>VYXG01009487.1:0-56092 GCA_013397235.1 Lanius ludovicianus
CATCCCCAAGTGCCACAGCTCCTTGTTTTTTCAACACCTCCAGCCATGGGGACTCCAAAGCTCCCTGGGCAGCCCCTGCCAAGGCCTGAGCACCCTTTCCAGGCAGAAATTCCTGCTGCTGTCCAAGCTGAGCCTCCCCTGGCCCAGCCTGAGGCCGTTTCCCCTTGTCCTGTCCCTGTTCCCTGGCAGCAGAGCCCGACCCCCCCTGAGCCCCCTCCTGGCAGGGACTTGTGCAGAGCCACAAGGTCCCCCCTGAGCCTCCTTTGCTCCAGGCTGAGCCCCTTTCCCAGCTCCCTCAGCCCCTCCTGGGGCTCCAGCCCCTTCCCAGCTCCGTTCCCTGCCCTGGACACGCTCCAGCCCCTCCAGGGCTCTCTGGCCAGAACTGGATGTAGCAGAGACAGATAAGATCCACAAATCCACAGCAAGGCAGATAAAAGGACATGGTGATGCTTTAGGTCCCACAAAGGGTCTGTTGCTTAAAAAAGGCGGCTCCAAACCAGCCAGTTGGGGCAACAGGGTGCAGCTTTTCAGGCTGTTTCACTTTCAGACCACATTGAACTCATGCAGTGCTCTGATCTGAGGGAAAACCAATGAGTTTTGCATAGGACCTCAGGAGATGTTTGACAAAATGGCCTTACAGGTGCTGTTTTAAATGAGAGGCTTCAGCAAATTAAAAATAAACCAGGGAATTCACTGGAAGAGCTTCAGTAGGGAAGTAAGAGATGTGCTGCTTGTTCAGGAACACAAAGCAGGGGAGACAGAGCTCAGAGCCTGATCAGAGCCCTCCCTGTGAAGGCCCAGTGCCCACAGGCCCTGGAGTGCAGATGCTGGGCTGTGCCAAAGCTTTGGGCAGGTTCAGGGGTGGCATTCAGAGCCTCAGGGCTCCTGTCATAAATCACATTTCGGTGGCAGAGCTCTCAGCCCAGCCTGTGTAGTGCCACTCCTGTCCTGGGGGGCTGCAGCCCACACGCAGGAACCTCTCCTTTGTCACAAAACGCTTCCAGCTGTGTCACAGCGCAATTAAGCTGATGATTTTCCACAAATTACCTGCAGTGGTGCCAAAGCCCCTCTCTGTGGCAAAGATGAGTTGTCCGGCTCTGCCCCAAGGAAAACATTTGGTGTTGAGAGCAGATTTCAGTCACTGAGTCCCAAAGGGTCCCCCCCGTGAGTCCTGCAAACCTCAGCCACTCCTCCTGTGGCCCCTCCAGACCCTTCCCCATCCCCGTGTCCCTCCTTTGGTCACTCTGACAGATTTAGATCCTTTTTGTCCTGTGGTGCCCAAACTTCCCCTTGCTGCTGCTCTACCAGAAACCCTGAGTGTATTCCTGATTCACCACCAGAATGTCCCAGCCTTCCCAGGCTGCTGCTCCATCCTCATCCTCATTCCAGCAGCTCCATCTGATCTGTTTTCCCCTTTCACATGTGGCTTATCCCACTCCTCTCCAGCTTTTCCAGGGAAACAGCTCCATCCTCCCCACCCTGCCCCAAAGCCTCTCCTCAGACACACAACAGCTGCTTTTAACCTGCAAATTTATACTGGAACATTACCAAAATCTACTGAATCAGGCCCAGAATCAAGCTCTAAATATTTATTTTCACAATTCCAAATTCATGTGGACTTTGCCTAAATCTCCCCTCCTGAATTTCCTTGGGACTGGGTGATTAACCCTTAAACCTCTTTAAAAATCGGCTTTAGTCCTCAGGCACAGAGCAAATTCCCCCCGAGTCAGAGTGGAAAATCGGCCATTCCCAGGCAAAACAAACCATTTTCACACTGAATTTCTACACACCAACCCTTCAGAGGAAGGGAATGTTTAGCACAAGGCTGTTTCCACCTCCAGTGCACCAAGACCGTCCCCTGTCACTGATCCCGAGCCACCCAGCATCGTGCCAGGGCCAAAAAGTCTCGGAGCGGCTCCTCGAGGTACCTGAGCTGTGCCAGGAACGAGCCAGGGGCAGCCTGGGCAGCTCGGTTTGTTCAACAGGAGCAACTGCAGCCAATAATGTCAATGTTTGGGGTGCAGAAAGCACCTTGGGGTTGTTTTTGTAATAAATCAATGCTTTACCACAGCTGAGGGTGGGATTACAGCTGATTATAATCATCTGTTGTAAGCCCGGGATCCTCAGGTCCTTGCCCCAAACAGGATGCTGCTGACACGGGATGAAAAGCAGCCTAATGAGCTTTTCTTAACGATTAAAGCACATTAATAGGAAGTTGATTTAATTACACTCTGATCTACTGGAAATCATCAACAGCTCCTTGTGAAAGCATTAGGACTTGTGCTTTTCCTGCACGGGAGGATGTGAATACCTCGGTAATGGAGTGCTGGTCTCAATTTTCCCGGTTTTCTTTCCTCAAGTTCTTAACCTTTACTACCGGGTGTGCATTAGAGACTGTGAGAATAACACTGAACACCCTTCAGAAATTGGTTTGGCTGAGGATCAATTGCCTGGCAATTTGCATTGCAATTCGCCTGTTTCCTGAGGAGAAAGGGGAAGAGCTCCGTGAAATCCGAGATGCAATTCCCTGCTACCCCTAGGACAGAGCCTCTGTGCTCAGGGACGCATCCCCACACCGAGGCACCGTAAACACTCCTGCTGCCACCTCCTACGGGTTGTATCTCAGGAGTATTGTGCTCTACTAGAAGCAGCACGAGGCAGTGGACAGCAGAATCCAGTGGGATGCTCAGGGAGCACCGCTGCTGTCCCACGCCCTTTGGAGACACCCAAAAGGTCCACATGGAATAATTATTTTGCTTTGCTGAGCTGAGAAGTAGCACAGTTCCACGGAAAGGACTGGAGGCTGTGCCCACACGGATTGTGCCCCTCTCCAGGCAGCGAGGGGGCAGAGGCTCGGCAGGCACTGAAGTTCTGGAGGGTCGCATGCCAGAGAAAGAAATGTAGAATTGCAGAATATCCTGAGCTGGAAGGGATCCACAGGGATCATGGATCCAGCTCCTGGCCCTGCCCAGACACCCCAACAACCCCACCCTGGGCATCCCTGGCAGCGCTGTCCCATCGCTCCTGGAGCTCTGGCAGCCTCAGGGCCGTGCCCATTCCCTGGGGAGCCTGGGCAGTGCCAGCACCCTCTGGGGGAAGAACCTTTCCTGCTCTCCAGCCAGACCCTGCCCTGGCCCAGCTCCAGCCGCTCCCTGGGTGCTGTCCCTGGCCCAGGGAACAGAGATGGGAGCTGCAGCCCCCGGTGAGGTCTGACCTCCAGCTCCAGCTGAACAAACCCAGTGCCCCCAGCTGCTCCTCGTGGGGCCCCTCCAGAGCCTTCCCCATCCCTCCTTTGAACACTCCCTGACAGTTTCAGATCTTCTCTGTACTGTGTGCCCAAGCCACCCCCAGGGCAGGGATGTCCCTGTGACCCACATCCAGCTCGCCAGGGACCCGGAACTGCTGCAGAAACCTGGCACAATTCTTCCACAGGTCTGCCTCTGGCTCTACCTCTGGCCCATCAAACAAAAACCCATCCTTACACCTTTGCAGGACCTCTGGGAGCTGGCAGGGGTGAGGCTGTGTCCGGGGAGGAGCTGGAGCAGCCCTGGAGCTGCCAACCCCATCCCAGGCAGCTTTGCCTGCCCAGGCTGCCCCTGCTTTATCAGCTCAGCAACACCTCCAGCCTCATCCCACCCCCCCTCACACTGCTGGGAATGTCCCCAAGCTAAGAACAAAGCCTCGGGCACCTTTTGGGGTAGATTTCCAGCTGAGGGAAGGGAGTGGCTTTAAGGAGCTAGGGAAGGGGTGACGCGTGGCAAACCTGGGCCATTTGTGAGCGAGGGCTTAGGACAACTGAGCTGAAGGCAGGAGCAGCAGCACCGCAATCCTTGCCTTGCTCCTGCTGTGGAAAGGAAAATGCCATCCACATTCCACCTCCACGGACCGGCACAGAGGCAGTGCCACAGGAAATCACGGCACACACAGGCAGCAAAGGCACAACAGCACAGCCGGACACTCCTCTTGCTCCAGTTTCCCTCCCTTGCCAAAATGCCAGCACGGGGGACTCCTGCAGTCAGCAGCTCCAGGGAGCACAGGAAGCAAGGTGCAATTCCAGCCCAGGATCCCAGGGGAGCTGCCTAGGGAGGACCCCCCGGCAGAGCTGGCTCCATGGCAGTGCATATTCGTGGCAAGGGAAGCTGGATGCACAGGAGCAGCCTGGGACACTCCTCCCCCGTGGGCATAACGAGCTTTCCAAAGTTGCCATTAAATGCCCAGTCTGCCCCAAGGGATGCTCCCTGTGCAGCTTCCAGGCATTTATTCCATTAGACATCCTGGTGTCTGAGCTGTTTACCATCGCTTTGGGGTTAAACTCATTCCAAAGATTGTTCCCGTGCTCGCTGCTCCCTTTGTGCCCCACGTTCCTGCAGCGTTTCCAGGCATTTCCCACAGACCCTTCTGGGAGAGTGTTGGGGAGGATGAAATAGGGAAACCTTATAAATGTGACTGCTTGGCAAAAGATTCTGAAACTCTGAAACCTGTAAGTGAAATAGAAATGAAAGCTGGCTCTGAGATACCACATACCGAGCTGTGAGTTACTGTACAGCCAAAAACAATGGGCTGGCCAGCTGAAGGAGAATCCCTCTGCACTGAACAGTGGCTTTAGCAGAGAAGAGGATGCTTCAGCAAACAGAGAAGTCCAAGGGTCAGAGAAACCCTGCCAGCGTGGCAGGGAAGACAAAAGTAGTTTTAGAAAGTAGTTTTTAGGAGTTAAAATATAACACAGTTTGGTAATGTAGTAGTTTTGATAGGTTGTATGTAAATTCTATAAGGATTTCTGTCTTCTATTGATTGGATGTTGTACCATTGCCATTATCAGTATAAGAAGAGATAGAATATCATGGAACCAGACTTTTAGGTGTCTTATGCTCTGTCTTATGCTCTCTCTCTCGCTCTCTCTGGGCCATGCTCTCAGCTGTGGCAGCTTAAGCAGAGCTCCTGCACCCACGAGCCTTGGAAATAAACTGCACATTTCAGGAGCTGCCCTGAACTGTAGAAATCATCCCAAGCCGACTGAGTCCCGTGGCACCCCTATATTTTTCTACAGGAGAGTCTCTCCTTCTTCCCTCGGATGGATCTGTCCAGGTCAGCCTGGAGTATCCCTTGGTGAAAGAACCCAAATTCTCCACTAAAACACCTGCAGAAGTTCTCAGCCTGGTGTCACCTCATAGAGCTTGGAGGGATCAGAGAGCATAAAACACTGCAAGCTCCATGGAAAAAAATTCCAGACAGACCAAGTGTTTGAGCTTGAAGAGGCTTCCCCAAGCACTCCCAGTGTTTAGTCCTTTGAGATGAGTCTTGAAAGATAAACCCAACCTCACTGTACACGTTAGGCCAGAGCACCGAAAGCCTGCGAGCCTCGAGTGCTTCCATGGTTGTAATCCAACACCAACCACCACACCTCAAACACTTCAAAACTTCAAAAAGAAATCAACTTCCATTTGCTGACCATGGAGAAGGCTCCATCCCCCAAAAAAGCCCAGGCAGCCAGCACTGATAGGAAAAGCAAACCACAGTCCCCAGCAAGGAAGGAGTCCCACATTTTCTGGGAGCCAGCAGCCATGACAAACCCCAGGAGTGGCTGCCTGCACCCCAAAGGGTGCCTGACACACAGAACAGGTTTTGGGAAGTCCCCCACGCTCCCAGACCATTTGTACACTTTCAAAGCAGAGGCCTCAACTCCTCATCTCTGACAGACAAAAATACAAACGTGTTCCTAGGGACTCATTGCCAACAGTTTGCCAAAGAGACGAGGAGCTGAGCTCCAGCATTTAATGCTCCTGTCTCACTTCCACTCGCTTCCAGCAGACTGCCTGCGTGAAAATTCATATCCTGTCTGGTATCTTCAAATCCCTACACAGTCCAAGGCCTTTGCTGCTGGTTCTTGGTTTTTTGGGAGAAGGGAAATGAACAATTTCGCGCCCGCAGGTCCCGCCAGCGGCTTGGATCAAAGGCTCTGCTCCGTGCAGACGCCAGGGAAAGGCTGCCAGGATTGCCACGGGGCAAGGGAAGCCACGAAGGGAAATCTCAGTCAGATCCAAACACCTGCCCGAGCTTCCCTGCCTGCACGAGGTTATAACTCAATCAGAGTTGCAGAGGGAGGGCACCGAGCTCCCAATCAACACTGAGAGGAATCCGCAGGGATTTGCTCTCTCATCCCTGGCCTCAGAGCATGGCAGGGCACATCACCCCTCTCCCCAGCATGGGTGGCTGGTGCAGACAGGAGAGATAACCCAGGTGGGCAAGGCCCAGCAGGCATCATCTCCTGGCACCAAAAGGTCTGCCAGCTCAGCAGGTGTGGGAAGGGATAAACAGACAGGGGTGACCAAATGGCCTGTTTTTACACTATAAAAGTATTACACTTTATCACGGAGGCAGAAGTCTCTTACACACTCCCTGGGAATGTGCAAGATGATTTCTCCCAAAGGCTCAGACACAACTTCATGGTTACTTTTCCAGAAATTGAGGGAAAGGATTTCAGTGTGTGCCCCCTCAACGATTTGGTGGTAGGAAACATTGGATCC
This sequence comes from Lanius ludovicianus, assembly GCA_013397235.1. Lineage (NCBI taxonomy): Eukaryota > Metazoa > Chordata > Aves > Passeriformes > Laniidae > Lanius > Lanius ludovicianus. The sequence goes on from VYXG01009487.1 coordinate 6,525, forward strand.
TAAGTTCTGCTCTTTTTCAGCCAGCTGTAAATTTAATAATATATTTAACCCCATGTGTGTAATACTAGCATCCCTTCTGTCCTATCCCTGTGCAGTAATAGTCTCTTTTAAGTCTCATGTCTGTTAGTTTTGTGCCTCTTAATAAATAATTCATTCTATAATAGACCAAATCAGCCATTATTAACGAATTTGCAAACGAGAGTGGATTTTTGGGGTGCTGGCCATCCCTATAGAGCTACTGCCTGCTGCCAGAAGCCTGGGCAAAAACCAGGGACTGATTTAAACCCACATCATCCATTCATAACCCAAAGCAAAGGACCTCCTTGTTGCCTGCCAGCTGCACTGCATCTGCTCCACCCTCCCAGGCAGCATCTGGAACTCATCACCCTTCCAAGAGCCATCCCTGAACCCTCAACTCAGCCAAGGTGGGCAATTCCCATCCCTGGCAGTGCCCAAGGCCAGGTTGGACACTGGGACTTGGAGCAGCCTGGGACAGTGGGAGGTGTCCCTGCCCATGGCAGGGGTGGCACTGGGTGGGCTTTGAGGTCCCTACAACCCAAACCATCCCAGGATTCTGGGATTCTTTATCTGGGACCATGGTGTCCCTACAGGGAACACAGCAAGGGAGAAGCCAACTTGCTGCTCAGTGCTTCTTGAAGATTACACACAAAAGTGGCCACATTTTCCCTGCCAGAGCCAACTCTGCCTCCCACCCATCCCTACCCTACCCTGGGTTTCAGCAAAGCTTTTAAGGAAGCAGAAATACGTGTGTAATTGGCTCATGAGGTCTCTGTGGGGTTAAGAAAAAGATGGGAAAATCCCACAGAATTCATCCCTCAGTGTGGAAGTCATTTTCATGCCCCACTTTTTCAGCTGGGGAATATTTCTTTTGGAAAATAGTCACTTACAAGTAAACTCCTGGGGATTTTTTTTCCCCTTAGAACAATAAATATTTCCTGTGTAGCAATGTTCTGAAAATCCCAGCTGCTTCAGAGGTCCAGTTTCATACAGATGAGCATCCAAGAGCTCAGCTGTGTACCAGGGCTCCTTTGATCTCCACCATAGACTGGAAACCCAAGGAGAAAAAGCTTTCCTGCAAGATTTCTTCTATTCCTAATTTTTTTGCCAAGCTGTAAACAGCTTATTGCTTTTTATTTCCACCTCAGCTGCAAATGAGACACAGGAACAATTCAAAGGGAGGAATTCAACTCAACAGATCAGCTCAGACATGCAAAACACACAGGAAAAACACTCCTTTGCACGCTGATCTTGCAGGAAAAGCTGGCAAAAAATGGGGTTTGGCCTCCTTAAAGGATCCAGGAGCACGGGGATTTGCTCACTCACAGGACCTTGCACAGGCTCATACCTTCAGATCAAACAGGAGTGATAAGTGAATATTTGATACCAAGCCCAGAGCCACCCTCAGGCCCTTCTGAGGCCTTGAGATGGCCACCTAAAAGCAGAGGCTAGACAAGAATAAGAGAATAAAAGCAGGTATTTCATTGAAGGGCCTTCAAAGGCACACCCTGGGCAGTCCAAAGCCTCCACCCAAGAGGGACCCCGGGGCACGGGTTCTTCACCCTTTTATAAGTTTGGTCCATTTGCATATCAGGGTTAACTCTCCAATTATAACTTCGGTTAATGATGTAATTACCCCGAGTTTGCTCTCCCTCTAGGTTTTAGTTTACACATTTTGGGGCCTGGTGTCCTTGGAGAGCAAACCCAGCGAGGTTTGTGATGTCTGACCAGCATGAGAGAGCAGCAGCTGAGAGGCCACACAAAACCTCAGAGTGACACACCAGGCAGTGCAGGATTTGGAAAATATAAAAGTTTAAACCTAAGGCATCCCTTCAACCCCAGCTGCTGCAGCACTGCAGTGGGTTAAGCCAAGGTGTTGTGCATCAACACTTCCAAACTTGCAGAAGAGGCCTGGCAACGAGAGAAATCTTCCTCTGGGACACAGTTTCCAATTCCATCCCCCCATCCCAACGTGTGCTCCCCAAATGAAGGGCTCCCAGCAAGGAGAACTTAGGAAAGGTCCCTCCCTGCAGGTGCCAAGCCCCTGAAAGCACCGATGGGCACAGCAGGGCCCAGTGCCACACGAATTAACACCACCCAGGGGCTCAGAAGGCTGGGGACGTGCTTGGAGCTGCAGGATTCCACACTGGAGAGGCTGCTCCCGTTGCAAAGCACGGAGGAAATTCGTGTCCCAGCCCTGTTCTCCAGGAAAGGGCAGGGGGGTGAGCTGGGTGTGAGCAGCTCTGCACAGAGCAGGGTGTGAGAGCCCAGCCAGGCGTGGGGCCGGCTCCTTCCACCTGCTGGGGCACTTCCACACCCCTCCGACATGGGATTTATCCAGAGGGGCCAGGAACAAGGAAGGGAGGGAGTCTGACAGGCTGGGAGAGCTGGGGGGGCTCACCTGGAGAGGAGAAGGCTCCAGGGAGAGCTCAGAGCCCCTTCCAGGGCCTGAAGGGGCTCCAGGAGAGCTGGAGAGGGACTGGGGACCAGGGCCTGGAGGGCCAGGACACAGGGAATGGCTTCCCAGTGCCAGAGGGCAGGGCTGGATGGGATATTGGGCAGGAATTGCTCCCTGGGAGGGTGGGCAGGCCCTGGCACAGGGTGCCCAGAGTGCTTGTGGCTGCCCCTGGATCCCTGGCAGTGCCCAAGGCCAGGCTGGACATTGGGGCTGGGAGCAGCCTGGGACAGTGGGAGGTGTCCCTGCCCATGGCAGGGGTAGATTAAGATGGATTTAAGTCCCTTCCCACCCAAACCAGGCCAGAATTCAGTGATTTTGTTGTGTTGGGCTCGGCCCTGCTTTTCCCTTTGCACCAGAAGACAGAAAACTCATCAGGTGGATCTGGAGCGAGGAAACCCAAACCTGACCCTGGCAGAAAATCACCTCCCAGAGCTGCCTTGCAGGAACAGGAAATGGCAACACAAAGGGCTGATTTCAAAGATATAAAAAAAAAATATTTTTCATCTTTTTCTACTGTTCCATACTGGCTGTGGATTAACACATTGGGAATGAAAGACACCTCAGCCAGGGGGGTTTACTGGGAGCTGGCACAGCCTGGGGGCAACAGAGACAGCCACCAGGTACCCAAAGCTGCTGAATTTACCCCAAAACTGCCCCTGTGCCTGTCAGTTCTCCTCAGTGAGAACACACTGCCCTTGTCTCAGGCTTTCCAGGACTGGGCTTTAATTAGGGAGGTATTTATAGCAGGGATTTTTAGAGGCATCTCAAACAGTGACTTTTTAACCCAGAAAGGTCACTATTAAAAGGAACTATTCCTGTAATTCCCCAAAACCTCATTTAAACTGCCTTTTTTATCTGAACAAAATCATCCCACTGGGGTGTGCAAACACTGTTCCATCATGATTTAATAAACTCCTCACCACTCTGAAATGTCCTCCTGGCTCTGCTGTGTCAGCTGGGTTTGCCTCATCTTTGCTGAACTCTGGGACTGAACCCTGTGCCAGAAGGCCCAAAAATCATGAAAATTCACCTTATTTTCCCTCCCACAGGTGTGTCTGGGGCTGCTGCTGGCGTTGGCACTCGGAGCACGGAGCAAAGGCAAAGCACCATCCTCCTCCCTCCATTCCAAGCTCTGATTTCCAACCTTCCTCACCACAGAGCAGAGCTCCTGCTGTCCCACCTTCCCTGAGGCTGGAACGCCGCATCCAAACCAAAACCACCTTTAGCCACCCAGAATGTTTCACCAGAAGGGAGCAGAAAACCCCAGCAGCAACCTGCAGGAGCCCACAAAGCCATGACCTGGCAGGGAGGGACCCCACCCCACAGTCTGTGCCCTCCACGAATTCTGCAACTTGTATTTCACCTTGTGGGGTTTAACACCCATGGCCACTCAGCCATTAAATATTAACTTTAAGGGCTGAGATCCTGAGGGAAAAATCTAGGCCTTGGAGGAACATCCAAGCCAGGAGCTCGTGGAGGAGAGTGGATGAAGGAGGACAGCTCAGTGTTCAATACAGCCCCTCCCAAAATACAGTTTGGGGAGTAATTTAGGTAAGCCTTGGGTTTCAGAAAGCAAATGGTTTTTACAATTCCAGTGATTTCTGAATTCATGGTTATTTTCCAAGAAAAATGTGGAAATTAGGTAGAAATAACTGCAAAGAATCCCAGAATCATTAAGGCTGGAAAAGACCTCCAAGATCATCAAGTCCAACCAGCACCACCACCACTAAACCATGTCCCCAAGGGCCACATCCCCACAGCTTTGGAACACCTCCAGGGATGGTGACTCCACCAATTCCCTGAGCAGTTTGAAGTTCCCTGAATAAAATTTATTCAGATTTTTGGGGTTTTTTGGTTTTTTTTAAGAAGAGTGAAATACATTCAGAAATTCTGAGTGCAGGAAGTTGAGAAGGAGGTTTGGTGCTCGCACTTTCTTTGGTGCTGTTTGTTCTACAGCTGTTTATCAAAACCTACAAGGTGACAGCAGCCACAACGTGCAGATGCCTCTTTCCCTTAGCTGGGAAATGGAGATTTGATGCACTGGGATAATATTTCAGCTACCAAGGCTATTGGCTTATTAGCACTCAGAAAGATGGACAAATGATGTGACATTCCTGCCTCTCTCTGCCCCTTCTGCCTAATGCTCCTGGGATTTTTTTAATCCCCTCAGAGGAATTTAAAGAATGGAAATTGAATCTGAATGTGGCTTTTACCTGGTGCCTATTTCTGGCTGGTTTAGAGCAGGTATTTACTTCATTTGGGGCGTCACTAATTGCTGAGGTGCCACCCCAGTGTGTCCAATCTTTTGTGTACAGGGATGTATTTTCAGCTCTTCTTCAGCTGGGCCTCTTCTTGCAGCCCAGGAATGCAGCAAAATGCTCAAAGCCAAGGAACAAAACCATCAAAAATGTCACCTTCCCAGAAGATCACCTGAAATAATCCCAGCAATGTGTCAACTACACTGGTGATCCATCATTTTCTTGCTGAAAAGGAAGAAAGGAAGCTGAAAATCCAAGGGAAGGCTGAATTTGATTTTCATTCCAAGCCGTGGGCACTGTCCACACTGATATTTCTGACTTTGGTACTTATTACAGGTGCAGTCTGCAGGAATTTAAGGGCTCCTTCCCTCCAGCAGCAGAACAGGAATGTCAGACCTGGCACTTCCCCAGTATTCATGTTTCTCCAGGTACAACTGAAAACCACTTCCAAATGCCTTGGTTTTTCCTCTGGGACACCAAGCACTGCTCTAAGATGTTGTCCATAAAGGCTGTGCATGCCTTTTCCCTGGAAATGTCCAAGGCCAGGCTGGATGGGGTTGGAGCCACCTGGCAGAGTGAGTACCATCCCTGCCCATGGCAAGGGGTGGAAGGAGAGGGCCTTTAAGGCCTTCCAACCCAAACCATTCCATGATTCCATTGTGGTTAGAGCTCCTTATTGTCAGTACAAGGTCCCACAGCTTTGGACCAAACCCAAAACCTCATGTAATCTGCTTTTTGAAATTTATCAGCCTGTTCAGCTGCTTATCCTCATAAACAGGAATGGAAATGTCTGGGGTCCTGAGAGGAAAGAAGGGAAATGCAGGGAGCAGCCCCCTTTGGAGCCCCCATCCTGACCCTGCCTGGGGAGCACTTCTGAGGGAGGAGATGGCAGAAATCCCATGGAATCTCCTGGATTTGGAGCCTGTCAGACACAAGCAGTGCTGGGAAAAGACACAAGGTGGATAAACCATGTGAAATGTTGGCTTTTATAGGGGAAAAAGATGCCAGCCTGCCTAAATTTGGGATTTCACAGGGAAGCTGTTCAGGTTTTTTGGGAAGGGTTGGATGATAAGACAACTTCCTTTCAGAGCCACAGCTCCGCGTCTGCTCCAGGAGGTGGCTGGAGCAAGGCTGGCTCTGCCCAGACAAGGGGAGAACACAGCACCAGCATTTGTCCATGGTTTATCCACGGTTTATCCATGGTTTATCCACAGGAAAGTGCTCCTGGGCCGCAGCAAAGGCATCGCTCTGTTTGCTATTGCACCCAGGATGGATCCTGCAGCCCAGAGAGGCCACACTGGCTGCAATACTCCAAAATCATATTTAATCTCCTGGGAGCTGAGGGATGTGGAATGTAAAGCACCTCTGCAAGTTTTCAGTTCAAAAATCAGCAGAGTTGGAGGCTTTGAAATCGCTCAAGCTGCAGCAACCACCACACAAACCTTTGTAAGCTGGGAGCTGATCCCCAGCTCTCCCAAAACATGGGATTTTTATGCATCTTGGAAAAAAATTTATGCCCCCCATCGTGGATGTGGTCATGGAGTTTCATCCACATGTCAGGTGAATCCAGTCCTGCAGGTTGGCACATTTAAAAGATTCCAAACAGATTGAAGAGGCAAAGATCTCACAGATCCCACAAATGTAAAAGATTCCAAGCAGATCCCAGGCATCTCAGATCCCTCCAGTACCTAAAGGGGGTTTATGAGAAGGCTGGAGAGGGATTTTTCACAAGTGACAGGACCCAGGGAATGGCTTCCCAGTGCCAGAGGGCAGGGGTGGATGGGATATTGGGCAGGAATTGTTCCCTGGGAGGGTGGGCAGGCCCTGCACAGGGTGCCCAGAGCAGCTGTGGCTGCCCCTGGATCCCTGGCAGTGCCCAAGGCCAGGCTGGACATTGGGGCTGGGAGCAGCCTGGGACAGTGGGAGGTGTCCCTGCCCATGGCAGGGATGGCACTGGTGGGCTTTGAGGTCCCTTCCAGCCCAAACCCTCCAATGAATCCATGATTCTCTGTTATCAGGAAGCTCTAAAGCCTCACAGGAATGTTTAGGAATGCTCCCAAAAGGATTATCTTGGAGAATAAAACACACTGCCAAGCGTGTGCCAGGGTGTGGGTCGGATCACAGCAAGCACAGACAGAAAAGGGAATCCCCACCTCCAAAAGCTCCAGTGAGGAGCAAATCCAGCAGCCAGCACCTGCTCCAAGTGCATGAAAATCCCACTTTGTGCAGGCATTCCTTACTTTGGGATCTATGCTTTGGGGCTTGGGCACTGCCAGGGATCCAGGGGCAGCCACAGCTGCTCTGGGCACCCTGTGCCAGGGCCTCACCTCCTCCCAGGGAACAATTCCTGCCCAATATCCCATCCAGCCCTGCCCTCTGTTTAAAACCATTCCCCTCCTCCTGTCACCATCGGCCCATTTAAAATTCCCTCTCTACTGACCTTATGAAATCTCATTTATGACCCTCAGGTGCTCCATCAGAGGAGATGGATAAAACAAGCAATAAATGTAAATATCTAGGATATAGATACACATAGACAGCAGCTCCTACAGGTCAAGCCCCTGCCAATCACAACCATATGTTAAACGCAACCACAATGAGCATCACGGCAAATTAACGAGCTAATTAACTCCGGCACAGAAACACCAAGCAATCACACCCTGTCCTCCCACCTCCAGAGGAAGCAAAAGGAGGATCTCATCCAGAGAAACAAGAGCATGTGGATGGAAAACTCCATCGTGACTGTGGCCCACAAAGGAACCTCAAGAAGCCCTCACTGCTTAGGAGAACCACAAAAATGCCCCAAAATCCTTCAGACCTACCCAAAATGATACCCCTTGGGTCTAATCCAAGGCAGCATTTTAAATGTGAGCTTCATTTAGCTGGTTAAAACTAAAATATGAGTTTAATCACTCTGGGCGACTCACCTCTGCCATGCCAAAAGGAAAGAGGAATTGACCTATTCTAGTTCCAGAAAAAGCAGTTAATTGCTTAAAATACACAGACTGATGTTTAGGAACAGCTTGAATTTTTTTCCATCTGCACTGCAAACCATCTGTTCTGCATGAGAGATTTCATGACTTCCCAGGTCCATTTCTAAATTGAAATGGATGTTTTAATGATGAAAAATGGGGAGAAGTGATGAATACTTCATTAAAACACATTATTTCCCTGTCAACTTTCTATTCTCCTGACTGTAAGCAAAAATAATGTCTGAGCAGAGTTAATGTCTCGGGTTATCAGAGCTGCAGATGCCTCTTGGCATTTGCCTGAACAAATAAGCTATTTCATAAACCTGCAAACAGAAATGATTCAATAAATTGGAATTTCTTTCCCTTCTAATGAAAACCAGAGTTCTCCAACTCTTTCAATTACCTCCACGGAATGCAAAAGACACTAAAGAGAGGGTTCTTCTCCCTGTTGGCTTCATTCTTAGGACCATAAAGGCGCATTAAAAACGTCAGTCCCTTCACAGGGGAGGCTCATCCACACTTCCTTTGGCACACCATCTTTAATTATTTCAAAGATGCAAGGATATCATTTCCTACCAACATGACAAATAACCAAATTGCCCAAACCCCTCATATCTATCACAAATAAATACTTCCTATAGCATTTCTCAGTGTATTTCCCAATTACCTCTTATTTTTGGGGACTGAAGCAAGTGTTTGCTGAAGCACAGAGAAATGATAACAGAAATATCCAAGCAGGGCTTGCTTTTGTGCTTAGGCAATTTATTACAGCAACAAGACATTTCAGCATGCCCTGAGAGTGAAACACAACGGGCCAGAGGAGAGGGATTGTGTTGGAATTCTGCAGAAACCACCAAAAGCCTTCAGAGGCATCAGGCAGTAGGAAAAACCCCGAAAGTCCCAAGGTGCTCTGCTGTCCCATGCTCTGGGAAGTGCCAGGACTTCCCAAATTAATCTGATTTCCAGCATGTCCCCTTCTGAAAACACCCAGCAGGAGACTAAATATTCCATATTTAGAAATACACCAGCTAAGGACAAAAGAATTCACCAAGATAAATGCAGAAACACAACAAATTCTACCCTTTCTTTAAAAGGGTCTCTCTGGCGCCTTCCCCAATCAATTCCCTCTTCAACCATCTGGAGGATCAATGGACATTTCTAGAAACCTGAGCCTGTTACCCCAGCTTGAAGTTTCTTTATTAAAATCCCTTTTACTTAAGAGATTCCCAATGAAATAACAGCCAAACCCAAAAAGTGAGGGGGGATACCTCAAAGCCAACCCCTGAAAAATAACAAGCCAAAAAGTTTGGGCTTTTCCCTGAGAACCTCCAGTCAAAACAATTCCACACAATCTCCTGGGCACAGATTCCCTGATCCTCAGAGAGGCTTTGACAGAAATAATTCCGCTGGTTGAAATCTTCCCCCTGCTGTCAAAATTAAAATCATCGAGCAATATTAAAGCAAATTCATCACTTCAGCCATCCAGATGTGGGACACAAAACTCTGCCCTTGAGTCCTCCTCCCTGCAGGTTTAGGGAACAGCCCAGCATCTGGAATTATTCCCTAATAATGAACAGAGCAAGAGCCCCCTGAAGGCGCAATGGTGTTTTGGTTGTTTAACAACAGAATTCTGCAATATGGGACAAAACCCAACTGAAAATTCTGTATTTTAATTAAAAACCCGATTTAACCTGGCAAATTCCAGCTTGCCAGCAGGCAGGGAGCAATTAGGAAGGAGGAATCTTCCTGGATTTCTCCGTGTTCATCTGAGCAGGGCACGAGGAGGAGAATGATGGCAGCAGAGACGTCGGGCCATCGATCCATAATGAAGCAGCTCTACAGCAATAATGTTTGCCTTGTCGGTGCCTGCTTCTTGTCTTCGTAATTGATTTTGCACTGAAGGTCTCAGATTGCATAAGCAGCCTCAAAATCACTGTGCTGAGCACTGCCAGTTTCTTTTATTCCTCTTGTATCTTCTCCCAGCGAGTTAATCCCAGGTGGGAGGCGGTGCCCGGATAAAACCCAGCAATCCCAGTGTTTGGTTTAATGAGCCACTGCATTTCTGCTCTGTTTCTCCAGCACAAGGACTTCACAAACGAGTTCTCTCTGCTCATGGAGCTGGGCCTGGGATGGTCAGGTTGGAAACCAGGCACTGCCCAGGCTCCCCAGGGAATGGGCACGGCCCCGAGGCTGCCAGAGCTCCAGGAGCGTTTGGACAGCACTGCCAGGGATGCCCAGGGTGGGGTTGGTGGGGTCAGGAGTTGGATCCATGATCCTTGTGGGTCCCTCTCAATGATCCTTGTGGGTCCCTCCCAGTTCAGGATATTCTGTGGTTCTACTCACACTCTCAGCTGGAGTCTGACACTGCCATCTGCACCTCTGCTGGATGAAAACCCCAAACATTTATTTAAAATATCCCATTTCCCACACGCTTAAAGGAGGGGTTACGAGGGGATTATATCCAAAACACTGAAGATCCTTTCATGGCAGGGAAAAATACCCTGGCAAGTGTACAGGTCACTGCAAGGAGCAAAATGGGATCTGACTGCTGGGAGCTGCCTGCAGCCTTTAAAACCAGTTTTGGCAGCACTATAAAACACATTTCTGTTGGTTCAGGGAAGGAGAAGCAACAATGGAAACTCAGCTTCTGAAGCAGATCTGGAAGAACTCGGGGTAAAACATCTGTGTGTCATTAGCGTTCCTCTGCAGCACAGAGCCTCCAGGCGACCCCAGGCGTGGACGTTAGATTATATTTATTAAATTATTCGCATTATAGCAGTCACTTCTTACAGAAACTGCTGTGTTTCTCTTGGATCCAGACCTTCAACTTTTCTGACAGTTTAAAAAACCCCATGTGGAGCCAGCAGGATTTTCAGTTCGGGTTTATTTTCCTTTTGGTGAGTATATTCCATATATAGCCCTCCTTCTAAACTGAGAATGCTTCCATATGTAACATAAGAAGGAAGGCAGGATTTAGAAATACACCAGCTAAGGACAAAAGAATTCACCAAGATAAATGCAGAAACACAACAAATTCTACCCTTTCTTTAAAAAAAGAGAGCAAAATCAAGAATAAAACACTGTCTCCAAACCAGTTTGCTGAATATATGTATTTTTAAGCCAAGAAACCACCAAGTAGAGGTTGTTACTCAACCCATTCCATCACTTCAAAGATGGAATTCCAGTGGATCAGGTTTTCAAATGCCCCATTCACAGAGCCAAAATTTCTCTGGATTCATGTTGCAGACAAACTGGACAAGTCAGGAAAAAATCCCATATAAAAGCAGAGGAGGGAAGGACAGCTGAGACATCCATGGCGATGATGGGATGGGATGGGATGGGATGGGATGGGATGGGATGGGATGGGATGGGATGGGATGGGATGGCCCAAAGCACCGTTCACAGGTTGGAAAACAAGGCTGGGATCTTGGGAGCAAATCCAGCAGTCACTGGCTCAGAGATACTCGCTTCCCTAGCAGGAGATTCCCTTTAATTCCTAATTACACCAGATTTGGGGTTACACCAGCTGTTGGGGTGGGGCTCTGCTGCACATCTACTTCTGGAATCTGCACACACATCATCCCACACTGGTTTGGGATGAGAGGGATTCACAGCTCACCCAGTGCCACCCCTGCCATGGGCAGGGACACCTCCCACTGTCCCAGGCTGCTCCCACCCCCAATGTCCAACCTGGCCTTGGGCACTGCCAGGGATCCAGGGGCAGCCACAGCTGCTCTGGGCACCCTGTGCCAGGGCCTGCCCACCCTCCCAGGGCACAATTCCTGCCCAATATCCCATCTAAATCTCCTCTCTTTAGTTCAAAACCTTGTCCTGTGCCCGTGGAAGATGTGCCCCTGCTCAGTGCCAGAGCCCTGGAAGGCTGCAGTGAGTTCTGCCCTCACTCTCACTTAGAAGGCCACAGCAATTTTTCTCTCCACAAGTAATAAAAGAAAATAGCCAAGAGCCAGAGGCCACAGGGGAGGAGCAGAGCCCACTCTCAGCCAGCTCCCGCTGCAGGAAAGTCTTCCATCATCAAAACAAAAGAGAGAATGAACCATTGTCTCCTGGCTGCAGCACCACAAACACGCGTTTGAGATCTGCATGGAGAAAAGCAACACCTCAATTCCTAAATATATCCCAGGCCCTGGGGTTTGGAACCCAGCTCTCCAGCCTGTGTTTCAGTGTGTAAGCCAGAAACCTGAGAAGTTCAGCCCTCATTCAGCACCTCGTTGTGCTCCTGCTGCCTTTCTGGGGAGGAGGGGTTGATTTCCTGGGCTCATTTCCATTCTTTTCCATGGATCCAGCAGCTGCCAGTGATGCTGTGCAGCTCGGTTCTGCCTTTCTCTGCCTCTACAATTGCATTTCCACAGTTACCCAGAGCTGGAATTCCTGGGCATTGATTCGTCTCAGGATGAGGTTTTCAGGATGCCAAACAAAGAGGAGAAAGGAGTGCTTGAAGGGAGCCTACAAAGAAGATAAAGAGGGACTTTGGATGAGGACATGGACACAGGGAATGGCTTCCCAGTGCCAGAGGGCAGGGCTGGATGGGATATTGGGAAGGAATTGTTCCCTGGGAGGGTGGGCAGGCCCTGGAATGGATTTCCCAGAGCAGCTGTGGCTGCCCCTGGATCCCTGGAAGTGTCCAGGAACAACCTGGTCCATGGAAGGCGTCCTGGCCCATGGTCAGAACAGGATGGGCTTTAATGTCCTTCCCAACCCAAACTGTTCCACGATTCCATAATTCCATAACCTTCACTATCAGCATCTCAGTTCCAACTGCAGACCTCTGAGGAGATTTTTTCTCCTCCCAGAATCTTTTACCCCTATATTATTCACAATAATATTTCAAGCAGTGCTGGCCAAAGCCATTATTACAGTAATTGTTTTTCAATCCCAGTCTCTGAGGTTTGCAGGAAAACACACTTTTCTCTGGGAAATGCATGCCTCTGAGGAGATCCTAAATATTCCTAAGTGCCCTTCCCTAAGACTGGTAATTAGCATCACAATCCATAACCTTTAGGGAAATAGGGACACTCCCTACACAGAAATCAGTGTTCCTTTAGGGTCACTGGCTCTGCATGTTTGGGTTGCTGAGGCCCTGAATCCCTGGAGACTTCCACCGTGAGACAATTTCAGTGCAAGACACAGCCAGGCAGGCCTGATTTCCAAAAATACCAAATTGAGATTACATAAAACGAGTGGGAAGACTGACACAAAAAAAAAAAAAAAAAAAAAGCAGGGTTTTGATCAAACAATTTATGGCATTCCTGACTGGGAATGCAAATGAGCTAATCTCAGTGACCTTAAAAATGAACTGAAGCAAGGGGTCCTTGGAGGCACAGAGTGAGAATAGGAGGCTGAGATAATGCTTGGACGAGAGCTTTTCAATGCATTGTGCTCAGTAAATTCAGCTCAGGGACATAACTGCTGTGGAATATTTGATTTCTGGTGTGGAAACTACTACACTGAATTCCTAAATCATTCTGCAGTAAGTCAGGTTCTGGAGGCTCCAGAACATTTATTTTCTGGAGGTTTGTTCTCACTCACTAATCACTTTCATAGGCATTCAGTAACAAATAAAGACAGTTCTTTGGAAAAGGGCTTTATTTTGCTTTCTTATGCAAGAGCCACGTTCTGTTCCCATTTTTTCCCATAGGAAACTGCTGATCTTAGCAGTACCCAAACTTTGGAAGAAATGTCAACAGAGGAGATGTGGAAAAAATTCCCACCCTGCCGAACGTCATTTTTTCCTGTCTCACATAAGACGTTCCCAAGAATCCTGAAATACAATCCAGCCTGATTTCCTTTTGTAGGGGTTATCCAGCTTCTGCAGCATTCCCCATGGGGGGCATCACCAGTGGTGCTTCATCCCAGGCCGTGCCTGAATCCCAGCTTCCAAAGGAGCCCTTCCCTGGGCAGGAAGCAGGAGATGCAGCCCTTCAGCTACTTCCCAAAACAGCGGTTTTTTCCCACCTTTTCTCCAAAACTCTCCTCTGGCTCGCTCCAAAACCTCGCTTTGGCTGGCTTTGTGCAGCTTAAATCCTGGAAAACCACTGGGATGGAGAGCCCATGGCCTCTCCAAACATCCCTGCTCTGGTTGTGCCTGGAGCAAGAGCCCGGGGAGCAAGGGATGGAAATCCACCTCACCTTGCGTGACTTGGCTCATCCTCGTTTGGCTTTGCACTAATTAGTGGCTGTGGGGACCAGAGAAGTGCTGGGGTTGGAGGGATGAAGGGAAAGGTGTTTTTCCTTCCCTTGTCCAGGATGGATGATGGACACTGGAGATATTGGGAGTCCAAGCCTTTCCTCAGGCCACCCCAGCAGTTCTGCACAACAGAAACGTCTCCTAGCAAGGAGAGGGAGAAATCCCTCATTATTTCTTGTCTCTATCTAAAGCCTCCTTCAGCCTAAGCTCACCAGCGACTGAATCACTCCCAGTTCGAGTGAAACATAAAAAAAGAAACCTTAAAACCATAAAAGAAGGACTGCAAACACAGACACAGAATCTAAAATTAACGAAAGCAAAACCTCTGTGCTGCCATGGATTTCCTCTGAGCTCAGCGAGCCCCTCTCACCACCCCAAAGTGCCAATGATTTCCTCTCCCACATCCCACAGAACCATTTGCACCCCAGGCAGGGCCTGCTCCGAGATTCCCAGGGGCTGTCCTTTCCCTTTTTGCAGCACTATTAAACCTCATTTTGAAAGAGCAATGGGAAGTGTCATCTCCATGAGCTCCAGCACCCCTCCTGCAGTCATCCCACAGTGTTTAAGTGCTATCAGACACATCACAATTATTCCTGCTGCTCCCTTCAGACAGGCTCCTCACTCCAGCTGCTCACCAATGAAGGTGCAACTGGCTGAGGAAACAGCTGAAAGACTCATCCAAAATGGGATTTGCACAGTGGGAACGCTGTGGTTTTACCTTCTGAAGCCTCATCAGTGGGCAAAGCTTTCCTTTCACGCTGCTGTGTTTTTGAGGAGCGGTTGCTGCCCTGTTTCTGCATCCATCTGGATGCCAAGGGAAGAGTATTCCATTAAAACCACCAGTCAGGCTTTGGCAGCTGGCACAGCAGCTCTCCCGAGCATGTAGGAGTTCAAGGAGATGACAGCTTCCCAGCTGCTTTCCAGCAGGGAAGCAGCAAAAATCATCTGCATGTGGTGGGCAGGCTCCCGGTGCCAGCTGCAAATCCCTGCCAGTTAAGGCAAACAACCATTTAATTTTCTTGCAGAGAGGGACAGGATTGACTTCCCATTCCAAGCAGTCCTGAGAAGGTCAGCAGACACCAGGAAATACTGAAAAATCGAGTCAAAACCCAAGCCAAGATGGGTTTACGTTCTCCAAGGCAAGGGCTGAGGTGTAATGTCCCCAAAATCCCAAGTGCAGAGGAGCTCCAGGAAATGGTAACAAACTCCATCACCAGGAATGCCTGGAATGCTTGTGATGCCCCAGTCTACAGCTGCCACGAAACCCCTGCTCCCAGATAAACAGTTCATTCCTCTGCTCACGTTTTAAGAGTGAATTCCTCAGGCAAAAGCAGTGCCCCCAGTGCTAAACTCCTCAGCCGCCTTCCCAGCTTCTCATGGCAAGGGATTCTGCACAGCTTCTGCTGAAACGATGGTAAAATTTACACAGGAGCTCAGGGAATGTCAGCAATTACCAGCACGACCTCAAGGCTCGGAGAGGAGTGGAGATTAGAGGGAGCCTTGTTTCCTGCACTGATTTGGTAGCAGATGGTGACTTTTATTTAGCCCTTCTGAAGAAAAGTAGCCTTGAAATGGGCACTTTCCCAGCTTCATTAACATGACATGGAGAGAAACATCAAATGGCTAAAGCAGGGGCAATTCCCAGAGCCTCACGCAGTCCTTAACTAATCCAAACTCTCGTGCTGCAATCTGCTCGGTGGCTTTTGGAGATGTGAGCCTCCAACTTCTGCTGCTTCTTCCCCTGTGCTTTCCAATTTTGAGCCAGTCCAGCTCAGCTTCTCCACTGTTTGCTTGGAAAATTCTGAGTGTTTTCCAGCTCTCAGCAGAGGCTGAGACCACTCAGCTCTTCAACTTGCATTTTGTTTGCTGAGAGGTAAAACAAATAAGCAGAAGCTCTTCCCTTTAGAACGTGAGCATCTTCTCAACCCACCCTGAGCAGTCTCACTGAACCCTCTGGGCTTGCACCACAGCTGGAGTGGCCCAAAGTGTGAAGTGACTTCAAAAGTTTCAAGTAAGAGCAAGGAAAGAGTCAAATGACCTAAGGTTGAAGAAACCAACACAAGCCTGAATTTTAAGCACTTCATGAAGGGTCAGAAGTCACCAGCATCGTGTTTGGGGAGGACAATCTGTGGCCCAATAGACAAGTTAAACCAGACATGCCTACAAAATAAAGCAAATATAGCCACGTTTCGGCCTCTCTGGATTGAAAACACTCTCCTGGTTGGAGAATTCTACCAGAAGTACCTGCCAGCCTGAAGAAAATCCATGTGCTGGCTGCTCCTGTGCCTGAGGCTCAGGAGGATGTGTTTACACCGGTGACATTTCACAAACTGTGTCCCCATTCCCCTCCCACTCAGCGCTCGAAAGAGACTGCACCAAGCTTGGCCTGACTCCTGCTAACAGGAATAAAAATGCTCCCTTTCAGCTGATAAACAGGCACAGGTCAAGAGGAAATCAATTACAGACAGAAAATACACATTTCTAACCTGTACATTTAAACAACTCCTTTATAAGGGCTGAGGTACAGCTGAGGTGCCTTCAGATGTGTTTTACACTGCTGAGAGCCCTGCATTTAGTGCAGCAGCACATATGGCACACCAGAGAGCACATGAAGGAATCCTATGAACAAACAGCTCCTGCTACATAAATGAAGGTAAAATCAATTCTCCCTCCATTTATTATTGAATGAAAACCATGTAGAACCATTAAACATTACAGGGAGGGGAGAAAAGGCCCTGAAAACTGAAAAGGAAATTGAAGAATTTGCTTCTTTAACTCAAATCATGTATTTCTACTTTGCTGTAAGGTTTTTGATTTCACTGATCATGGAATTCTAGAAGGGTTTGGGTGGGAAGGGACCTTAAGGACCATCCAGTGCCACTATTCCTATTCCCAACATTCCCTCACCAATCCTGCAGCTCCACTGCTTTTAAATCTATTCCCCTGTGTTTATTTATTCTGCACTGCAACCCATAAAGACGCTCAGGTTAAATCTCCCCCACCATAAATTCCAAGAGGCAATCTCCAACCAAAGGAATTAGTGCTCCCAGCTCCCAAAACGTGCGTATAAAACAACTCAGCCCAACCTAAATCATATCAGATTTGTAACCAAAAAAAAATTCCCGATTGCTGTGTGGAGCTGCCAGCCCTCATTAATCATGTCCTGATGAATGAAACCCTTTCCCGTGCTGGCAACAGAGATTTGCTCGGAAACGGTGCAAATGTTGCAGGTTAATCTTTTTGACAAAGCAGTCAATTCAGGGAAATAACTTCCTCCACATCCCCTGCATCCTCACCAGGATAAATCCAAGGAGCTGGGCTGGAGCTGAGGAATTCAGGCTGACTCCCATCAGCCGTGGTCTAAGCCAGAATTTTTTCCCTGTTTCAGTGCCTCGGTTAAAATCCTCAGGGAACTTGGGGACATATTTTCACATGTTCAGCCGATGATCTGCTTGGAGAGGCTTCCAGATGGATTGGAGAAGACAAGCTGAAAAATGTATGGTCATGTTCTCTGAAATGGTACTGCAAGGAGCCCGGCTGACCTTTGCTGAAGTGTATTTTAAGAACAAGAGTCACTTGGGGAATACTTCATGTCTTGGGATAGATATATTTTAGCTGGAAACGAGACCCAAAACAGAACAAGGTATTTAAAATTGGCTGTGTGTTGTAGCCTACTGTACTTACAGTAGCTTCTCTTTACAAAAGAGGGGCGCAAAAATGAGAATTTTGTTCTTGAAGTTTTCTTTGTCCCTTTTATAACTGAGCGTGGCAAGTGCAGCATCACAGCACCAGAGCTGAGAATGTTTAATCAAAATGTTGTTTCTGATAGGAAACCCCACTCCTCATTTTAACAGGCTCCAAAAGGCAGTTATTTCACTTAGTGATGAAGCTTTATTGTACAGCGTGTGTTTATCCTGAATTAAGCTTTCCCCACCTTTCTGAAAACACTTCACAATAATGGTTAATGTTTGGGGTTTTTTTCTTAACCTGCAATCCCTTAAACAGGCTTGAGCCAGAGGCACTGGGAAATATGAACAGTTTTTGAACCCCTCCAGGGATGGTGACTCCACCACTGCCCTGGGCTACTGAAAGCAAGAGCCAGAGCAAAACCTTATATTTTATCAGCCCTCAGGTTTAAAGTTAATTTTTTGCTGTTCAAAAATCTCATCATCTCCTTCTCAGAATTGTAATTTGCAGGATCCTTCCTGAAAGGATCACTTGACACGCACACACAAAAAAATCAAATTCTAAACTTATCTTCACTGCAAGTAGAAAGGGAAGGAAGGATAAGGAAGGTCATCCCTGAGTGATGCTGGCTGAAGGTCACTCTGCCCCAGCTGAGCTTTTAAATACCAGAAAAACCAACAGGGATCAGCAGCAGAGAGTCGAAGGTGACACGTATTAGTGAGACATGGGATTGCAGTGGGTGGAAGGGGAGGTCTGGCTGCAAATATTTACACAAACTGGAACAGATTTAGGACAGGCTGAGCCAGCCCATCCAACCATGAGGCAAAGCAAGGCTTACTCTGAACGACCCCGAGTTTGATATTTACTGTGTCCTCTGGGGATTCAGGCCTGGCTTAGGCTAAAGTCAGGTCAATAAAAATTAAGTCCAGCTCCCAAAGTCTGGTAATAACTCAGCAATTCAAAGGATTAGAGAGAAGAGGTTAATCCTGGGGCTAGAACTAGGAGCAGGGTGCCTGTGCTGAGCCCAAACCAGACAGTCTGGGCTGCTCAGCACAGCAGGGCCAGGGAGTTCCTGGAGCGGGGCCGGCGGAGGCTGCGCAGCTGAGGAAGGGCCTGGAGCATCTCGGTGCCCAGGCCAGGCTGAGGGAGCTGGGGCTGCTCAGCCTCCAGAGGAGCCCCAGCTGAGAGGGGCCCTCAGCCCTGGGTGTCCCTGGCTGCAGGGAGGGCTCCGAGCAGGGCCCGGGCTCTGCTCCGGGGCCCAGCAATGGCACCAGAGCCACGGGCAGGGCCTGAGCCCAGCAATTCCCCTGCCCAGGAGGCACAACTGCTGCCCTGGGCAGTGCCCAGCCCTGAGCACATTGTCCAGAGAGGCTCTGGGCTCTCCTCCCTGGGGCTGTTCCAGAGCTGTGTGCACACAATGCTGTGCCTGTGCTCTGGGATGGCCCTGCTGCAGCACCCAGGGGCCACCAGGTGCCCTCTGGGCTCCCTGCAGCCTGAGCCAGCCTGGCATCCTGTGGAGTGAGGTCCAACACTCACCCTGGAGCCACCTCAGTTCAGGTAAACTTGGAAGCCCTTGGAAGCCTCTCCTCTACAGAGCTCTCCCAGCACTGCAGAACAGCCACGTCCATCCTGCCCGGCCCTGGAAGCAGCTGCAGATCCTGCAAAGCCTCTGCCTCTCCCATAGCCCCAAGTCCCTCATGGTCTGCAGACCTCCAGGCTATCTGAACTCATCCATTTGTTGGCAGGTGCTACTTTGCAGACTTTTACCAAAACCTCACTTTGAGGGTGAAAGAAGAGGGCAAGGAAGAGCACAAACTTGTACTGCTTTGGAGACTATTAAACATTTCCCATCCTGTCTCCACCATTTTGTGCAACTCCCAACTCACCCCGAACAGGAGAGTTCTCTGAGTCAGGCAGGAACCAAGGCTAAAATGCAGCTAAAATTCATCCTTACAGCAAGACTTACTGAATAAACTAGCTGGCCTTGTCACAGCAAATCCCTGCATGCAGGGCCCAGGGGGACAGCACCGGAGCACAAACACTCTGCCCTTTATCCACTGCTTTCCTAACCTCTGCCTGGGAACTGCACATCATGGGGACAGGCTGAAGTGGATTCTGTGACTGCAAAATCCACTGCCAGTGCTGTGCATCCAGTGCTGCAGATCAGGCAGGAGTGGTTCGGTTCCTGCTGAGCAGGGCTTGCCCTCCTCAAGGGCTCTGCAGTGTCCCATGGGAACAACCCTGTTTTCCACTGGGAATGGAGGGATGAGTGTTGAGGAGGGAGGCAAAGAATGCGTCAAACACCTCAGCCTTGTCTCCGTCCCCATTTGTGAGGTGACCATCCACACCTGCCCAGTCCATCCCAGCAGTGATCACCCTCTGCTGTCCCCAGCTTGCCCTGTTTCCAGGCTCAGCAGGATGTTCTGGAATATCCCTCTGGCCAGTCTGGACAGGCTGTCCTGCCTGTGCTCCCTCCTGCCTCCTTGTCATCTCCTCACTGGCACAGCAGGGGACATGGACTGTCCCATGCAGAGTCCCTGGGGAAGGCAAGCCCTGCTCAACAACAACCCAACCTTCCACCTGTTACCCACAGCATTCCCAGCCTGAATCCAGACCCAGTGCTGTGCCACTTCCTGGGAAAAAAGGAACCCTATCCCAGTCAAATCCAGAGCAGTGGGAACAGCTCTTTGGGGGGAATCCTAATTTCATGAACACTAATCTCCCTCAGAACATCTCTCCTGCCACCACAAACGTCTTCACGGGGCCCGGGGCCCGTCTCGAGGCAGCTTCCTGCAGACAGCCGAACATCCCTGGTCTCCTGGGGCTCAGCTCCTCCACCAAGCTCGGGCTGTTCCCAGCTGGCTCGGCCGCAGCGTCCTGGGAGCCCTGGGGTGGGCACTGGTGGCTGCAGGACACTTGTGGCTCTGCCACCCGCTCCTGAGAATGCTTCCCCAGATGGGGCTAGGCTCCCGTTTCTGCTTCCTGGCTTTCCCTGGCCTCGTCAGTGCTCAGGGGTTCCCTGGCGGTGTTGATCTCCATGGGAAGTTGTTGGTCTCCGTGCTGCTGATCCCTGAGGGAGCAGAGAGAGCTGCCCTTGGGATCCTCATGTTCCACAGGCCAGCAGGGTTTCCTGAGACTCTTGGAGGGATGGAGACTTCCAGGAGTGACATTCTGAGAAGGGGGAAGGCACTCAGGGGGAACGAAGCATCTTTGCAGGCACAGGACCTTGAGGGGCTGGGGTCTCTCAGCGAGAATGGAGGCTGTTGGCAGGCGCTGGCAGGGATGGGGGTTCTCAGGGATGGGGAGGTTCTCAGAGGGAGAAAGGCTGTCGGAAGGAGGGAGGCGCTCAGAAGCACCAGGGAGCTTAGAGGGTTGGAGGCCATCAGAGACCAAGGAGGCTCCTGGCACAATGGTGGAACTCTGACGGCCTGAGCTTTTTGGAAGGATCGTCGGTCTCCGATGGAATGTGCTTGACGAGCCTCCTGCTCTCCCAGGGCTGGCCATTCTGGGCAGTAGCAGCCTCCTGCAGGGCCGGAGGCGGCTGGAGCAGTGGGCCGAGGCACAGCGGGGCAGGTGGCCTCGNCGAGGCACAGCGGGGCAGGTGGCCTCGCCTCCCCAGCTGCTCCAGCCGTGCCCACAGCGCCCGCCACAGCGGTGCCGGTGTCCCAGCAGAGCCCAGAGCAGCTCCTGCAGCTCTTTGGCCACGCTCATGCAGTGGCTGCAGCTGCAGGGGACACTCGGGGGGCTCGCAGGACCATCCAGACACTTCCGAGGGGTGGCCCGAGGCCTGGAAGCCCTGGGAGCCACAGGGGCTGCTGGGCTCCTCCATGGGCCCCTGGCCTGGACCCTGGGGTGCTGCCGCAGCTTCCGAGTCCCAGCCTGCCGCCCCCGTGGTGGCCGGGGGCCAATGGGCCACCAGAGAGCCACGGCGGCCAGCAGCAGGGCAAGTGCAGAGAGCAGGAGGCCACCGTCGCTCATGGCTCCGGCATGGCCCAGCACCGCTGTCCCGGCTTAGACAGGGACACCGTGCCAATGTCACGGTGCCGTGCCAGGACACCGTGTGCCAGCACAGCCTGGCCTCAGGCCAGCGCTCAGCCCCGGAGGCGGCAGGGCCGGCCCAGCCCTCAGCGTGGTCATGGCCAGGAAAAGCCTGGAAGGGAAAATGGGAGCCTGGGCCGCGGCAGCGAAGCCATCCCAGGAGCAAGGGGTGCCCCAGGAACAGGCCTGGTGCCACCGGGGCCGCCCCACGGCTCCCAGGACGCTGTGGCAGCGCCGGCTGGGACCAACCTCTGCTCTGGGCCTGAGAGGATCCTGCGGCACGAAGGGAACCGGAGCTCCCCCAGCCCTGCTGAGCTCTCCTGGCCTGGCTGATGAGCACCAGCAAGAGGGTTCTGTTTGCAGCTCCCCAGCTCCTGCAGAGCCTCTCTTCTGAATACATCAGCATCGCCCAAGGAGCTCTCAAGGTGCTCCCACTGCTCTGGTTCCAACTGGGATAGGGCTCCTTTCTTCCCAAGAGCTCCCATGGTTTCCTTGGGAAAAAGTGATCATCTCTCAAAGCATCAGCAGTATTCTCTCCGTGAAAGTAAAAACACTGGGCTGGGTTCTCTGTTTCTGGTATTAGCAGCCACTTCCTTGTCACACAGGAAGATATAAGCGTGAATTCCCAAAAATACACAACCTTGTTAACATCTTACTTCTATGGATTAGTTTAATTCCGAGTTAAAGATGACACTGCCAAAGATTACTTCATGAATTTCCTGATACACAGCAGCAGGGGAAAAAACCGACAATTTTAGTATTTATTCCTGGATGTGCTGCACTAACCAAGAGCAAACAATTCCACCAACTACACAGGACACCTCTTACCCTGACAGCAAAGCAGAACGCTCCTTACCCAGAAAAAGGAGCAGAAAAAGGCACCACACAATGCTCACCTCATCTTCTCCACGGCTGCCTTGCCCCCAGTCACAAACCACACACAGCTGCCAGGCAGTGTTCCAAGCTTTGGCCACCCCCCCCCAAAAAAAAAAAAAAGATTTACAGAACTCCAAGACAGAAAAAACCATGAAGGAAATCCCAAAGTCAAACCCCACTTGCAAACCTCCTAATTCTTGTGCTGTTTAATACTTGGGGTAAGCAGAAATGAAAGGAAATTAAAGCTGCTGTTTGGTGCAATCCAGCCACAATCATCACCTGAAGTGCCACAATTCCTGCTGGGTTTCTGGTTCTTCTGAGCTGTAGGAAGAGCAAGCTCTGTGCATTTTTTAATAGAAGAGTTGACTCCTTTTCCCAGTATTATTTCACCTAATAGCAATTAATTATTCAGATTAATAGGAGGGTAATCAGAAGTTGTGCTGCTAAAATGATGCCTGGGCTGGGCAGGTGCAGCAGGAAGGAAAAGCACAGGCACAGCCTGATTGAGCCCAGGTCTTCCTCATTTTTCCCCTCTAAGGCAACAGAAGCACTGCAAACCTCCAACCAGAGCAGCCCCTTTGCTGCCCAGGCATTCCCAGATCAATCCCACAGGATTGATCCCACTCCTGCTCTGTTTAAACAAGTCTGGGGCACTGGGAACCATCACCGTGGCAGGCCCTGGGGCTGCCTCAGTGCAGGAGGCTGCAGGAATTCCAGAGCAGCCATCCCAGCCGGAATCACCTGCCCAAAAGGAATGTGCCCAGTGCTGCCTCTGCTCCGTGGGCAGCAGCCATCCTTCCTGCACACCCCTGAGGCAGGTTTTGCCTGCTCCTCCAACCCTCTTGCTCTCTCAGCCACCCACATTCTGTAATTCTAGAAGAAAAAATATTTGCTTGTTTTTATTATCTTTTCCTCTTTTTCTTTAGTTTTCTTTTCCTTTTATACACTTGCACATTGAGGTTACTGCTGGATGAAGAGGAAATCCCAGAATGGTTTGGGTGGGAAGGATCTTAAAGCTCATCCCTGCCATGGGCAGGGAAAATTTCCACTATCCCAGGTTGCTCCAAGACCCATCCAGCCCGACCTTGCAATGGTCCTGATTGTTCAGCCTGGAGAGGAGAAGCTTTGGGGTGACCTCACTGTGGTCTTCCAGTGCCTGAAGGAGCTACAGGAAACATGGAGAGAGACTTTGGACAAAGGGTTGGAGGGACAGGACACAGGGAATGGCACTGGGATGGGAGATTGGGCAGGAATTGTTCCCTGGGAGGGTGGGCAGGCCCTGGCACAGGGTGCCCAGAGCAGCTGTGGCTGCCCCTGGATCCCTGGCAGTGCCCAAGGCCAGGCTGGACATTGGGGCTGGGAGCAGCCTGGGACAGTGGGAGGTGTCCCTGCCCATGGCAGGGATGAGCTTTAAGATCCTTCCCACCCAAACCATTCTGGAACTCTGATCTGCACATCCCAACAGGACAGAGCTCTCTGCCTGCATCCCACAGCCAGTGACTCTCTCTTGTATCCCATTTCTTGTGCTCAGTGGTCAGGAGGCAGCACAGAGACATCCTGAGGAGGAGAACATTAGTCCAGACAAAATTTCACACCAGGAAATCTTTTCAGAAAGTACCTGACTCAACGAGCTGACGAGAAGAGCAGTGCCTGATGAGCTCACAAATCCCGGGCAAGCAGGAGAAGAAAACAACTTTTCCTTTTGAGCTTGGAAACTGAAGGATTTTTTTGTGCTTAAAATAAAGAAACCAACAAATTCACAATGTGCCCCTTCAAGGTGGATGCTGGAAAACATTGATTCCAGGATTATTCAATAACCCTTCTCTTCCCTGTTGTTCTGATGAATGAGAATTGGAGCTAATTTGCTGGAGTTAATTATTTATTGGTATGAAACCTTACGGCTCGCAGATGGTCACTGCTGTGGTAAGAATTGCAGGGGACGTGCAGCATCTTGCTGGGGCCTCTTCTGCTTTAATTCCAGAAGAAAACACAACTATCTGCCAATTCCCAAAAAAAAAGGTCCATTCTCTCAGTATTGCCTCTGGAGCCATACCCTCTTCCCACTGCTAGCTGCTTCCCTTTTCCCAGTACAAGGCATCGAGCCCAGACTGGTTTCAAAGAGAGAGAAGTAAAGCTCCTTTCGTGGAGCACAATGAACCCGCAGCCAGGAAGCTCTGCTGCAACAAATATCACTCAAGGATTGTTCCTGCCTCTTCCAGCAACCACAACCCTCACTCCCAAGGACAGAGAACACTGCAAACTGCAATAAATAAATGCATAACTGTGTGCCTCAGAGCCCCCTAAAATTCTGAGCTGCTGAGCTCGTTGGCCCCATCCACCTCAGATCTGAGGCTTGGGCTTTGCCAGGAGGTGAAAAACCAGAGGGCTGAGGAATTGCAGCAAACACTGGAGGTCTGGGATGGCTTCTCCAAACAAAAATACCAACAGCAGGAGAGCAGCAGGGCTCTGGTTTCACACTGCAAGAGGCCAAAGTGCTGCTCCTTCTGTTCCAGGAAGGGGAAAAAAGGGGTGAGCGAATTAGAAGAGTTTCTTTGCAAGGTCCTGGAACATTAACCCCAGTAAGACAAGTCCCAGGATGGAGACTCAGGCAGCTGGCTGAGCTTCAGGAGAAGTGGGAAGTACTCAACTGGCTGTAAAATACTCAGGGACACAATATCATGGTGATATTCTTTTTTGAAATAAAACATTTGGGTTTTTTTAATAGAAAACATTTCGTTTCTTCACACGTAAATCTGATTATCAGCTACTCCAGCAGGACAAAAAGGAGCAATTAGATTTTGAAAAGTGTAGCCAGCAGTGAATGTGCACACACAGTGATTCTGGAGTGTAAACAAAGCTGGTTTAAACCATTCTGCTTTATTCTTTTTCATTAGTTTGCAGAGATTATATTCAACTATTTGCTTTTTAATCACATTTGAAAACATTAATTTCCTATCAACAGTCCTGATTTCAAGTGCAAACACTGCTTAATTAGAACTCGTGGGGAAATGATTTTAGGTCCTGTGGAAAATGAGCCTGCTTTCATTTCACACTGTAAAGCCACTCGCAGCCCAAAGGTTGTTCCTGAGGAAAATCCAAATGCCAGAGACAAAATCCAAAAATGCAGGCACTGTTTGACGTGCATCAAAGTTCCCTCCAATTCTCCAGGACAAGGTAAATGGAGAGGTAAAAAGGATGTTCCATCCATATTGGATGAAATCACACCTTTCAAACATTCCAGAGCCCAGAAAAAGCAAACCCTCTGGGAAAATAAAATTCATTGATAGGAAACTAATTTTAAAGGGGAAAAAACCTGCAGTCACACTAACAGGATAACCAGAACGTGAGGATCTGACAGCTCTTTTAAAAAGTCAGGTGAGGATCCGGAGTCTCTCTCTGCTCATTCCTGTGCTTTCTTCTGGTCATGGAATCACAGAACCCCCTAAGCTGGAAGGGACCCCCAAGGATCATCCAATCCCACTCCTGTCCCTGCCCAGACACCCCCACAACCCCACCCTGGGCACCCCTGGCAGTGCTGTCCCATCGCTCCTGGAGCTCTGGCAGCCTCGGGGCCGTGCCCATTCCCTGGGGAGCCTGGGCAGTGCCAGCACCCTCTGGGGGAAGAACCTTTCCATAATTTCCAACCTAAATCTTCTGTGGAAGGGAAGGGAGCTACTAAGTTGTGAATGACTGAGCTCTGCCTCAGCAGAACTGAGAGCAGACACAGGCTCTAAAAAGCTGAACTTAATGGGACTGTAACAGGTAACCCCAGCTGGTGCAGGAGGTGGACACAGGGAGGAGGTGATTAAATCAACCCACACTTACTTAAGGAAGTCAGATGAGAAGTTATTTGGAAGGAAGGAAAACAACACAAGAAGTAATGGGAGCTTTGAGAGAGACATATCTGTAAAGCTCCCCCACCAAACAGCTGCTGTGGCCATTGGAGACCCCAGTACTGCTCCTTAACCGCCTCCATTCCTGACTGCTGGCCTGCATTTCCTGGGAATTCCCGGTGCTGCACAGCTGGCAAAGCCGGGCACAAACACAGTCACAGGGTGCCAGGAGGGCTCAGGCTGGAAGGGAGCCCAGAGGGCACCTGGTGGCCCCTGGGTGCTGCAGCAGGGCCATCCCAGAGCACAGGCACAGCATTGTGTGCACACAGCTCTGGAACAGCCCCAGGGAGGAGAGCCCAGAGCCTCTCTGGACAATGTGCTCAGGGCTGGGCACTGCCCAGGGCAGCAGTTGTGCCTCCTGGGCAGGGCAATTGCTGGGCTCAGGCCCTGCCCGTGGCTCTGGTGCCATTGCTGGGCCCCGGAGCAGAGCCCGGGCCCTGCTCGGAGCCCTCCCTGCAGCCAGGGACACCCAGGGCTGAGGGCCCCTCTCAGCTGGGGCTCCTCTGGAGGCTGAGCAGCCCCAGCTCCCTCAGCCTTTCCCTGTGAGATGTGCATGGGAGCAGAGCCTCCTTCATCCCCCAGGATGTGTTGTAGTCTCATTTCTCCAATCAAACCAACACTTCTCCTACAGATTACCAAAATACCCACTTGGAGCACCCAGCTACTGCGTGAAGCTCCAAGCACGGGAGCAGTCTGGCACAAACATTTTCACTCAGCACTACCAATGTCTTCCCTTGGCTTTCCTCCTCCAAGTTGGACAGGATCATCATGGAATGGAACAAAGGGGGCTGTGTCATTCAAACCCTCTGGAACTTAGAGAAACAGAGGCTGTTTGACTCAGGTTTGTGTGCAACATGACACTCCAGGCTGATACACAGACAGAAGGGTGATCCTTGCCCCCAGATTCCGAATTTTCCTTAGGTACTCCCAGCTGTCCTCAGCACTGGCCATTACCTTGTGCCTTATCCTGTCATTTCTGGAGTTATTTGAAGAGCACAAATGAAGGTGCACAAGCACAGCTGACCTTCCTCTGAGCGCTCAGAAATGCTCTCTCTGTAAGGGGACAAAACAGCCAGCAAATTTTTCATCTTTTATTCATCTGACCAGCTCTTACTGCAGAAGAATTGGGAAATTGAAAATCAGAAAGTTTGGACAGACCTGGGAAAGCAATTCAAATGCAAATACCAGCAGCTTGGTGCAAAGACAATGAAACTCAACACATGGACACCGAGTTACAACAAAAAATTCATTAGGAGAGGTGTCAGACCAGACAAAAAACTGAGTAACCTGGTTCAAAACATGATGGCAGAAATTTCAAAAAACCTGCTTTACAAAATAAGCAGGAACTAAATATTGAATGGAAAGCTTCACCAGACACCTGTGTGAAGGTGAAGTGTAAGGCTGGGGCCATGCCCTGCCTCTCCTGGGGTTTATCCCAGTTCCAAAACTGTTTCTGTGCCCCACACGGGGAATTTCCACGCACCTCTCACTGGGAGCACTTCAGGCAGTTAGCAAGGCTCTCATTTTTCTCCAAGTAAGTCTGAAGGGGTGAGATTTCCATCAGCACAGAGACTCTGCAGTGCAGCTCTCCAGCTGCTCCAGGGTTATCAGTCCATTCCCGAGTGTCCTTTGGGATGAGGATGCTATTCTGGCCTCTGCCTCATTCATCTTCCCAAGGCTTGATGAGATCATTGTCTTGAGTGCTCCAAGGAGTGAAGAACACACCAATTTCCAGCCACAAGTGCTGGCCCTGCATGCTAAGGACTGGCTGCCTCAGGGGGTGTCAGCTGGTGTCCCAAAGAGCCACTGGGAGTGGCAGGGAGGAAGGAGAAATTGCTCCTTGGATGCTTTGGCCTCAAAGTTTGGAAACTCTGAGGTTTCACAAGTACAGTGTGAAATACTACTACACCCAAGGTGTTATTCACAGCAGTGTGAGGATGATCCAAACCCCACACCTGTTTCTGAGAGCAGCAAAGCCACCTGGCACAAATGTCCCAGCACCACTTCAGGTGACAAAGTAACGCCTGGCTCCATCAGGACTCGGCGTAACTCAGGGAAGTGGGAGGAGGTTACAGTAAAAGTTGGCAGGATCAGTAAGATCAGAGAGCTCCTTGCTCTGCTCCTGTACAAAAGCCTGGATTTCATTGCAAGGTTTTGCAGGCGCCCAGGGCTGCTGCTGAACCCGGCACATCCGCCCTGGTGACTTCTGACTGCACTCAAATGCACTCCTGACGCCTCTCCTGCCAAACTCCAGTCACTTTTTACCAAACTGCTACAGGAGAAAATCCCTGAAGGGATTTAGAAGGGACCTTAAAGTCCATCTTGTCCCCCACCCTGCCATGGGCAGGGATACCCTCCACTATCCCAGGCTGCTCCAAGCCCTGTCCAGCCTGGCCTTGGACACATCCAGGGCTGAGGCAGTGAGTTCTCCATGTCTGGGATGTGTGACTGGGCTGGCCCAGCCCCTCCCCAGAGCCCAGAGCTGCTCAGCATGGCCTGGAGATGCCATCAAGTTCCCCATGGAGGACACACATCCAGGTGTGGCAGGAAACTCCAGCTCCTCCCTTTCTGAGGGATACTGGGAAGCTGTTTGGCAGGAAGGATGACCTTACTGCCTGGTGTCTGGGTCAGCAGCCAAGTGTTTCTCCAAATGATGCCTTCAAAGTCACAGCTATTTAAGAGCAACAGTGATAATAAGATAGATAAGGATCTCGCTGTCCAAACATGATCTCAGCTTCCCTTGCCCTCCTCAAGGACCTCCAGCCAAAGTGATCTCCACAAGGGTGAGATGTTTGCCTTCCCCCCCCACCACCCCAGATCTGCAGGCAGCTCAGCAGCCTCTCCCTTGGCAGCCAAATCCACTCAGCTTTAGTTAATATGCAAGAGAGAAGGCCATGGTTTCTGAGGAGCTGAAATGAGCATCTTCCAGAAAAAAAACCTCCATAATAAACAGCCCAATAATGCCTGACTGCTTTATCTCCATCACACTGAGGCAGAGCACAGATTTCCTGCTAGATCATATTCAATACACAAATCCATTTAAAAAACAACACCTCATAAACACTCTCACCATGAGTTTTGGGGGTTGGTTTTGTCTGGGGCATTTTTGTTGAAAAGACACAAACCCAGCAATCCTGAACGTCTGTAAGGCTGCAATTGCTGCCAAATCAGAACTGAATCAGCTATTAAACACCTCTACAAATTACCCTGATGTCAGGAAAACAAACCATGCCCATGTTAGCCAGAACCATTGGAGGCCCTGGGATGAATCACAGCAGTGACGTGGCTGCCGTGCTTGAAAGGACACAGTCATGACTTGGGGACGTCACCAGACGGCCCAGAACAATCACCACCAAGACATATTTTTTAGTGGCTGCTCTCCAGAGCTTTTCAGATGCAAGGCTGGTGGTGTGTGCTGTGATTTATTTGGGGCTGGGAGAGCAGCAGTTTCACCTTATCAGATACTTTATCGACCCATTAAGTAGCAAATTCCTCTTAAATCTTGCTTTTTCTTTGAAGTACCTTCCAAAAAGTAAACAAAGGCACTTAAAAGGTCAGAGACAGGTTTTCTTTCCTACACATGAAAGATGGAGGCATTTTTAAGCCTGCCAATATTTTCAAAGCCAGTCTCCTGCATTGCCTCCAAATAGCTGGGTGAAGAGAAAATGTCTTTCTGCACCTGTATTTTCTCCCTCTGAATAAAAGGGCTGTTCCCCTCCTGAAAACTGTGAAGCAGATTAAGAATGACAGAAAATATTTTCAGACTGAGGAAAAAAGGACTCCCTTTGGGCAAATGTAATTCATCTGAGGAGGGGATGGCAGAGTGGATCCAAAATAAATGAGGTGCTGAGCAATCTCACCGAGCTTGGAATAGGGATCAGGTGAAATATCAGTGTACCCAAAAAGGAAGGCAGATGTTGGCATCTGCTTGTGTGCTGGGCAAAACCAGAACCTGCACCTCCTCTGCAGTTACTGCCCAGCTGAGAGCAACCTCCGTGAGGCAGAAATGGTTTGGGAAGGAAGGAAGGAAGGATGAAGGAGAAGAGCATGACGCTGTCAGAGGGGTGTTCCAGCACCCAAATGTCCTACAAATACCACCTGGTCCACGCTCCATCACACACAAAAGGAAGCCAAGGCCACGGAGTGCAAGTCCACAGCAGAAAGTGGGATTTCTTTCCAAGCAAGTAAGACTGGGAAGTGAAATAAAACCTTTAGCCACTGGTCCCTGTTGCAGGATTCGGTCAGTAAAGCACACCAAAACAAACATGATGGTTTTTCCCAGGATTACTGATAAAAAATGGTGGGATTGCCCAATATGCATTCACTGAGGAATATTCAACAAAGGAATCCACGGACTAATTGTTGGTGTGCAGCTCACTGGGAACAGCTGCTTTGAATACTGATCACCTGGGCAAGATTAGTTCATAATTAATGTCTGAACACAACCTGGGGGCTTCTAAAAATAAATGTCTCTTCCCAGCCAGGACAGTTGGGGTTTGTTTTGTTCCTTTGGAGGTGAAACCTGGTTCTTTGGGAATGTGCTGTGCTTTTCCAGTCTGAGAGTGCTGGGGAGACCCACAAAAAAATACAATCCCACAGATTTTGTCACTCACTGCTGGATCCTGTTGGACTCTGCCTTGGAGAGTCAGCCTCAACCTGCTGGCTAAGGTAGTGTTGGCTTGTTCAAAGCACCAAGTGCTCCTCTTTGAGCCTGCTCAGGGTTTACTCCATGCTTTGGGCAGGTTTACAGCTCATCCCAAGGCTGGGCATGCACATGGAGCACAAACTCCACCCCCACGCTTCCTCTAGCAGGGAATTTCTCCTCCAAGTTTTGCTTTCAGCCCCCAGCAGGTAAAATGACTTCATTAGCACAACTGTTCTGCCATTCCATCCCAGCAGTCAATAAAACCCTTTCTGTCTGTGCTGCTTTCCCTCAATGGCTTTATCTCTTCTCTGATCCTTTTTCCCCACTCACTGAGACACAAATCCCACACACTGTTACTCCATTCCTCACGTTCCCACAGTGCAGGGATCGATTCCTTTTGAAAGGCAAACCTAAACTGCCTTTTCCTGAGGCCAGCATTCCCTTTCCCTCCCCTCTCTGGGAGCCTGGGCAGTGTTGGGTGTGAAACAAAACCATTTTTGTGGTTATTAACCTGCACAGGGGAGCTGATGGGAGAATTCTGCACATCCTCTAAAATGGATTCCTCTGGATTGCACAGCAGCCCAAGGAGTTGCTCCCTGGCACGAATAATTCACCAAACACACTAGTGACTGTTTTCAGCCCACGTTCTAGGTTATGGAATTGCTTCTTGCTGAGGTTATTCTTGAAATTAAGAGAGTTTCAGACTGCCTGGGAATGCAAATTCTTAGGGCAGCTTAGGAACAACAGTTCAGGGGGTGACTTGTAACAATGACAGAAGGGAGAAAATAGGAAGGATTGGAAAAAAACATCTCCTGCAAGACCTTTTTAAAACTTGTCAACAACAGAACTTGGCTGCTCCTCCCCTGCAAGAATTAGGTCTAGCTTTGGTAAACACCACAAAAAATCCTCATTCTGTCAGCTAAAATAATTTCATTTCTACACACAGTATTTGGGTTATTGTGTGGGGAAAGTCCTTAACAAAGCAATCCCTGATCACATCAAGGAATTTGGGATGCATCTTGAGATCAAGACAAACCACAGAGTAAGGACTGTGTGGCAAACTGTGAGCAGGAGGTCGTTCAGGAAGGCTGCAGGGGAAAAATACAGATCTCTCCCTAACACAGAGATATCACTGAGCCAAAAACACCCAGTGATGGTCAGGCTGGAGGTGCTTCCACCCAGACTCGCTGCAGGACAGCAGCCTCACACATTTGGATTTTCAAATTCACTTAGCCTTGATCGTGGCTCCATCATCGATCCTTTTAACTGGTGGAGTCCCTCCAGCCAAACTTCCCACAGCAAAGACAAGATGCAAACACTTCTTAGGCTTCAAGAAGTGGCCCTTAGCTCTGGAAAGGACAAACTTTTATTCCCAAGTCCTAAATCATGCACTGAAGGGTAAAAATTCTGCAAAAAATAAGAACACAGTGAGCCATTTCTGTCCAAGAGTGTATGAGAAGAAGTGTTTATACTCCCATTTTCCAGGAAGATCCCTCGTGTCCCAGTTGTTTCCTTTTGGTTTGTCATTGTGCCATTAGTCAGCCATGGGGATGTGGGGCCCGAGGGGTGGAAATGTTCTTTGATGCTCCATCAGCAGCTCTCCAGACTCCCTACGACTGGGACTTTCAGCCCTATCCAATATGAACTGGAGGAAAAATCACTTTGCTTCCCTGCTGGATGACTTGAGGCTTTCCCAGCCAGATGTTCCACCTGAACCTCCCTTCCCACCACAGAAGGAACACAGAAAAAGCTGAGGCACTTTGCTTTAATCACCTTCATTAACAAAGCAATCGTTAAAGCTTAATTTCTTCACCAGATGATAAATTCAGGAGTTGTTTTCTCCCAGCAAAGACCAGTTTTCAGACTGCTTTTGTGATGGGAAGCCCTGAGGAGGAGCTGCATTGTCCATTCCTCTGGACAGCACCAAGACAGGCTGCATGAGTGAGCATCCCAGCCAAACCCTCACCATTGGGAACAGGGAAAGGGCAATTCCCTGTTAAAGCACTCAGGGAATTGGATTGAGCCACTGGAGCTGGGGCATGAGGCAGCAACGCCTGATTTTGGAAAAACGCAGTCATTTAACAAACCCAGTTCTCTTTTCTCTGCCTGACTCCGATGTCCTGAAGAAGGTGAGCCCCACAAGGAGAAGCAGGGCATTCTCCCAGCTCCCCATCCTGCCCGTGGGAAGGCATGATGTTAGAATTCCAAGCAGGCTGGAGACAGCAGCAGCAATATTCCAGCACATTAACAATCATCTGCCATGGGGAGAGCTAATTTTTGCCTCATTAGAGCCTGATATGAATCTGTGATGTTGAACAGTTCCGTCTGCAGCTGCTCCCAACCTGTTCTGGCCAGGTTTTTGTGGTAATCATCAGGCTGGACCACAGCAGGGATGTTGGTAAGGCATTTCTTTCCAAAGAAATGTGGTAGCTGGTAATGCACTCCAAGATTCAGTGAACCCTTCTGGTTGGTTAAAGGGTGCCTTTTCCATGCTTCAAATCTTTCCAGGGATCAGGAAGGACACCCAGGGATGAGCAAGCATGAGGTTCTTTCTCACAAGCCACCAGGGATAAATTCCAAATATCCTGCACATAGCAAAGATGACAGAACAAATGCCATGGAAGGAAATCGCTACATCAAATTAATAAAATTACACGTTCCATTGGGAACGGAGTCATCCTTGAAATGTAAAAGTTTCTCCATTGCCTAAGGAATTGTTTATGTGGGATTTGTATCCTGTCTTTCACCACTGAAAAACCCCCAAGCTTTTTTTGCTGTTAAGAGTTTGTTGCCTGTTTGGGTCTGCTGCTGACTCCGAACTCCCAGATGGTGGGAACCCCCCTCGCCCCTGGCACATTTCCATTCCCTACTCTCCTTCTCCACAACATGGAGCAGCCTGCTCTGCTGGAAGCTGTCTCTGCCCATGGCAGGAAGTGGAACTGGATGGCCTTTAAAGCCCTGTCCAGCCTGGCCTTGGACACTTCCAGGGATTAGGAATCCACAGCTTCTCCGGCAACCTGTGCCAGGGCCTCCCCAGTCTAGGGAATGACTTCCTGAACAAACACAGGACAGTCCAAATCAGCCTGACAGGACTCTGAGCAACCCTTCCCACTGATGCTCATCACACCCACAGCACTGGCACTGCGTTAACTTGTTCATGATGAGCTTTTAAAAACAATAATTCTTTCTACTCCTTATGGAGCTCTTAAAATCACTAATTTGTAATATTGGAGTGAATACTCCCTGATTTCTATTCTGGGACCGGAGCGATTCCTGATGCAGATATCCCACAGTCTGACAGCTGATCTGCATAATGTTGTGAATGTTCTTATAACTCATCTCCAGACAGGCAAATAAATCTTCAGCTCTTCTTTTTGCTGTGCTCTGCAGCACAATGCACAGTTCTGGAAATGCCTCCAGATGCCACTTCTGACTTGTGGGGTTCAGAAGATTAAAACTGTGTTATAAAACAGATCATTTTCATCCCTTACTCAGGAGGAACAAAAGCCCAGTGAGGGTTTTTAACCCTTAACCTCTTTAGACATTGGTGTCTAAGGAATGGGATTTTTCCAGCCCTGGGGCCCAGCACAGGCAGGAGCTGGAGCTGCTGGAGAGAGCCCAGAGGAGGCTCCAGGATGGTCAGAGGGATGGAGCAGCTCTGCTGGGAGGAGAGGCTGGGAGAGCTGGGAGTGTTCAGCCTGGAGAGGAAAAGGCTCCAGGGAGAGCTCAGAGCCCCTTGCAGGGCCTGAAGGGGCGCTGGGAGAGCTGGAGAGGGACTGGGGACAAGGGCTGGAGGGCCAGGACCCAGGGAATGGCTTCCCAGTGCCAGAGGGCAGGGCTGGATGGGAGATTGGGCAGGAATTGTTCCCTGGGAGGGTGGGCAGGCCCTGGCACAGGGTGCCCAGAGCAGCTGTGGCTGCCTCTGGATCCCTGGCAGTGCCCAAGGCCAGGTTGGACATTGGGGCTGGGAGCAGCCTGGGACAGTGGGAGGTGTCCCTTTAACAAACCCTTTGTGCTCTGTCCTGCCTGGGCCCAGTCAGCACTGAACAATCCTCACTGGAAGTCCCCACATCCCACCCCATCCCACGCTCCATTGCCTCCCATCAGCTCTTATTTACTGTGAGATTTTATGTGGTGCTTTGGCCCTAGCTCCCACTCTCAGCTGCCTCTTTTGAGGCCAGAGCACGAAGGAGAGGTTTCACTCACTGCTCATCTTCCTCTGGTAAATAACACCACCAAACAGAGCATGGAGGCAGCAGCTCGGTGACAGATGGGGCTGTGCTGGTTTGTGTCACCCGAGGACCTGGCTCCGAATGCCACCACACGGAGAAGCGCCCGGCCGTGGAATGGGGAAGCAAATCTGGGGACAAGGAAGAGGAAGAAGAAGCTCCAGCCCTGGTCTTTTTTGTCAGCTAAATCAGAGGCTTCCTTGGAAGTGTTCAAGGGCAGGTTGGAGCAGCCTGGGATAGTGGAAGGTGTCCCTCCCCATGGCAGGGAATGAGATGAGTTTTAAGGCCCCTTCCAGCCCAAACCATTCTGGGATCTGGGATTTATTTTGTCAGACTAAGAGAGAAAGCTGAGATTACCATTCAAATCTAAAAGGCAAAACAGCACAAGAAGCTGTTGGGACTTCTCAGCACTCCCCAGCCCCTTGATTTTCGTAACTACCACCCAAAGCTTCTGAGGAAACCCAAATGCTTTTGTTCCAGTTGACAGAGCAAAGGAGCAGGAAATAAATGATCCTCCCAGCAGCAGTGATGAGCAAAGTAAAGTTTTGCAGGGTGAAATACACTCTGCAGGGTTAAATATGTTCAGCCAAGTGGGGGCTGTGAAAAAGGTCTGGTTTTTCCAAGAAGGAAAACAATCCTGTTGTCCTGGAGAGAGCTGACAAATGATAATAAGCAGAGGCTGCTGGAGGAAAGCAGAAAATAAACTTCCTTTCTTTTCATTCATCATGCAGCAGGTCCACTTGTTCGCTCCAGATGAACATTCCCAAGGACATCTCCTTCTCTCATCTTGTACCGACCAGGAACAAAAACATTCCTTGCTTAGAAAACATGATCTTCCATGGGTTTACTCAGTCCAGATTTGAGCACAGGAGCCCAGGCTTGAGCAGAGCTTTCTGAAGCTGGTTCTCATTTCATGCTGACCACTCGGCTCTCATAAAACTCTCTCCTGGGATCTGGCACTTGGGGCTTTTCCTCAGCCACCATGGAGTTTTTTACCCCATGGGTTACTACAAACCTCCAGGGATCACTGGAAACTCACATTTCAGCAGTGATGTCAGTTTTCCATCTTAGTTCTGCCAAATAAATCCTAAAATCCGGGGTGGGAGGAACTTGAAAGCTCATCTCGTTCCACCCTTTGCCATAGGCTGAGGGGCACAAACAGCTCCATAATCCTTAGGAATAATTTTTGCAGGGACACCTGCAGCGAATTCCTAAATTATTCACTGCTTTCAATGGACACAATCCTGTGCCAGCTGCTCTGGGATGACCCTGCTGGAGCAGGGAGGTGGCACCAGGTGTCCCTTCCACCCTGACTTGTCCCATGGCCCTGAAGGCAGCGGGGCTTTGCCACAGCCAGTTCCTCACTCCCCACTGCCCATCTTTAATCCATGTTGTAACCAGACTTCCCTTTTCCAAGGGGAACAACAGTCACGAGAGAACTGGGCAAAAGAACACAATGTTTTGGGTGGAAAACTCTGGGGGGAAAAAAAAAACCTCATTTAAGTCAGATTTCACATAGTTATGAACAAAGACATTTTAAAAGCTCCTGGACCTCTTCATCCCCCAAAAAAGTAATGAGGGGAAAGAGCTAGGAGCAGAACAACAAGCACCACGAAACACAATTAATACAATTAAGGAGTCTGTGAAGTTGCACATCACTACCAGAGAAATAAAAAAAAAAAGCCCACAATCCAGGCAGAAAATTACTTCAAGTTACCTCCTACTCCAAGATCAGAGTTTGCAGCAGTGTTAAAGAGGCCCTTGTGGAGCTCCTCTGGAAGGATGGGGCTGCAGAACTTCCCTGGGATTATTGCTTTTCCAGATCTGCAGCAGCTCCAGCCTCACTGCTGCTGTTACTCGGAATATGAGAAAGCTCAGCCAGTGTTATTTCGTGTCCTGGTAGCTCCACAAAATAGCTGCTTGCAGTCAGAACCGAGAGGTTATGAAAATATTTAGCACAAGGATGGCAAACATCTTATTTTTATTAGTTTTTCCATCTTAAATCCAACGTGTTCTGATTTAATTATCATCTGTGCCTGGATGTGAGAGGAGCAGCAGCTGCTGGGATACACTGTAATTTCCATTATTTTAGATAAATACACTGCAAACACTGATCTGACATTTTGATATGTTTCCTAAGAGCAGAATTCTCATTTTTCCCCCAAACCCATCTGCCAGGGCTGCAGAGAAGTTGCAGATCAGGACCTTGCACATCAAAGCCCAGGAAAAATCAGAAAACTTTGCCAAATAATGCAGTGCAAACACTTCCCCCCCTCCCTCATCCTGGTTTTATCCTTTTGTTTGGATTTATTCTCTGACCTGTCCCTGCCCAACCTCTGGGCTGCACAGAGCTTTGGCCACACAAATCCATGGGGGTTTTTCCCACCAACACAAGGAGAAGAAACCTCAGTGGAGAAGAAAATGCAGAAAATGTTCATGTGAGTTTCCCCTGGGACAAGGAGATGTCCACCCAAGGGGAAGTGTTTAGGGAACATGGAGAAATTCCCTGGGACCAAGGGGAATGGTCTCCCCATTTCACCCATTCCTGCCTGCTCAGCAGCTCTTTGGGATAAGCTCCTACAGGAAATTCTGCAGGATTCTGGATGAACCAGGAGCAGATCCTGATGGGATCCCTTCCAGCTCAGGCTGCCCTGTGATTGTACAGTTCTGACCCAGCCTCTCTCGCCTTCCCCTTCCCAAAACTGGTGATTTTGAGCTCTCTCCCCACAACCAGGAGCAGGAACAAAGGGCATGGAGCTCCCATGGTCAGATTATTTTTGTAGATGAGTTTTCCAAGCAGACAAGGAACCCAAAGCTGGTGGAGCCCACCCAAAGGGAACATTTCCCCTTTACTGGTCCTTTGATGACAGTTTGGATTCCAACAGTGGAATTTTTCTATCTGCACACCCAGCCTGAATGACTGAAGCTGAAGGGACACTGCCAAAGGGCAGAATCCAGGCTCCTTCACGTTCACTGAAAAGTCCTTTTATTTCCCATTTCGCCTGTGGGAGTCATAACAAAAGGGAGTCATGGAACAGTGAGGGGGGGACAAAAAAGACACTTTGGACCTCCCTTTCCAGCTGCTATTATTAATAAACTGAATGAAGCTTTATCTCCCCAATTTCTCTGGTAAATAAAAGCCCCTTCACCACAAAGCAGTCTTTGCATAACTGCTGAGCACCACAGAAATAAACAGCATGTCAGCTGGGATCTTGTGCAGGGGGAAAAACCCACTATAATTCCATTTGTCATCCAGCAGGAATTGCTTTGGGAGAGGTTACACCTCCCCCTCTGTTTTCCCTGGAGAGGGGAAGATGGTTATGTGGCTGCCTGGGGACGGACCAGGTTGTAGGAAAGCATTTACAGGATAATTTATCTGTTTGATAAACTCCGAGTGCTCCTCCCCAGCAATGAATTCTTTCAGCTTCTGCCAAGGCTGCCCCAGTTTTGGGTCAGTACCACACTGCAGAGAGAGACTCAGAGAGGCTCAGGTAGCGATGAAAGGAATGGCAAGAGGGGTAAACAACCAGGAACACGAACCAGATCCCAAAGAAAGCCGGGCATTCACTGGGAAAATGAAAGGAATTCTCAGGTCAGCTCAACACTGAAGCTTTTACAGCCCTGCAGAAGAACCAGCAGGCCCTTCTCACCCAATTCCAGTGGGAATTTGTGCTGGCAGCAGGGCTTGGCTGAGGACAGAGACATGAGACTCAGCTCTTTGGGGGATTTACATCTGAGTAAATCATCAAACACCCTCCAGTCCAGAAATACCTTGACAAACTTGAGAAGGCTGAGGTCACCAGGTCCCAGCTTTGATTCCATTTTCTTCTCCTCCCTACCAAACATTGGCTTAGATTAACTTGAGGTTAGGTTTTTCTTGCTGCAAAGGAGTGATTTCACCATTTTTTCTTACTGCATTTGAAGGGCTAAGGTTTAGTCCTGCAGCTTTAAAAATAACTGCTGTATACAGAATATCAAACCACATCTGCCACGAGTCCAGTCATCCTTTAATGTCCTATTTCATCTCGTGCACGTTTCATGAAACAAGTGCAAGAAATGTTTAATTCTCCATCACTAATATGGGCAAATAATACTCTTGGAAGAGTTAATTAATAAGACACCATAAAATTAAAATACCAAGCTGATACCAGTGGAAGATTTGCATTACATTGCCCTGGATGTGGCAAGACAACCTCATTTCTCCAAGAGGCAGGAAGCCCAGAAAGCCTGCAGGATTCCAGAGGGGAGCAGAGGGAAAAACCCTGCTCTGACTCCTGCCAAAGCCTTCAACACAAGGATAAAGGAAACAAAACTGAATAGCACAAAAGCAGGTGACAGCAGGAAACAAGAGAGCAGAGAAGAAACTGCTGCCACAGGCCATTGTCCCAAACCCCATGGAAAGTCCTGGCAAAGGCAGGCTCCTCGGAGGACAGCGGTCTGTTGGCAGGCTGTGCAGGAATTCCCACTTTGCTGTAATTTCTAATTCCTTCCTTGCCCCACTGTGCTCCTCTGGACGCTGAGTGAACACTCCCCAGTTTCCAGAGCCACCCAACACCCATGCAGTGAGATCCTATTTGGGATCTGTGTCTGGGAAAGCACATCAAGACCCCTCCAGAGGAGGTTTGGAGGCTCAGATAGGGCCCAAACCACCTGTTCTGAGAGGCAGGGAAAGTCCTGGAAGCAGAACAGCCTTGGTTGTGTTGGAAAAGCCCTGACTGCAATGGGTGCTGCTGTTCCTGCCTTCCTCAGTGCCCGGGGAGCTGCAGAAAGGTGGGAATTAGCCACAGTATTGGGAATGTACTTGGAAAAAGTGCTCAGAACTGCCTGCTCCTGCAGCAAAAAGGAGGGAATTTCCTGGAGGAAGCCTAGCAAGGACAGTGTTTGGGCACGCAGGAAAACCCCCACTGTGCAGCCGGGAAAATCCCACCTGAGGGCTCAGCTGCATCTCTGGGTGTGATCCCAGGGCATGAGGGTGGCCCAAACACCCCAGCACACACAGAGTTCAGCCAAACCTGTGCCAGGGCCTGCCCCACCCCTCCCAGGGAACAATTCCTGCCCAATATCCCATCCAGCCCTGCCCTCTGGCACTGGGAAGCCATTCCCTGTGCCCTGGCCCTCCAGCCCTTGTCCCCCAGTCCCTCTCCAGCTCTCCTGGAGCCCCCTCAGGCCCTGGACAGAGCTCTGAGGTCTCCCTGGAGCCTTCTCTTCTCCAGGTGAGCACCCCCAGCCTTTCCTCCCAGCAGAGC
Organism: Lanius ludovicianus; assembly: GCA_013397235.1. Taxonomy (NCBI): domain Eukaryota; kingdom Metazoa; phylum Chordata; class Aves; order Passeriformes; family Laniidae; genus Lanius; species Lanius ludovicianus. The sequence goes on from VYXG01009487.1 coordinate 47,050, forward strand.
TGCCCCATCCCTCGGATCATTTATGCTCCTTAAAACCAAACAGGTCTCTGTTCTCCACAGTTTTTGAAGTATCATTCTCACCAAGCCCTTTCCCAGAGAGGAAGAGGTTCTCACTCACCAGACCCTCCAAGGGAATTAGCCCTGTTCAATCAGATCCATAAAAAGAGAGGAAAGAGGGCTCTGAGGGAGGTGATTCAAAGGTGACGGAGCATCTGGGGGCCTGCAGTGATCCTGGGGGAAAAGCAGGGCACTGTCCAGGTGGGAAAAGCCAACAGGAGGGAACAAGGAGCTGTGGGAAGTGTCAGTGCCAACACACTGAGGATGAATCCTCAGGGCAGAGGCTGTGCAGGCAGGAGGAGCAAAGCAATGCCTGGGGGAACACAGACAACATCCATGAGTCTGCTTTGCTTTGGATCCAACAGGAAAAACCCCCCAGAGGAGCATTTCCCCCCTCTGAGACCCCATGGAAGGGCTGCCAGAGCTCCCCCTGGTTTGCCTCTGTGGTTCAAACGGCCACAGGGACTTTGTTTGTCTTCCCTTATCAACACACAGCTGGATGTCCCTGCAGATCCCACAGTTTCTAGGAGTACACTGCTTCCCAAGACTCCCAGAAACCCACATTCCCATGGGAAATCACAGTGACATCCTTCCTTTGGAGGAGCTACCAAGGAGGAAGCAAGAGACAAAGTCACCTTTAAAAATAAAAGGCAAATCACCACGACTGTAGGCAGAAATTAAAGGAAATTGAAGAGGAGAGGAAAAACTACTGAAACAAGGGGCTGGGGGAATTGTGGGCTGGTTCCCAACATGGCTCTTTAAAAGCTGCCTCCTCCCTTTCCATGCCTGGAAAAGCTGGAGCACACAGGGGACTTTCCTTCGCTCAGGTTCTCCAGGTGTGTGCAGAGGGGCAGCCTCAGAATTCATCTGCAGCACCGGCTGCCAATACAAAACCTCGAGCCACCAAAGGGTCCATCCCAGGAATTCCCTCTTCCCCCTGTGGCACTGAGTTATTTCTTCCAGGTTTTAGGGGAACTGCACCACCCCTAAAGGGAGGACTCTTCACACCTGTTAATAAAGTTTAAAAAACCTGAGAATATCTGTTTATTCACAGGGCAGCCTCAAACCTGGACCTCGTCACTGGATTTCTCCACAGGATTTTCCTGCCCTAATCCAGCCTGACACCTGCAGCTGACAGGCTCAGCCAGAGGAGACATTGGAAGTCCAAGGTGGGGGGTCACATTTATCCTCCTTAGTACAACCCCAGCCTGTCAACATGGCCCAGATCCAAGGGGGATCCCTCTGAACACACCTCCCCAAGGCTGCCACATTTTTAAGTGCTTTCAGAAGAACTCCAGCAATGTTGTCAGGTCAGCAAATGCAAAGCTGCAAAACTACTGTTTGGAAAATGTTTAGGGTTTTTCCCTTAAAGAAAAAAAAAATGGAGGTGGCAGACTCATTTTAGAGGCAGAATATGATTGATTAACAAGAACATTTTTTGGCTCTAAAACCCCTCCAATTTGAAGACAATTAATCTGTTGAACCCCTCTCAGAGCAGCAAACTTTCTCCCGGGAAAGGGAATATATCCCATAAATAACTTTCTTTCCCTCTCACAATTGCTTTCCCTGCAGAGCCAGTGTGGAGTAGTTGAGTTCTTTAAGCTCATCCCCCTTTTTCACTCCCAGTCTCAGGCCTCCAGGAACATTCCTGCTGGAGGTGGGCATGGCAGGGATGTTCACTGCTGCTGAGGGACACTTGTGTCATCACAGGAACATTCACTCCCACCTTCAAAGCACAGCTGTGAGGGAAATTTGTGGGTGTTGCTCAAGGCTTAGGGCATCTCTCAAGCCATTTCAGTCAACAAGGAAAAGGTGAGGGGGTTTCCTGCTACTTTTTGAACACCAGGGAATCAAGGGGTGTTCCCAGAGGGCTGAAGCACCAGCAGGGGCAGGGTGAAGCCAGAGAAATAAAGGGCTTTAAAGGCTGGGATGTGGGAGGGCCAGCAGAGCTCTGAGGTCTCCCTGGGGTGGGGGCCTTCATATCCCTAAGAGGTGGGAATTCAGCCAGCAAGACACAGATTGTGGCTAAAGTCACCCCAGAATACAGAAAAAAAAAAAAGCTTATTAAACTTATTAAAAGCAAAGAAGCTCTAAATTCAGGATTCTGCTTGCTGAGATGCTCCAGCTTCAGCTCCTGACTCAGAGCTCTGGTTTTTCTCACTACCAGCTTAAAGACGAGCAAGAGCCCAAGGAAAAAGGAGTTAATGAAAGGAGGACAGCATTTATTTGATTTTTGACAAAACTCCTCTCAGTAATACCCAAAGACGGGTCCCTCCAGGAGAGTTTTGCAAAGAACAGAGTTTTCATTTGAGTTTACTGTGTTAATAATTGAGAGGATGCAGAATGATAAACCCAAAAGAGCTCTCATAACCACAGCCCAACCCATCAGATAATGTCCTCTCCCAGTTCCATGACTTCAGCATCACTCATTGCATTATGGCTAAACATAGGCTGTAAACTCGCCATAATTGGGTTTGCACAGCATTATGCATATTTAGGGAGCTATCTAAATAATTTAAATTAAGTTACAAAGCCAAGGGAAGAGCCAAGCCGAGCCCTCACACACACAGGGCTGCCAGGAGCAGGAACATGGAAAACCTCAAGTGCCCAAAACCCACAAAATTTGGTTTTGACACACATTTATCTGATAAATATAACCAGACATACAATCAAATCTATCAGCAGTAAAGGGTTAGCTGAGTACCAGGCCATGCTCAATACCCCAAAACCACACTGGAAACACTTCTGCCCCTAAACCCCTCTCCAAATCCTCTCCAGGGAATGGGAAGAGGCTGAGCAGGAGGTAAATACACCCTGATTCCAACATGTCCTGTTCTTCTGGGGCTTTCTCAAGGGACAGCACTGAACACAACATCCCAAAAGGCAGCAAAAACCCCACGAGCAAACCTGTGGTGTGGGGGGAATTTGGGAAGCAAGCACAGAACTGCACAGTGCAAATCCTCCACATTTCCATTCCAGAGAAAATACTATTCAAGGATTATTTTAAAGCAGTTTTTTAGCATCAACAGAACAGATTCTGCACCTCAGAGTAGGCTCTGTACACCTCAAATCTTTCCAAGCAGTGCTGGGGTTGGAAACACAGAATTCACTCTGGAACCCCCCCACTTTGCAGGAAAACCATTTAAACATGCAAAATTTAAAACTCTGAAAAGCCAGAGGAATTAAACCTGGGCCTTGAGAAAGGACTTAACCTTAAAAGGCCAGAAGCTTCAAGTTGTTTTGGGAAGGCAGCGAGGAACATTTGCAACTATACAGCACGAGGAATTTGGCAGGAAAGCTTGTTTAAAGGATGGCTTGCTGCCTTGGAAAGATCTTTGTTTAAAAGAACCATTTTGGATATTAAAATATAGATGGGCAAGTGAAAAAGCTCCACTCCCCGTAGGTGTTATCTGGCCACAATGCTTTGAGTCCACCAGACAGTTCTGGTGTGGAGCAAGGAGAATTTGATAAGCATTATCCATCATGGTACCAAATGACACCAGGAAGGAAAGCAGGGATATTCCCTCAGAAGCCAGGATCAGCCCCTCTGAGGAGTGCTGGATGCACACAAGGTTTGGCTGGCAGCTCCCACAGCTGGCACACACCTCCTTAAAAACAAACAGCACAAACACATACGGAATGTGCCCAGTTTGACACATGGAGGGCGAGAGAACCTGGAAAGGAGACGACACCAAGCACAAGGAGCTGGGATTTTGGAGAGGCAAAGCACTGGCAATGCCTGTTATCAGATTTTTACAAAGCTGAACACCTCTGGTGTTCCCTGAGAAAACCAAAATGGGATGTGCTTTGCTGCTGCATTCCCCTTGTGCCCAGGATGCACCAACACCATTTTCCACCACCCCAAGCACAGCCCCACCTACGTTTACACCTGGCAGGAGGCTGTGACCACGTTCTCTCTGTCCCACAGCCACTTCCACACCACCATTCCTTCTGGGAAATCCCTCGTTTGTCCAGCAAACCATCCCCTCCAAGCCCAGGAACTCTGCTTAGGGCAGGTTTATTCCAGTGCATGGTTCACAGCTTTCACCTCCTTTCTCTACCCAGGCAGGCACACAAATCCAGGCAGAATTTTCCAGGCATTCCACACAATTTTTCAGCAACCGTATTTAGACAACCTCTCTCTCTCCGAAACAATTTTACCCACAAAAAGTTTCTGTCTGTAAGTGTTGAGAAAAAAGGAATAAATAAGACCTTCTCCAACCCTACCTTCCATGACATAGACCAGGGAACCCACATCTCCCTCCTTGATGATGCAGCTGTCCTTGCCATACTCCACGGGGTACATACAATCCACAATCTCCTGGATCTGGGACAATTCCAGGTTCTTCATGAAGTCATTGTCAAGGATTGCTTCCTTTATTAGCTCCTTGGACCTGGGGGACAAACAAATTAAAAAAAGAAAATCAGTAAATTTAATAAATAAATAACAATAATTTTTTTAAAAAATATTTTCCCTAAAAATGTACCGAGAAGTCAAAGAAAAAAAAAAATCACAGAGATGTGAATTGCAATTATTTTTTGTAAATAAGGTTTAGATACGCCCAGCACCGAAATAAAAACAGATTCCACGGGGTTGCAGAATTCTCTTTTAGCTCCAAGTTTCACATCCACAATAACACAGCTACTTGGAATATCTTACACACACACAGCTGAAAGGAAGCACAAACAAGAAGGTAAAGGATTTATTCCCTGGTTTATTGTGTTTTCTATTCGTTACACAAACTGGAGCCCACCAAAGGGTGACACTGCACTGGTTTTCAGAGTGTTTATGGTATAATTGCTGCAGGAGGCATTTGGAAATCCCTAAAGCAGCTTGTGCAGGTGGACAACTGAGAATGTTCAATCCTGATCTAGACCAAAACTAAAAGCCCTAAAACACCTCCAGGCTGGACAGCAGCTCCTCACTCTGCAGCTCCACTTCTGGGGGCTGAACTGCTCCCAGGCAGCAGCTCCCTGCAAAGCCTGAGCACTCAGGAGGGTTGTGGCTGTTGGAGAGATGAGTAGGAAACAAGGTTTTCAAAGAAAAACACTTTCTTTGTGTTTTTGAGTCATGTCCTCTTGAAAAAGAAACAAATTGGGACTTGAGACCCAAACCAGCCCAGCCTTGGTGATACCACAGGCCTTGCACAGGGTTAAAACCAGCTCAGGGCTCCCCCCACTGCAGAGCCAGCTCAGGGATGTTTAAGATTCTTTTTGATAGTTTGGAGGTTATTTGACAAGGCATTCAGCTGGACACCAGGGGCCACCAGAGCTGTCCCTGCTGAAGGGCAGGAGGGGACAGGACCAGGCTGCCCAAGGCCTGGCTGCAGGACAAGGTGGGCTCAGAGTGCCACAAAGCCACTCCTGAGGGTGCCTTTGATGCCTTGAGGTGACACCTAAAAGCAGAGGCTAGACAAGAATAAGAGAATAAAAGCAGGTATTTCATTGAAGGGCCTTCAAAGGCACACCCTGGGCAGTCCAAAGCCTCCACCCAAGAGGGACCCCGGGGCACGGGTTCTTCACCCTTTTATAAGTTTGGTCCATTTGCATATCAGGGTTAACTCTCCAATTATAACTTCGGTTAATGATGTAATTACCCCGAGTTTGCTCTCCCTCTAGGTTTTAGTTTACACATTTTGGGGCCTGGTGTCCTTGGAGAGCAAACCCAGCGAGGTTTGTGATGTCTGACCAGCATGAGAGAGCAGCAGCTGAGAGGCCACACAAAACCTCAGAGTGACACACCAGGCAGTGCAGGATTTGGAAAATATAAAAGTTTAAACCTAAAGCATCCCCTTCACACCAATTCCTGACTGCCACTCCCGCCCCTCCTGCATGCAAACAACCCCCAGGAGAACCTGGGGTGTCTTCCTTTCCTTCCTTTCAGCCAGGCTGGTCGTCTGTAAGGTGCTGGATGACCCCATTTCCTCACCCCACCTCCTGTGCCAAGCCAGATGATGCTTTCCCTGCTGTGCCTTAACCCAGCACTGCTCTTCTGGGCTCAGCACCCCAAATCCTCATAACGAGGAGCTTGTTATTAGTGTTGATCAAGTGCCCACCAAAGCAAGCCTAATTAAAGCTTCTGTGTTCATCGTATCAGCCTGCATTCCAATTTCAGGCATTTGTTTCATCCCAAGGCTCAACATTTATTTCATTTCTCCTCGATAAAGTCAGGCTTTCAAGTGGAATTGTTGCAAGAAATCCCACAAAGACCGTGGAGAATTCCTGGCCCAAGTCAAACTTCCCTCTGCATGTAGAGATCCTCAGCACAAAACAATGCCCTCCTTGCTGGAATTGAGCACAGGAAAGGATGTGAGGAGGAGTTGGGAAATTCAGCCCAAACAACAGCAAAGGGAACAGGAAAACTCAGTTGGACTCAATGAGCTTAAGGGTCTTTTTCAACCTTTATGATTCCAGTTGGGGGACGAGCAGCAAACCAGACCCAACACGAACAAATGTGGGCAATTCAAGAGCCTAATAATATTATCAATATTATATTATTAATAACAATTATAATCTCAGGTGTGTAAGAGCACATCTGAGGCACCTGATTCAGCCTCTGTCCTCAGCACTGGGAGATCAGAGCAAGGCCAGGGAGCCCCAGTCACCCAAACCCTTTTAGCCACCCCACAAAATGCAGCCATTGTGAAGGGAAACACGCTGGCTGGGACATCAGTGAGACACAGCTTCACCTCAGCCACATCTGAGCATCCTAAAAGTGAACACCCACATGGAAAGGGCTGGATAATATCTCAGTCATGCTTGAATGTGAGCAAAATAGCTTTTGTTATTAGGGATAATTAGTTAAGATGAGGCTTTGACTACAAAGCCTGTGAGAAAAGCACCTCCAGCTGCCCTCAAACAGGGCTGGCTGGAGGAGCAAAACCACCTTGCAAGGCAGCTGCTTATTTATGAGAGTATTTCAGAGAACCCCAGATTGCTTTGGGTCGGAAAAAACCTCAGAAATCATCTCGTTCCACCCCTGCCACCACACACCAAAGCACCCTCCATAGTTTGGGAGCTCTGGAACCCTTCCAGCAGGAAATATTCCATCTTTTAGAACGGAGTAAGAACAAAAGCCGAGTTTGACATCCTTGAAAACGAGTTGGGACTAAAAATACAATGTCAGAGGCACAAGCAGAGCTTCTCTGTTGTTCCCTGTGAGAGAATATTTGTCACTCTTAATAGTTCACAAAAATCAGTCACGCACTGTGGCTTGCCAGTCCCACTCACTCACACGTACCAGGCCTCCAGCAACTTCCCCATTATTATTACTGTTGCTATTATTATTTTATGTATTATTATTATTATTACTATTTTATGTGCTTTTCTTTCCCTGTAATTCACAGGTGCCATTTCAGATAAATGGGGTTTTTTCTACTGTGTTTATTTTTATGTACAATCCCAAAATCTTTAGGGTTGGAAAAGATCTCCAAGGCTGTGGAGTCCAAGCTATGCCTGATGTGCACCTCGTCACCAGCCCCAAAACACACAAAACTCAGAGCCCATAAATTAACTCACAGATCCCAACTGTTCCATAACAAATGCTTCTCCAAGACACACCATTCCTTAATCCCCATGATGATTTCAAAACAGCACCTACCCTACACACGTGAACCCCAAAATCTACCCAGGCATGCAAAATAAAAAGTATTTAAAATGGTGAAAAATCCCACTCCTGCCATGGCAAGTAAGTGGTTTAAGCAAGATGCAGCTGTTCCATCACCTCTTATTCTCCAGCAGGATTTATTCTGCACTTTCTGATTCAGGTTTCTAATAGGAACAACACACAAACAAAATAAACTGCAATACTTGTAAGGGAGCAGGAGTGTTTCCAAAGGAGCCTGTGTGCAGGAGGAAGATTTCCATGAATATTTACTTAGTGCTGGAGTGAATGTCTCTGCCTTCTGAGGGTCACTGGGAGTGGAAAGCAGTTGTCTTCCCTCTCCAGGGTGAGCAGCCTGGCACCAAGCCCCCCCTACCTTCCTGAAAGGTCAACGATGAGACGCGACAGAGGCTTGACAAAGAGTTTAAAAAGAGGGCACAATCCTCTGTGATACTTCCTGTCCCAAATCAGGTTAGGTCCATCACCATAATTAATAAGGCAACAGGAGGAAGAAGCTAATTGCATTCCAGTTTGCAGAAGTCATGCGAGAAGATCCTTAATGAGTTGGCTGCAAATACACTTAATGCATACAAACCTGCTGCTGCCTCTCAGCAGCAAAGCACACAGAGGGGTGTCCTGGGGGTCCTCTGCTCCCCCAGCCCGACCAGAGCCAGCCACTGACCCCCTCAGCAAGGCACAAAGAAGTCAGCTTTTCGTCCCAGCAAACAGGGGCCCTGCACAGAAGCCGTGCTGAGCTGTGGAAGGGCCTGTGTTAAAGGTCTGCAGTGGCCATAAAATGCTGAATTTCAAAGCCTGCTGTGAACATCCACTGGCACAAAATCAGGAGGTAAGTGACAGCACTGGTCTGTAGCAGATGGGGAATAAAACCCCTGAGATGCATCCCCAGCAGCGTGGGGAGCTCCACGGAGGGGATTCTGCCCCTCAGGTGAGACCCCACCTGCAGAGCTGCCCCAGCCCTGGGGCCCAGCACAGGCAGGAGCTGGAGCTGCTGGAGAGAGCCCAGAGGAGGCTCCAGGATGGTCAGAGGGATGGAGCAGCTCTGCTGGGAGGAAAGGCTGGGAGAGCTGGGAGTGTTCAGCCTGGAGAGGAAAAGGCTCCAGGGAGAGCTCAGAGCCCCTTGCAGGGCCTGAAGGGGCTCTGGGAGAGCTGGAGAGGGACTGGGGATAAGGGATGGAGGGACAGGACACAGGGAATGGCTTCCCAGTGCCAGAGGGCAGGGCTGGATGGGATCTTGGGCAGGAATTGTTCCCTGGGAGGGTGGGCAGGCCCTGGCACAGGGTGCCCAGAGCAGCTGTGGCTGCCCCTGGATCCCTGGCAGTGCCCAAGGCCAGGCTGGACATTGGGGCTTGGAGCAGCCTGGGA
>VYXG01009487.1:56526-82038 GCA_013397235.1 Lanius ludovicianus
GGGGCAGCCCCAAGTGGCAGTGGGGCAGCCCCAAGTGGCAGTGGGGCAGCCCCGGGTGGCAGCGAGGTAGCCCCGGGTGGCAGCGAGGTAGCCCCGGGTGGCAGCGAGGTAGCCCCGGGTGGCGGTGGGGCAGCCCCAGTGACGGTGGGGCAGCCTCGGGTGGCGGTGAGGTAGCCCTAAGTGGCAGTGGCGCAGCCCCAGCTCTCAGTGGGACAGCCCCAGTGGCAGTGGGGCAGCCCCAGCTCTCAGTGGGGCCCGCAGGAACCCGAGGGTGCAGGGGAGCCACACAGGAGTCACCCCCCAGGAAATGTGCTGCGGGCAAGAGCTGATTAAACAGAGGTGGATCAGGAAGAATAAAGGAAATTAAGAGCTCAGGGCAGACATCAGTGACTCAGTTGGGAATTTTAGGGTGTTTGCCACCACGGCTTTGCAGCAGAACTGTTTTAAACTTCCAGTGAGGAAAATGAAAGGCAATGTACTGGCTGGACAGGCAGGAAGATGCCTACAAAGAAGGGGAAGAAAAAGCACATTCTGGGCTGACAAAAATAAGCAAGACCATTTTTTAGCTGCTTCCCTCCCCAGACTTTGAACAAAACTTTTCAACGTGCCCATACTAATGGGGGGAAGGATATCTTTTCTGGAGTTTTCCCCCTCAGGAATTAACAAATACCACCAATAACCTAAATCCCCATATTTAGGAGGGAAGCATCCACAGGAATGTGACGGAGCAGACAGACAGAGTTCAGGTTTACAGCAGTGAAAGTGCAGGGCCCTGGGAGATGAGAATTCCTGATTTACTCACACAATAAACCCTGCTCAAAGCTCCAACAGCCAGTGGCACCTTCTCGGGCTGCGTCATCACTGCTGTAAAAATCCAAATTATTTGTAGAAACTCATGCCCAAAAAGCACTGGTTTTTGGGATCTTCTACATCCCTGCCCAAGGAATTAAGCTGATTTAAGAGATAAGAAGCACAGGAAAAAAAAAAATTTGCAGCCTCTGCCCCCAAACGTGACGAGCGATGCAAGAATCCAGCCAAGCCCTACAACAACCAGTCTGTTTAAAATCCACACCGTGAAATGTTTAAGAGTGTTTACTTCTACAAAATGTGGCCATGGTAAAAGAGAAAAAGAAAACCCTTCCTTAAAAAGGGAAAACACAGAGCCAAGGATTCTGCCTGCCCCAGCTTTCCAGAGCCCATCCAGCAGGATACCAGGACACAGCAACAAGTGTTGGACAGATTTTTTTTTCAGCTGTCCCCAGACATCCCTCCCTTTCCAAACGGGTTATCCACTCTGGGGGGCACAAAAAGCCAAAGCTGCAAGTTTCCAGCAGGGCTGGGGAAGCTTTGTGCTCAAAGCTCACCTTTGCAGAGCTTCCAACTCTGTTTTAAGCCCTTGTGTAGTTCAAAGAGAGGTAAGATGAAAACAAACGCTCAGCTCTGCTCTGGAATGGAAGCCCAGAGTGGTTTGGGTAGGAAGGGACCCTAAAATCACCTCTTTCCACCTCCTCTGGACTGTCCCAAACACCTCCCACCATCCCAGGCTGCTCCCAGCCCCAATGTCCAGCCTGGCCTTGGGCACTGCCAGGGATCCAGGGGCAGCCACAGCTGCTCTGGGCACCCTGTGCCAGGGCCTGCCCACCCTCCCAGGGAACAATTCCACAACAATCTCCCATCCAGCCCTGCCCTCTGGCCCTCTGAACCCATTCCCTGTGTCCTGTCCCTCCAGTTCCTGCTGCAGGGTCCCTCTCCAGCTTCCCTGGATCCCTTCAGACCCTGGAAGGAGCTGTGAGCTCTCCACACAACCTCTCCTCTCCAGCCCCAGCTCTCCCAGCCTGGCTCCAAGGGGAGCTGCTCCAGGCCCCTCAGCAGTTTCAGGAATTGCTCCACCATTTCCGTGTCCTCCTTACATTGAAGTATCTGCATCACTCACCTCCCAGGGCCTGGCCACGCACTCCGAGGCAGCTGAGACCCACAAAGCCCTCGGTGACACCAGAATGAGCATCAGCAAGAGAGAGCAGCCCAAACCACTCCTGGCACTCCTCCCTTCCCAGCAGGCTGGGTCATGGACTCCTGGCAGCTCCCACGTTCCCATCTGAGAACCAGAGGTAGGAAGCACAACTTCCAGGAGGATTATTTAACCCCTCAACCACCAGCCTGAAGCCCACAGCCTTCAGCAAAGCTGCACTGGCAACCAAAGTGCCATTCTTGGTGCCAAGGCGAGGTGGAGGGTCCTCCCTGAGCACCTCCAGTGCCAAAGCTCCCAGAGCAGGGACAATCCCCCAGCACAGGGCACTTCTGAAGGGTGAAATGCTGGATAATGCCTTCAAATCCTAAAACCTGTGAGGGAACAAAGGGATCTTTGCTCAGCTCCCTGCGAGGAGCAGAGCAGGAGAGGAAAGCTCAGACCTTTGGGTAAGATCTGGGGCTTGTTTGGACTCCAGTGCCATTAATAGCTGATAACTCTGCATTAGCTGTTTGTTTTGGCTCGGGATAAAGCCCACTTTGGATGTTCCTTCAAAGGAATTTTAAATATAGCTCCAGAGAGCTATTCCTGTCCCAGTAACTGGGAATGGGAGTAGGATTCAAGTCTAGGACCAAGTAACACGAAGGCCTTGAAATACACTTGTGGATTTTCTTTACAGTGCTTCCCTTCCCCACAACACACAGCCCACAGCCCGTCTTCAGGTTTTAGGAGGAAGTTTCTCAGCAGGATCTAAAGCATCTTCAGTGAGGCTGTTCCTGCATAGCTGGATGGAAGAATGTTCTTCACAGGAGTCTGCTAAAATTTTTAACCAAAATGCCAATTTAAAAAGAGACAAACAACAGGTTAAGCAACTCTAAACCTGGAAACCAGGAAAAAAATTCCACATTTCCAGGTTTTCCTGTACTTAAATACAACTTAGAGTTTCAGAATCTAGTTTTTCTGCAGAGAATGTTACTTAGACAGCTCTACTTAGGATTTCTAAATATATCAGTACACTGCTGTTCATGATATCACATTTTGGCATTCAACATTTAAAAAGAAAAATCATTTTAGCAAAAAAAAAAATTCAAATCTCCTTTCACCTACGCTGAAAATTGTTGTTGGTATAAAAATACTGTAGGCAAGAGTTGGTTAACTTGCATTTTAACGTGTCTCACCCCAGAGATCTTAATTTACCACCCCTTTTTTAGGCTCCTCTTTTGCATCCTACAAAGCCCCAAGTTTAGATACCAGAAATGCTGGCAAGCTCAGGCAGGAGAAGAAGTTGGCTCTTGCCAACACAGTTTGCCTCCTCCTGCAATCTCTGACAGCTCTGAGGAACTCCCACATGAGCTGCATTTTGAGAAACCACTACAGAGCCCCCGGAGCACGATGCAGAAGCTCCTTGAGTACCTGAGAAAAACAGCTGAAGCTTTGGGCAGCTAATTAGAGGTGAAAACACAAAATCACAGAATCATTTGGGCTGGAAAAGCCCTCCCAGCCCATGGAGTCCAAGCTGTGCCCGATGCCCACCTTGGCCCCAGCCCAGAGCACTGAGTGCCACCTCCAGCCCTGCCTTGGACACCTCCAGGCATGGGCACTCCAAAGCTCCCTGTGCAGCCCCTGCCAAGGCCTGGGCACCCTTTCCATGGGGAAATTCTTCCAGAATTCTTCCAGAACACACAGCAAAGTGATGATGAAGGGGGATGGGTGTCTGTCAGGGATGCCAGGCCAAAACCAGGCAGACTTTGGTGGGGTGTTACCCCCGTGCATTTCAGAGTTTCAGCGCTCACACCCAGTACAGCTGTGCTGCAGCCTTTCTGCACCTACAGAAATAGCGAAAAAACACACATCCCCATATGTGTCCACATCCAGGGACCCAGAAACAACCCAAACTCCTCCAGAAGGAGCTCAGCGAGCAAGATGGAGCCACGGAGACCCAGACAACACAGCCCGAAGGTCACAACCATCCATCTTGGAAAGAACCGTGTAGTTGAAAGGCAAGAGTTTCTCCATCCATCAAACCCTCATCCATGGAGGCTTCCAGTCCTGGTAGCTCCATGCAGTGACCCCTGACTGGAGGCAGGGATGAGGAGTGGAGATAAATGGTAACTCAGTCGGTTCCCCCAGGTTTATTCGTGCCTTGCAGGGCTGCGTGGCTCCCTGGGATAAATGAAGGTGTGGGCAGTGAGCTGCACCCAGATTCCCTGAGAAGGGAGCTACTGATGGCACCACAGAGATGGCTTCACCCTGGTGCAACAGGCAGGAAATCTGCCAAGGGAGGGATAACCTAATTTACATAGATGCAGAAATCCAATTAGAGATCCTCTGAGCAGAGACAGCTCACTCTGCTCTCCTGGATCAGGGGCTGGGAGCACGTCAGGAGCTCCTCCAAAAGCATTGTGAGGCAGCAGAGATGGATGGGCTCTGCAAAAGCACTTTGCTCCTTCCTGACATCCACAGGGACTGCTGTCTCAGCCAGGAAAATACAGAGCTGCTCCAGGGAAAGTTGAGGAGGGGATTCACCAGAATTGGGATGGATGGGGAGAGGAGAAAAGCGACAGAGATTTCACATTCCTCACTCTGATTCACCCAGCACTTGGGATGGATGGGACTGTCACCAGGGAAGCTCCATCAGCTCTCTCCAGCCTGGAGAAGTCCCTGGTTGAAATGCCAGAGGTGTGTGACAGCGGAATGCAGACAGCGCTTGGAGCCTCAGCCTTCCAAATAAATATTGTCGGGGAGATTTTAGGGAAAACTATTTCCTCCTACTTCCCGAGTCAGCAGGAGGCCCGACGTGCGCAGGCAGGCTCGCAGACATAAACATTGGCAAGATGTGTGGCATTATCCAAACATCCCCCCCCAACCCACCAAGTGCCAAGGAGCAGCCGGTGGGGAGGGAAGGGCACGACGTGCCTGCTCCCAGAAGGGTCACTCGGGGACACAGCCGTGGCTGCACATCCTGCAGGCTCTGTCTAGCCTGCCAATAAAGCACATTAGAGCTGGACAAGCACCTTGTGGCAGGCAGGATGAACTCTGAGCAGCCACACAAGTTGATAACGTCCAGCTGGAGGAAGAGCAGCAGCAGGAAGCTCCGGAGGTGTCTGTGGAAGAGCAGGAGGATGGGGGCTGGGGGCAGGGCTGCTGCTGCTGCTTTCGTTCTCCTCAAGAGGCAGATGCGGGACAGGTCGGCACATTCCAAATGTTATTTTCTCATTCCTGTTTCTGCTGCGGGAGCACTGACAGGACAGTCACACTGAGTTTCCAGGAATATCCCAACACCAACTGCTCTGCACAAGTCCCTGCCAGGAGGGGGCTCAGGGGGGGTCGGGCTCTGCTGCCAGGGAACAGGGACAGGACAAGGGGAAACGGCCTCAGGCTGGGCCAGGGGAGGCTCAGCTTGGACAGCAGCAGGAATTTCTCCATGCAAAGGGTGCTCAGGCCTTGGCAGGGGCTGCCCAGGGAGCTTTGGAGTCCCCATGCCTGGAGGTGTCCAAGGCAGGGCTGGAGGTGGCACTCAGTGCTCTGGGCTGGGGACAGGGTGGGCACTGGGCACAGCTGGGACTCCGTGGGCTGGGAGGGCTTCTCCAGCCTGTGGCTCTGCGACACTAAAACAAAATGGGGCTTTTGCTCAGAAATGCTCTTGGCTCATCCTGTTTTAGGAATTCCACTAAGAACTCCATTTCCCATGTTTGTGAGATATCCCCACCCTTGTGTCTCGTGGCTGGGATGTTGCCTTTGGCTGTAACTAAAGGAGGAACCAACACTCTGAAGCAGGAGGACACAGCCCTCAGCACTGTCCCCACGGACAGGGGATCCCACAGCCACAGCAGGGATGAGAACAGCACAAGCCAAACACTTGCAGAGAAACCCTCTCACCAAAACCAAACCCCAACACAAAACCCACAACACAGCCCCAGGCAGGGAAAGCTCCAGTCTTGGGGCAATGTGTCCTTCATAAAATTCTCGGATTGTAAAGAACAATCTACAGGGGGCAATTGGAGGTGGGCTGGGGATTCACAGAAATTCCTGTAAACTATTCCTAATTCCCACAGAGCGTGTGAGAAACTCCAGAGATACCTGCAATCTATCCCCCACATCCAGCCACATAAAAACACCACAGAGAGAATGTCAAGGAATTGTTTTGAAGAGTAATAGTGACAAATGCGCTTGCAGAAAAGCAGGCTCTGAATTCTGATGGAAAGCAAGGAAAAGATGAAGAGCCTTAAATCCAAAGGGCTTTAGGAAGCAGCCCTTTCCTTTGATCAAACACAACTCTCCTCCAGAGGCACTGAATGCTTCCAGGAATTTCAGCCTGGAAGGATACTGAAGGGAAAGTGTCCTATTTCTAGCAAACGGGAGGATGTTTTCAAACAGGTAGTAACCTCACATTCCATGGCATCCCTGGTCCTCAGGGAATTCTAACGGGAATGGACAGAGGGAGGTAAAAGAAGGAAGCAGCAAGACAAAAGGTGCTGCCCAGGGAAAGCTACAGAGTGGCATGGAAACTGGGGAAACCACAGAACCATTTGGGATGGAAAAGCCCTCCCAGCCCAGGGAGGCCAAGCTGTGCCCAATGCCCACCTTGGCCCCAGCCCAGAGCACTGAGTGCCACCTCCAGCCCTTCCTTGGACACCTCCAGCCATGGGGACTCCAAAGCTCCCTGGGCAGCCCCTGCCAAGGCCTGAGCACCCTTTCCATGGAGAAATTCCTGCTGCTGTCCAAGCTGAGCCTCCCCTGGCCCAGCCTGAGGCCGTTTCCCCTTGTCCTGTCCCTGTTCCCTGGCAGCAGAGCCCGACCCCCCCTGAGCCCCCTCCTGGCAGGGACTTGTGCAGAGCCACAAGGTCCCCCCTGAGCCTCCTTTGCTCCAGGCTGAGCCCCTTTCCCAGCTCCCTCAGCCACTCTTCACAGGATTCACATTCCAGACCTTGAGCAAGTTTTGGAGACCACTCCATGGTCTTTAGGAGCAACTGTGACCTCCTGGTGTTCCAGCCTGGCAAGCCAGAATGCCAGCCTGGGAGCCACAGAGGTATTCCCAAGGGAAAGCTCCCCTTTCCCAACAGGGCCCTTTCAAGGGGAAGCAGGAGCAGCACTTGTTGCTGGAGGACAGGCAGCACCAGGCATTAGGGCACGTGGCTCTTCTGCCTTCCTCAGCAAGCCAGGACAGCCCCAAAATGTACAGTTCAAATGTGCTGGCACTCTGCTGCCCGGGTCCTAAACAGAAAAACTTTGGCTCAGAGGAAAGCTCCGAACAGGGCACTGGAGAGAAGAACCAGGTCTGGAGGCTGAGAACTGTGACAGAACAAAAGGAGCCAGAGGAGGACAGAGAATTAAGTTACCTTTATCTGCACCACACGAGCAGAAAATGAGGTTTGCTCCCATCAGGTACTGGTGGGATTGCTTGCTTTCCCTTGCATTACTACCCTGCACTTAACTCTCCCCTTTTCCACCATCCTCGTGTCTCATCACCTTCCCACGCCATCTCCCAGCACCAAAACACCTGCTCCCACTGCAGCAGCTCTGGATCACGTTCCTTTTTTGCCTGAGTACCTCATTTGCCATTCCTGATGCGGAAAGCACCAAGGATTTCTCTTCCCTTTCCTTCCACCGTCCTCCCAAACAGTTTCTACCCTCCTGCTCCCCCTGCAAGTCCCAGCCCCTGGCTATTCCACTGCTGTCATGGGGCAGTGGAACAAACATCAGCCAGAGCAGAAAGCTGAGCCCCAGGCCAGGAGAAATGCTCAGGCTGGCAATGGAGCTGCAAGGGGCCAGAAGGACCCTGAGGGCTTAATGTGGCAGAAGAGGAAAGGAAGAAGGAAATAGTAGATGGACTTTGCATCAGATTTGGTAGGATATTGGGCAGGAATTGTTCCCTGGGAGGGTGGGCAGGCCCTGGCACAGGGCGCCCAGAGCAGCTGTGGCTGCCCCTGGATCCCTGGCAGTGCCAAGGCCAGGCTGGACATTGGGGCTGGGAGCAGCCTGGGGCAGTGGGAGGTGTCCCTGCCATGGCAGGGGTGGCACTGGGTGGGCTTTGAGGCCCTTTCCAACCCAAACCCTTCTGGGATTCCATGATAAGGAAGCAAAACAAAACCACAACCAACAGCAGAATGGGACATCAGGGCACCACAAGGAGACAAATGGTGCTTCTTCCAATATAGCACATGTGGGTTTCCAGGGAAACAGCTCCTTTCCACTGTCCCAAATATTTCACAGGACTAGGAAAAAGAACCCTTGTTCACTTTCTGCAAAGCCCTGCTGCAGCTCTCCCATGCTCTGAGTCCATTCCACGCTCTGCAGGCTGCACTGGGGAAATATTTACATGAAGGAATACACAGAAAGAGCTAAAAAGAGATAGAGAAAACGTGCCTGCCAAGGAGCAGGAAACAGGAACTGCTGCAGGGAACTGAAACAATTCAGATCCAGTTTCATCCAAACAGGCCCAAAAAGTGTCATTTGAAATTTAAGTGCATTTTAAAGATAACAATTCTTTAAACAAGTCAAAAGCAGACACGAGCTCTTGGCATAAATGCTGATATCCCATATATGTCCCATACATTGAGGAGTGCAGGTGATTGGAAAGATCAACCCAAGGCTGTGTTAAACACTGAACAGTGGAATTAACTGGCACTGGAATTCTTGGAAAACACACCCTCCTTTAGTGAGTTTAAGGAAAAAAAACATTCCAGCCTGTCAAGTCAGTGAGAAAATAGCACAACTTTGAGCGTTCTTTTTAAAAACCTAAATTTGGCCTGTTCTCCCAAACAGCAACAGCAGCCAGAGCTCAGTGGAAAACTCAAACCCAAGAAAAAATGGCCAAACCCTGTGCAGGTCGTTGTTCATCCTGGGGGCTCCACTTCCACATCTCCAGGTTTGAAAAATCCTTTATTTGCAGGGGAATTTGGTTTATTTACCTGTTTCACCCACTAAGACCCACCTTAGCTGAAATGAAACACCTCTGCTCACCTCACAGGCAGCTGTGATGCACAGGCAGATTCTGGAAAAGCACTTTCACTGTGTCCCTGCGAGACAGTTTCTCTCCAGCAATGAGAACTCCTGGGATTCTCTATTACAGAACACTAAGAGGAGGACTCCACCTCCTCCAGCAAAGGGAACTGTGACATTCTGCTTGCTTGGACCCACTTTGTAGTGCCAGGACCCAGGGAATGGCTTCCCAGTGCCAGAGGGCAGGGATGGATGGGAGATTGGGCAGGAATTGTTCCCGGGGAGGGTGGGCAGGCCCTGGCACAGGGTGCCCAGAGCAGCTGTGGCTGCCCCTGGATCCCTGGCAGTGCCCAAGGCCAGGTTGGACATTGGGGCTGGGAGCAGCCTGGGACAGTGGGAGGTGTCCCTGCCCATGGCAGGGGTGGCACTGGATGGGCTGTGAGGTCCCTTCCAACCCAAACCATTCCGTGATTTTCCCCATCTATTCCAAGAATAAATTACCAGGTCTTTAACCATCTGTAACCCAGGTGTCCTTTAGGTGCAGCTGGTTCTAAATGGCAACACCAAGATTTCAATTCCCATGGTTTTTCCCTCTCCAGTGTGTCATTCCAGCAGCTGGCAGCACCCACCTCCCATCACAGAACCACTGAGGTTGGAAACCCCCTCTAAGATCAAGTCCAACCATCAGCCCAGCACTGCCACCTTCACCACATGTCCCCAGGTGCCACATCCAGGCCTTCCCTGGACACCCCCAGGGATGTGGGGACCCCACCACCTCCCTGAGCAGCCCCTTCCAATGCCTGACCACCCCCTTTCCATGGAGCAGCTTTTCCTGTATCCAATCCAAACCTCCCCTGGCAGATCCTGAGACCAACTTCACAAGGTGCTCACCCAGCCCAGCACCTCCTTCCTCCCAAACTGCAACTCTCGCACGAGACCTCAGGAATGCAACACTTTCCACCTGCCACTTTCATGGATCTGCTTTTTTTGGGGGGAGGGCAGCCATCCCAAAAAGCTGCTGTATGTGGTGCTATTCTCTCCAAACCCTCCTTGGACAATCTGCCTTCCTGCTCGTGGAATAAAATCTAACAGTTCCTCTCTGTGATGGTTAATAAATCTGCATGCTGCTTTGAGGGGTTATTTTTGTTTTCCAATAGAGAGACAAGGCTGTTCTATTTATAAAGGTCAAATAAATCGTGTGCAGTCTGTGGAGCCTTAACATCTCGGTGTTTTTAAAACAGAGTATTTCATTTCAACTGCCCCTTTCAGAGAGAAAACAGAAATTTCTCCCAATAATGTCTTTTCTTCCCCCCCCATTCTGCGTTAAGGTCTGTGCACACGGAGGAGAATACAAGTGTTTGTTTGCTCTTCTCCTGAATTATAACAACGATTATTTTTTAAACACTCTATAACACTTTTACAGGTTGTTTGGATAAGCCATAGCCATAAATCCTGCTCGGCTGTCACAGCAGGAAAAAGCCTGGCACTACCTTGTGGGCAGGGAGAAAAGCTGCCAGGAACAGTACAGGGGGTTGGGGCTGGGGAGGGGGTTAAACAAGGTTTAAGAGGCTTAACCTGGGCAAAAACGTTGCCTTCAGACATCTCTCTGCCATCTTCCTGTACTGGAATGATGTCCTGAGGGACTCATACTTCCACATGAATTTCACATGAGGTCAGACAAGGATTCAAGAGCTGCCAGCGCTCAAACCTTCCTGGGTCCTGTGAGAAGCAGCACACTGGCTTAATCTTTACCCACTGAACAGCAATCACAATCGTCCAGGTTTTGTGGTCAGAGTGGGGATTATGGCACAGCACGGTAGGGCAGAGACAGCTCAAACCCCAGGTACAGCACCTGAGGAGCTGCTGGCACTGCACAAACCCATCCAGGGCCCTGAGGAACACAGCAAACCAAGGAGAAAACACAGAAATCCCATCTAAGTCCATCCCAATCACACCATTCCCAGCTGAACGCTGTGCCTTGCCCTGCACCCACAGCACAGGAGCCACTCCTCAGCTGGAGCTGCACAGGAACCTGAATTCTGGGGGCATTTTGTGTTGGATGATCTCCACCATGGGCTGGTGGGTGTCTGGGAGCTGAAGGCTGTCCTGTGCCACCAAGCCAACATCAGAGAACACAGGTACAACCAAAAACTCCTGAGTTGGGTTATCATATCTCCCCCAGAGCAGCTCAGAGAAGTCTGTAAGGGCAGAATTACTCCCTGCAGGTGCTCTAATTCCATTTTTCCAGACAGATATGCCCAGCACTACCAACTGGAAGCTCAGCAGAAATGCCAAGTACACAGCTCTCCAACAATCAAGCTGGGCTCCACAAAGCCTTTAGATAAACAAAAGAAAAACAAAACAAAGCACCCATAAAGTTTCTAACCTGAATTTTAACTGTTCAAAACTCTTCACACCATTAGCATACCTGTAACGACATAAACCCAATTTTGAAGATTGCTGTGTGATTTCCTCTCGGGTTAATAGGAAAAGAAAGCCTTAAATCAACCTGTCATTAACCTATATCTGCATTAACATTTGTTCTTCAGGTGCAAATTCAGGGAAGGCTTTTCTAAAAGCCTGTGAAAATCAATGTCCTTTAAATGTGAACACTGGAATTTTAAGTGTCCTGTTTTTGTTAAAGACTGTGCCTTGCTATTTAATCAGGAATGAAAAGTAATTTCTAATCACCAAGTGCCCGTGCTTATGAAGCAATTATAGCCCAGGCATTCTCTGGGCTAGAAAAACTCATCAGCACTGAAACAGCCAGATCAGAGCCTGCAGTGATGGGCAGAGCAAACCTTGTGCTGACCACAATTCTCTCCTCCTCAGCTGCAACACTGGGTGCCTCCAACTCCCCAGCTTGTTGCGAATTAGGAGGCACAAATACACAAACAGCGTAAAGTATGTCTGAAGAGGAAAAAATAAAGGAATAAATGAACTTCCTGCTGCTCTCTGGCCACCCCTGAGGCTGCAAGCAGCACTTCAAGCAGGCTGATGAAATCCTCGTCGTCAAAGGCAGCAGAGGAGTGTTGTGATCTGCAACTCCCTCTCCTAATCTGTTCTGGCAAGGCGATTACAAGAGCTGCTTCCTTCAAAAAAAGTCAAATTTATGCACACACGAATAAAGGGCTAACTGTACAATCAGTCCCAACAGAAGTGCCAGGAAAAGAGCCTGCTGCAGGGGAAAATGGGATGCAAAATGCAGCAGGGAAGATGCTGATTTCTCAGCTCCTGCTTTTTATATGGATCAATAAGGCCACAGTGGACATAGAATTCCAGAATGAATTGGGTTGGAAAGAACCTCAAAGCCCACCCAGTGCCACCCCTGCCATGGGCAGGGACACCTCCCACTGTCCCAGGCTGCTCCCAGCCCCAATGTCCAGCCTGGCCTTGGGCACTGCCAGGGATCCAGGGGCAGCCACAGCTGCTCTGGGCACCCTGTGCCAGGGCCTGCCCACCCTCCCAGGGAACAATTCCTGCCCAATCTCCCATCCATCCCTGCCCTCTGGCACTGGGAAGCCATTCCCTGGGTCCTGGCCCTCCAGCCCTTGTCCCCAGTCTCTCTCCATGTTTCCTGCAGCTCCTGCAGGTCCTGCAAGGCCACAGTGAGGTCACCCCAGAGCTTCTCCTCTCCAGGCTGAACACTCCCAGCTCTCCCAGCCTTTCCTCCCAGCAGAGCTGCTCCATCCCTCTGACCATCCTGGAGCCTCCTCTGGGCTCTCTCCAGCAGCTCCAGCTCCTGCCTGTGCTGGGCCCCAGGGCTGGGGCAGCTCTGCAGGTGGGGTCTCACCTGAGCACAGGGGCAGAATCCCCCCCTCCCCTGCTGCCCACGCTGGGGGCTCAGCCCAGGGCACGGGGGGGTTCTGGGTCCCAGCTCTCACCCACAGCACCCCCAGCTCCTTCTCCAGGGCTGCTCCAGCTGCTCATCCCCAGCCTGGATTGACCCCAGGGGTTGCCCTGACCCAGGGGCAGCACCAGCACCTGGCCTGGTTAAACCCCATGAGATCCCCGAGGGCCCACATGGGGAAGGGCTGGGGGGTTTAAGGCTCTGCCCCTCAGCCAGCCTGTGCACACAGCACTGAGGAGGGGACAAGGCTGGACACAGACATTGTGTGCCCAGCACTCGCCTTTCCCCTCTTCAGCTGGGCCACAGGTCCCTCTCCTGCTGCTCCCAGTCACTCCTCTTGCAAGGAACAGAAGCCACCAACAGCCAAGACATTTGCAGACAGCCCAAAAAGCAGCTTTGAGAGTGTGAGGGGGAGGGTCAAAAGCAGAAATGTGTTTATTTGGCACCTAAATATAGCCCAGTTAACTCAGCAAACATTTTCTCCCTACTACATTGCTATTTTGTCTGTGTGCAGAGGCTGTGAGGAACCAGCTGCAGCATCACCATTTGATTACATTCTCTGATGAGGAATTTGCTTTTGTTCCCCAGCAGAAATTTCTGCCACTGCGTGCCTGTGACCGCTCTCCTGAGTCTCGGGTATAAAAATTCAGTTTCCTGCTAAAGCCCCAGCAGAAAGAAGGAGCTTTTCACCTCAGCCTTACACAAAGGAGCTGAGCTCAGCCGTGCCTGGCCGGGAACCAAGCCCCTGATAACCAAACAGGACACATCAGGTGGCTGCTCTGTCAGGCTGGCCACAGGCTGATTAATTATTTCATTCCACACCAGGTTTATTAAGTTCTCTCATTCCACACCAGGTTAATGAATTCTTTCATTCCACACCACCCAGCTGCTGCTAAAAGGGAGGTCTCTCAACCAGCTGCACTCAGAGTGGAGGCTGCTGCTTAGAAAAGCCTTCATGGACAGGAACCAAAAATAAGATTGGGCATTTTGAGATTCTTGTTTAAAAAGCATTATAACCCTTCAGAGTATTTTCAGGAGAGTTTACATCTTTGTTACTTTTTTTTGTAAAACGACTGAACATCCACAGCGTGTAGAGGAAAACTTCTTTCATTATGAAAATTAGAACAGAATCCCAGAATCCCAGAAGGGTTTGGGTTAAAGGGACCCCAAAGCCCACCCAGTGCCACCCCTGCCATGGCAGGGACACCTCCCACTGTCCCAGGCTGCTCCCAGCCCCAATGTCCAGCCTGGCCTTGGGCACTGCCAGGGATCCAGGGGCAGCCACAGCTGCTCTGGGCACCCTGTGCCAGGGCCTGCCCACCCTTAAAGAATTTACCCATAATTTCTAATCCAAATCCACCCTTATCAGCCCAAGACCATTGCCTGTGTCCTGTCCTTCCATCCCTCGTCCCAAGTCCCTCTCCAGCTCTCTTGGACCCTTTAGGCACTGGAAGGGGCCTCTAAGGTCTACCCAGACCCTTCTTTTCCAGGCTGAACCACTCTCCTGGCCTTTCCTCCCAAGAAAGGTTTTAGATGATCTCTGATTTTTTTTTTCCCAGAATCACTTAAATCCAACCTTGCCTGAAGTTTTACCACACCAGCAGTTCCCTGTCAAATGCAGCATCTGATTTACCCTTCAGATGAGTCCACAAAGAGACAATTGATTTAACTTTTCAAAAGCCCTCCCTGCACAAGTACTCTGTAAAAAGCACAGGCCATAGGCAGAAGGAGAGATTTTGACTCTTAAGAAGACCAAAACACCAAAATACACATCTACAGTTCTTCTGCAGTGCTTTCACACTAATTTGCTGAGGTGGCTGCCTTTCATCCTCTATGTTTGCATTGCAGCAAAGTGCACTTGAGTCGACAAAGCAATCCCAGAGAAAGTGGTGTCAGGGCACCGAGTGGCTGTGGCTGAATAAGCTCAGGATCCACAGCCCAAAGAGATTTAAAAAACCCAGCTTTTAGGTCTTGTGAAAACACAGAGCACAAGAAAGGTTTAAAACGAGCAGATACTGACGGAAAGAAAAAGCAGACAACTGTTGAGCAGTGAGAGATGTGCCAGCCATGGGTCTGAAGCATCAGCAAGGGGTGCTCAGGGTGTGCACCCTGCAGGCCTGCCCTGCCTGTCTGTCCCTGGGATTTGATGTCGGCTGGTGGCTGCAGAGACTTGGAATTTAGGGTGGGATGGTCCCCATCATCATTTTACTGGGAAGTCACGTGGAGAGAGCCAAGACAGCTCTAAAAGAGCCACAGAGCAAACAGCCTGACAGCCAGGCAGCTTTTTTGTGCATCCTGTTCTTCAGAGGAACTGATAAAAATTCCATTAAGAAGCTTGGAATAAGCATGGAATATTATCTCCCCATGATATATAATTCCTTCAGTACGAGCAAAGACACAAAATATTTCAGCTGCTGACCAAGGAAATCAGGATAGGTAATGGAGCTGAAGGCTTCCCAGGAAGCACCTCAGCCTCAGAAGGCTCCTCCAGCATATATTAAAACTCCAAATTCCTGTTAGGATCCCGTTCTGAGTACATTACACAAGCATCCATATTTTCCAGATTTAACCTGAGCTTCTGCTTTGCTCCAGTGCCCAAGGCAGATGTCCCAAGTCCCCCTTCCCAATCCTGCACCCTGCCAGCACAGCTTCACTAAGCTTTACCTTTTGTTCTCCACATTTTCATGTATTTTCCATCAATTCAACAACCCTGCCACAATGCTCTGGATACAGCTCAGCTGTATTTATTAAGCAGGAGCCTTCTTCAAAACCCTGCAGCCAAAATTTTTGCATCCAGCAAGCTTAAACAAATAACGTGACTCAATTTAATAACACTTGCCCATCACAGACCACAGCAAGACCCTTTTGTGGCGGAAAACGTTTAAAAAACAAGTGGATATAGAGTAAACCTGCCATTGAAAAAGTCCTTTATAGCTCACAGATGGAATTCTGGTCAGAACAAGGAGAGCATGAAGAGCAGCTGTGCTCCAGAGGTGACAGGTGAGTGACATTTGTCCCTGGCTCTGCCCCATTTCCAGCTGCTCTCCCATGTGTTTGTCCTCATCACGCTGACAGGGCAGCCTCAATCCCTGTGGAAACTTCTCTGTTTGTACCTGCAAACACTGGGATAATGCTTAACCCAGATTTGTACATCCCAAGTGATGCTCTTAGCACCACTGTGGTGGTTTCTTAACAGAGTTATTTTTGGCTTTCAAATTATAAAACCATTAAAAAACCTCCTAACACCTGTTTTGTCTGTGCAGGAGTAACAGCACAAACCTAAAAAGCTGAGATTTGATCAATGATCTCCCTTTTGGAGTTATTTTGCCTACCTAGATCACATTAACACTCATCCTTGCACAAAGCCCAAAGGGGAAAAACTTGGGGATTCATGAGGGACAGGATAATTTGTTCCCAGTCACAGACAAGACACAAAGCACCTGCCAGGGTGGTTGATGAGGAAATAACAGCACTTGCAAAACAGAAGGTGAAGTGGGCAGAGATCGGGTCTGTCACCGAGCAGAGCCCAAAGTCACTCCCCCAGTGCTGAATCCCAACAAAAATGACACATGAGCCACTTTGCTCAGGGATCCCAGCTTGCCTGCCGGCTGGAAACCCTCCTGCAGGCACAGTGACAAACCCAGCACAATAGTGAAGCAGGTCAGATGCATAGTTAGCATTCCCTTGGGAATCCAAACTGTTTGACAGCCTGCACCCAGAACTGATCCAGGAAAAGGCCACAGGAACAGGCCGTGACTCTGAGATACCTGTCAGAGTCACTTAGAAAGCAGCAGAATGTCACCAGAATGCGTGAAAGCACAGCTGTCCCAGCTGTGTCCCTCCTCCGAGCAAGAGCAGGGACACTTCAGCTGCAGTTCAACTTCAAGCAGCTCTGGCTTCCTCCCAGCCGTGCCCTCAGACAAGGGAAGGTCAGGGAAAATCAGAGGCTCTGCCTGCCCTGGGCTCTCTGACGTGCTCATTATGCTGGTATCCCTGTCCAAGTGCTTGGGCACAGGGCTGATGGAGAGGAGCCTTCTCCTCTGCACGCTTCGCTTCCCTCCCGTGCCTCGCAAAGCCGGGCTTCCAGCGGGAGCACAGAAAGCAATCACGGGTCTGACGAGCAGGAGATGCTCTCCCCTTTGTGCAGTCGCTGTCTGAACAGGATTTAAATGTGCAAGGAGGCGTGAGGAGAAACAATAGGTACTACACACAGCCCTCGGTTAGCGTTTAAATGTGTGCCAAGTTTGGATGCACAGCCCTGTTCCAGGACTCAGACACGAGCTGTGTGTGAGGGCACACACACACTCCCCCATTTCTAACGGATTTATCCCATTCTTTGTCTGGATCCTCCCCACCAGTGAGACCTGGCTGTTGTTTGATCCACAGGCAGGGCTGTAACAAGGATGAGTAATGCTAAACACAAACACAGAGCCTCTGGAGCTGGGGCAGGGCACAGAGATGTCCAGGATGTCACCTAGCCAGCCTTGTCACTAGGGACCTTGTGACAATACAACTCCAAGTCACGGGCACTGAAGGGATGCTGATGCTGCAGGGAAGCCTTCCCCTGCTCCCAGCAAGGGATTCCTGCTACAGTAATTCCAGCAAGGTGTAACTCCAGTCCCGGACACAGCAACTTAAAGGTGTATCCATTACTGTCTCCACCCCCGTCCCTTTGGACCAGAGTGTGAAGTTTAACACTGCAGTGAACTCCTCCCCTTGCCCCTGCTTTGGCCTGTCCAGCATCCCCAATCCCTTAGGGATGTACCTGCTTCAGCTGGAGCCTCATCCACCAGCCACTCTCTCCTGCTGTTTACCTGCTGTAGTGCATTTATCCACAGCCACACTCGCTCTGGGATGCTCCTGCTCCAGCACAGCCTTCTCCAGGAGCCCCAGTCCCTGCAGGAATGAACCTGCTCCAGGAAGGAACCTGCTCCAGGAAGGAACCTGCTCCAGGAAGGAACCTGCTCCAGGATGGCCTTACCCACAGCCCCAGTTCCTACAGGAATGAACCTACTCCAATATTGGTTTTACCCACAGCCCTCGTCCCTGCAGGAATGAACCTG
This sequence comes from Lanius ludovicianus, assembly GCA_013397235.1. NCBI lineage: Eukaryota > Metazoa > Chordata > Aves > Passeriformes > Laniidae > Lanius > Lanius ludovicianus. The sequence goes on from VYXG01009487.1 coordinate 74,348, forward strand.
CTGTGCCCTGAGCTTATCCATGGCCTCATGCACAGCCACTGATGATGCCTCAAGGTGTTCCTGCTCCAGCAGGGACCTATCCCCAGGCCACAGTCCCTTTGGAGTACAGACACTTGGAGATGTTCCTGCTGGAGGTGTAACCCCAGCACCTCCACTCGCTCGTAGCCCTCGCCCCAGCTGGGATGGGGGAGACAATCAGAAGGGTGAAAGGAAAAAAAACCACATGGGTTGATATAAAGGCAGGTCAACAGGTAAAGCTAAAGCCACAAGGGATTCATTCTGTGTTTTCCATGGCCAGGTTCAGCCATTCCCAGGAATGCAGGGCTCCATCCTGTGCAGCTGTGACTTGGGAAGACAAATGCCATTACTCGGAACATTTCCCACTCCATCCATCTTCCTTCCCCAGCCTGACGTGCTGAGCACGACTCCACACGGTTTGGGACACTCCTTGGGCAGTTGGGATCAGCTGTCCCCTCCCAATTTCTTGTGCACCCCTGCCTGCTCACTAGTGGGGCAGGTGAGGAGCAGAAAAGGCCCTGGCACACCAGAAAAGCTGGACTGGCAGGAAAATCCAGCCTCCTGTGGTCTCTTGTGCTCCAGTCACTGGAGGTTCTCTGCCTCTGGCTGTACACAGGAAACAAGGTGCTTTTTTAGGGAGATGTAAAGTCTGCACCCCGATGGATGGGACAGCTGTGCAGGAGGAAGAGCTTTGGGTTGTGAGGGAAGAGAATAAGCAGCACCCATGGGAAGAGAGAAAAATCTTGAGCAGAAGGAACAGCAGGAACAAGACACTCAGGGAAGTAACCAAGGTCTCAGAAGCAAAGGGAGACAAGGATGGTGCTCCACACCACAAAACACAGGAGCTACTAAAGGATGTTCATCTCCTCCAGCTGACCATGTCCACCCTTAAACTTCACAGAACTCCCTGCCTTTACTAACTTAGGCAATCCTGCAATTTCAAGGCAGAGAGCTGGAGGCTGACTCCGCATTTCCCGGGTGCCTGACCTTCCATTTCACCTAAAGGAATTTCTCAGGAGTTTAAGAGCCTGATTTTGGAAGCATCTCTACAGCTGAAGCCAGGTATCATTTCCAACAAGCCCTGAGATGTAGTTGAGTGGCACTGTTTGCATCGAATTTGCTTTATCTACACCTTCCCGAAGTGCTTGGCCACTGCCCTGATGCGCTGCTGGCAGTCCCAGGGCTATCGATTTCCTCTGTTCACCAGAAATATCACCCACCAGGAAGGTTATTCTCCTCATTTAGCCTGTGGACTCCAAGAGCAATAATGAATTCCCCTCACAGATGCCATCAAATAGGCAGTTCAAATCCTAACAAGCACTAACACGTCCCAGGGACCCCCTCACACTGGGGGCAGGGCACAGTGCCTCTCCATTTCCATCACACCCGTGTTTACTTACTCCTTTGCTCCTGAATCTCATTGATACTCTGTGCTCACAGAAACCAACAGCATTTCCACATCTGGATTTGAAGGGACCTTAAAAATCACCTCACTCACGGGCAGTGACAGCTTCCACTAAACCAGGATGCATTCCCTCTGCTCCACTGGTTTTAAAGCCTGACTGTTTTCCCTCCTAATCAAGGTGTATCTGCATGAATGCAATACTCCCTGCGTGTGCCAAGTACATAAGTGCACATACACGTCATTATATATTTGTATTTCTCTTCACATTCACACTGAACAAAGCATGTGTGCACTTACAAGACTCCAATGTAATTTTCCATCAACCCAGGCAGCTCTGTTATGATTTCTCCTCTTTGCTCATGTCACCTACAGCCACCACCTCACAGAACATTAAATAAGTGGACAAAGTGAGCTGGCCTGGGCTGGGCAGTTTCCCAATCCATGTCAAGCCCAAGTCACAGAGCTGCTCCACGGCGTTCCTGCCACAGCTGGGGTGTTTGACAGGAAACGCCTCCAATAAACCTGCTCACAAACCGAATCAAAGAAGGGAACTGGGCAGAAGAAGCCCCAGGCAGAAAGCGTTGCAGCCTGACAAGGAGCTTTTTTTCACTGATACCCTACTTCAAGTTTGCTCCTAATGAACAAGCCTCGAAGACAGCCCAAAGACCCCAGACTTCTGAAAGTCTGACAGCCCATTTTCGACTTGGAAAGCAGGCACTGGTGCTGAAGTTTGGCTCTCCCTGCTCAGGCTCCGGTTTCCAAGGAAACCAGTGGCTGCAAGAGCCTTGCAAAACGCCAGTCCTGTGCTCCTGCTCAGAGCACGCTGTGCTGGAGCTTCCCTCGACACAAACCCTGCCAGGCAGGGGCTTTAGCACCATTTCCAAACCACCTGGATGCAATTCCAGGCGTTCAGGATGTCAGGATACGCAGAACACACCCGACTGATTGCACACTTATACACCAAAGCACTTTCTGTCGATGCTGAGAGGAGAAAATAATTATTTTCATGGTTTAGGCTCCAGTGTAGCAACAAATACTTTTGTTTTTTCCTGTTCTCTCTGCCCTTCAAAACAAAGGCTACACAAAACACGAATGTCAGGGACTTCTCTGCTGCACGTACCCTCTAGAAATGACACAGCAGCAGACAAAAAACATTTCCAGAAATATTTATACTTCATCCTGATGCATATGCAAGGATTTGGGCCCCATGAAAAGCCAAAAGCAAAGCCCAGCAGCACGGGCAGCAGGACTGTCGCTGATGGCAGCAAATGAACAGCATTTAACCCACCCTCATCTCCAACTCAGCTCTCCTGGACCCCTTCCCCTAGGAAGATGTTTGCTTTCAGTAACTCTTATCATCCTACAGCATGTGTCTCAAGAAGGATAACCACAGAAACTGATATGTAACAACTCACTGTCTGGTTTTTAACTCTCTAAAGAAACAAATTTTGACTCCTGTTTTCCATCTGGTGCTCAGCAAGTCCAGGATTCACAGAGTCCTGTCTCCTTCCAGAGGCAGCTGGCCATGCTAAATTCGGTGCTACTACGTCCATTTCTGCTCAGTTTCAGAACTCTGATCTGGATTTTTTATTATTAATTTCACACATGTAAGACACAGCCTGTGTTTGGGAACACAGGATGCTGAAGCTCAGGAATGCTTTCAAAGTCTGGAGAGAAGGAATTTGTGTCCGTGGCCTGGGGACCTCGTTTTGTGTTGAAGCACTTTAAAACTCTCCACCTACAGCATCCATACAGCTAAGGATGAATGTAATACAGCTCAGAGGAGTACAGGTAATTATTCCAGTAGTACAGATAAAAAGAAAAAAGTTGATTCTGCAGTAAATGAAATTATGGAGCTGTGCTACAATTTAAAAAAGAGTTTCTATGTTAATTACCAGCTGTTAGTGTGCTCAGAACTACTGTACCTGCTGAACAGTGTTCTTTTGCATATAACCACCAGGAAAATGTCACTGTAGTTTCTGAACAGAACTGTTTTGCTTTAAAACACAGTTTACTGACACCACACTGCTAAAAATAACATCCAAAAGCAGCAGAAAAACCCAGGGAAGTCTGTGTCGCTCGCAGAACAGAACCAAGGATAACTGACATTGCGGCAGTGTTTTATCTTGCAATTAAACTCATCTCAGCAAGAGCCAGACTGAAAATGACAAAACAACTACGTGGCTTTAATAGCTTTGTTGGGAGATTTGTTTCTCACCTTCCTTTAAGTCAAACCCCACTGGAGTTTACACTCAGCATAAACATCACCTGCCTGAACAAGCACGTTGAGAGATGACCCAAAACACTGTTTTGGCAGAGAAAAATTGTATTTCTCTGCTTAACAACCTAACACCACACAGCCATCCCTTACTACTACGAGTAACCCAGACCTCAGAGGGTTGCTATGTATTACACAAGGAGCTGAGCTGTCACAGTGTCCCCTTGTCACCTCCCGAGGCATTAAAGCCGCTCGGAGCGTGAGTCACACGAGTGCACAGAGGGGAGCCCCATCACCGCCACCACTGCCGAGCCAGACCTGTCAAAACACGTGAAAATCACACTCGGCTCCTTGCTCCAGCACTACCCTTCCTGTGTTCACAGTTCTGTCAGGGAGAGCAGCATCCCTCACAGCACATCCCTCATCCCTCCAGGGATCCTCCCCCACCACTGGGGCTGTGCTGCTCCAGCACCACTCGATATGTTGCAATAAAATCCTGACCCTAAATCCCGACCCCTTAAAATGCACTGAAAAACCCCACTGACATTAATAGATCTTTTCCCATCGAGCGTCAGCTTAAAGTACATGCAGATGGATTGGGCATTAGAGCACAGAGAAACAACCACAGCATTTAACAGCTCTCAAAACAAACGATATATGCATTTCAATTAACTGTTAGCTGGACACATCAGAATGGACTGACACCCAAAAAAGTGAAGGTTGCACCACTACACCCATCTCTGCTGACTGCTTGGGGCAAGATGCTTCACCAGAAAGCAACGGGACCATCCCAGCTCCTGCCCCACATCCTGAAAACCATCCCTGCAGGGAGTGTGCCTCAGATCCTCCCCCCATCCACCAGTTCCAACCACCAGCTCCCAGTGGTTTCATCACGTACCAACCTTCCCCCAAATTGTTTTGGGAAGAGGGGAGCATGGGGGGTTGAGGGAGGAGGGGTTTGGGTTGTCTGGGGGGGCGGGTTTTAGAGAGTGGCTCCTGGGTACCGCAGCATACATAGCATTGAGAAACACCAGAAGAGCATTTCATGCCAACACCCTAAATACAAAGTGCTTTTCAAGGATTTCTGAGGTGTTTTATGACTATTATGGTAACTTAATATACATCTCTAGCCCCCAGAGGATCTGCACATTCGCCTTCAAAGAACCAATCTGGCCATTGCAGGGATTTTGTTAAATCTCTTGTACGGATGTTGTTCTTTCCCTAAGGCTATGCAACCAAGTATTTTATATTTCTTAAACCAGACCTCTTAAATATAACTCGCAGGCTGCTCCTCCCCTCACAAGCGAATCTCTGGGATTTTGGAAGATTCCCCAAAAGTCTGCTAACTCCCCAAACCAAGTTATTTATTGTTTTACTCAACATTTCTCACAAATGACACAGCACTTTGCTGTTGTCTCTGTTAACAACAGAGCTTGTACCACCTCAGCCAAGAGATCAGGCCCTTCGCACTCAGGAACCCTGTGCTTTGTTCTACGTTCTTCTTGCACATTTCTTTTTTCTCTCCCTTCTGGAGAAGAAAACACGCTGATTACACAGCCTTCTGAAAAGGCAAACAGCTGTTGCAGATCCCTGAACAAAGCAGCCTGTTAAAATTAAAGTCCTGGGTATTTTCCCATGACAAGTAGGAGGCAGGGAAAGGGAAGAGTTGCAGCTTGCTGGTTAAAAAGGCTTCTCTGGGCAGTTTTAAGTCGTCCTCCCCATATCCCCTCCGTGCTGACAGGCTGTTAGCAGCCAGGAGACGCCCTGCGAGAGGTCACAGGGTGGAAAAACAAACATGAGCAGCAATTTGGGAAGATGAAGAGGGGACAAAAATTTGTTACGGTATTTTTTCTGCTTCAGAAAACCGGGCAGCTCTTTCCCCAGTCTGTGCTCTCTAACTCAGTCCCTTTTTGGAAGTTTCCTGTGAGAGGGGGAAGAAAAAAGCCTTATTTTAAATAACTGGCTTCTCATTACTTGAACAGGGAGACTGATAAAGATGCTAATGCCCAATTCCTCTCACCGGCCTCCTAACTCAGAAGAAAATGGCTGGACGTGTCCCTCCACAGAATTCAGCTCCTCACTTGAGCCCACAAAGTTCTGTTTCACTTTTAAAAACATTTTAGAGGCAAAACAAGCCCAATCCTGCAACAGCAACTAAAACTCTTACAACAGCTCTGAAAAAGTGATTTTATTTAATCACATACATCTTAAATGGGGGTGTTGTGTGTAAGGGACAATCCTGTAGATTAAATGGTATTTTTCCACATGAGGCAATTAAATTTACTCATACACTTTGAAAGCCTTTCATAGAATCATGGGATGGTTTGGGTTGGAAGGGAGCTTAAAGCTCATCCCATTCCAGCCCCTGCCATGGCAGGGACACCTCCCACTGCCCCAGGCTGCTCCCAGCCCCAATGTCCAGCCTGGCCTTGGGCACTGCCAGGGATCCAGGGGCAGCCACAGCTGCTCTGGGCACCCTGTGCCAGGGCCTGCCCACCCTCCCAGGGAACAATTCCTGCCCAAGATCCCATCCATCCCTGCCCCCTGGCACTGGGAAGCCATTCCCTGTGTCCTGGCCCTCCAGACCCTTGTCCAAAGCCCCTCTCCAGCTCTCTTATAACTCATTCAGTAAGTCCCACGGCTCCATAACCCAGAAATCTTCTACATGGCATCACAGCAGCTTCCACCACCACAGACCCTCAAATATCTACCATGATGCGCATGATAATTCACTTCCAACACATTTGCTGCTACTACTGATCCTACCAATGTGTGGCACCTCTGCCTTTTAATAAAAAAAAAAAAAAAAAAAAAAACAAACAAAAAAAACACCCACAGGCTACTTTAGAATCATTTTGGTTGGAAAACCCCTCTAAAATCAAGTCCAGCCATTCCCCCAGCACTGCCAAGGCCACCACTAACCCGTGTCCCCAAGTGCTCCATCCACCTGCTTTTTGAACACTTCCTGGTGGCTTGACAAAACCAAAGGTTGGGTGCCATTACCTCAAGAGTCACTGATTTGGTGTGAAGAGGGAAAAAAAGCCAACCCTTCTTTGCTTATTTTATTATTTCCAGATCCTCTCCACCTTAACCTCACCACCACCAGGAGTTATCTTGACCAACAAACTCTCAGGGCTGACACAGAGCACTCAGCACTTCCCAGAGCCACCTACCCTCCTGAAACCATTAACAAGGATCTCTTCCTGTCATCACTGACCAGCTTGGGTTGGAAGGGACTTCAAAACTTCTCTCATTCCAACCTCCTGCAATGGGCAGAGGCACCGTCCACTGTCCCAGGCTGCTCCAAACCCCTGGAATGCCCCACCTGAGCGATTACAACCTGCAGCCACAAGTCAGCTTCAATACTGTCAGTACTATTAGCAGTATTGACGGTGGATGATCAATATGGAACGCTCCCTCAGAGCAGTGGTATGCATCACACCCCACACCAGACTGCAGGGCAGCATTTCACAAGGAGCAATTAAAATTCCGGCTGCAGAATGTTAATCCAAGGCTTTGCCAGGTTTCCTGAGTACTGCTCTGGACACAGCGGAGGCTCCAAGCTCGCTCTGCTGAAACCTGTGGCGCTTCCCCGAGCTCTGGGAGCTCCGTTCGCACTCCAAGGGCGCCGAGGGGCAAAGACACTGCTAAGAAAACCAACGCGTTCGGGTTTTTGGCTTTCCCAGAGGACGTGACCACCGTGGGATGCCTCATGCCACCTTGGCTGTCTACCACACACCCCAGGGATTTCAGAGACCGCCCGCCCGCCCGGCCTCAGCCACCCCTGTCCGCGCTGTGCTGACAGAGCCCGGCGCGCACTTTTTGGGGTGTTTCCTTCGTTTCGGGGGCCGTGCGGAGGCACTTCCCGCGCCACCGCCGTCTCTCCCCGACATCCTTTAGAACGCGCGGCCAGACGCCTAAAAAAGGACAAAACATCTGTGGCGGTAGGGATGGGGGGGCGGGAAGGCGAACGTGGGAGTGGAAGCGCGGCGGGAGAGAGCGGGAATGGGCAGCGGCGGGGCGGCGTGAGGGGCACCGCGGCCCGGCCCG
>VYXG01009487.1:83901-95538 GCA_013397235.1 Lanius ludovicianus
CCCTTTACTTTGCTTTTAAAGAGCAGATTTTTGTTGTCTTCGCTGACTGGAAGCACAAGCCAGCGCCGGGTATGGCTCCTCCTCAAGTCTCAGCAAGCTCCAGGCTCCAAAAACCCGGATTTTCATAGGAATATCGGTCAAGTCTGCCTGCACTGGAGAAGCCTGGAGGCAGGGCATCTGGCTTTCAGAGCACTAAAAAAAAACCCGTAACTTTAAACCCGGGAGATTTTCTACCTGCCCCAAATACCCACATGAAAGCACAAGTTTCTGCCGTACCAAACCTGAACGGACTTTCCCAGAGCGTGGGGTTTTCCTTCGTGCACTCGGATTTTCGTGTGGCCCTACCTCTGCCACACAGCCCACGGGGCTGCAGCACAGAAATAACAAAAGCAAATCAACGAGCCACAGCGGCCGAGCCCTCGGTGCCAAACGGTTCTGGGTTCTTCCCTTTGCCAGGTGCTGAAGGGCCAGCGATGCTCGCCCCGACAGCACAGCCCCTGCCTTGGCTCCCTGGGGAGGAAACAGGGGGATGTGAGCTGGTTTGGGGGCTCCTGATAAAATCACCCAGCCTGGAGAAGCCAGGGATGAAAGCCCCAGAGCCCAGCTGGACACAGGAACCCCACAATAGCTTCTGCAGTGCCAGGGCACCGGCACAGTTTTGTGCTCTGAGGTTTTCAGCAGCTGTTTCTGTTCCCTCTTGAGGAGTTTGATCTGGGGAGGAGGAGGATGTAGCCCTGAATACGTTTTCTGGAGGTGGGTGGCCACCAACATGTTTGTGTCTGGACCTCTCATGCCAGGCATGAGCTGGGAATGCCAGCTCTGCTTATGGGATTGAGCTCCTTTGGGTTTGCCGTTTTATTTTTTTCCCTGTTACACACCGGTGCTCGCTCGAGTTCAAGGCTCCATCTTCCAACCTGCAGCTGGTCTTTATAAAATAAACTTAGAAAAGAGAATGGATGAGGAATCAGAACTGCTCCCTGCTTCCAACGTTGTTGTTGGAAAGGGCCGGGCCTCTGCTCACAGACAGGAGGCTTCGGAGGTTTTTCATACATTTGATCCTGAATTTCTCGAGATACACATGAAAAGGGAAAAAAAACAAACTTGGGTTATGCAAAGCACTTCAGTTTTCAGTCCCCCCTTGATCCAGACAAAAGTCCTTCGGTTGTTTCCATAGGTTTAAGCCCAGACAGCATTTGTAACTGTCTATTCCCTCCGCTTCCAGCTCACATAACTCACAGGGAACAAAAGTACCAAGTATCTACTGAATATTTCCATTTTAAAGACAACAGGCATTAAACAGATGCATTCCTGCTGCCTACAAACTAGGAATCAGCAATACATAAAATATTTTAACAGCCGACATGCTTCAAGTTTTATTGCTTTCCTCCCTGCAGAAGTGAAGTCTGCAGGAGGGAGAGGTGATACAGTTACCTGAAGCCCACCAGGTTTCAAAAGAACCACAGCCCTGGGGGGAAACTGGTGGATAATTTCTCAGTGACAGGCAGTAAAATAACATTACTTTGTTTCTGTGAGAGGGGTACAGCCTGGGACTGAGACAACAGTGCCCCAGAACAGAAAGGATCCACAGAAAACCAGGAGGAATTATGGCACATAAAGCTGTCAAAGAATTGAGCTGAGTGTATCTCAAAAATATACTTATTTGCAGGTGGGAAGCAGATTTTCATTAGACCCCTGGGGTCTTGAGAGAGATTTTTATGGCACAGGTTTAGATTTGGGACCATAACCAGCAGCTGTCATGTCCAAAGCCAGTGTTCCCTGGTTTAAAGATGAAGCCAAAGCAGCCCAAAGGGCCTCACAACCCCATAGCAGAGGTCTGCCATGGGAAGGCAGCCAGCAGTTGCCCATTTCTGGCAATTCCCTGCTCCCCCAAAGAAACCATGAGGCAAGCAAAGAGCCTGGGCTGTGATCTTGGGGATCCCAGGGTACTGCCCCGCTCCAATAAAAATAAATCCTATGATCCTATTCCTTTCAACTTAAAGCTCTCAGTAAAAAAAAAATAAAATAAAATAAATCTCAGGCTCGACAGAGCAGCTGCTTTGTCTACTTGATCCAGGGAATGGAAAGAAACAGCTTTAGGGAGAAGAATGGCAGGAATGCACCAACTGGCTTGGTGTCGGGAAGACGGGGTGAAGCTGCTTGCAGCTTAAGGAAATCTTTGCCTATGAACTTCCCAGAGCCTTTTCCTGCTCCCTCCACTGCCAGAGTGTGCCTGGATGTTGAGTGGGAAGCCGAAAAAAGAGCATCTGCAGACATCTGTCCCCAAAGCACGGCCCGCCAGGGCTGGCTGGTGGGAATCACACGGAGCAGAGATGTTTCTCCTCTCTGCTGTACTCACAATATTTCCTCTCTGCACAGCTCCGGGGTTTTAATAGCTTCTGCTTCTGAACCTTTTCAGGGATCATCTGTCACCAAATGCACCCACTCAGCTGCCATTTTCCAAGCTGAAACCATATTTGAGCACTGTCTATCCTGCAAACACCTCCTCGGGCTCCCGAGACAAGGCTCAGGGAGCCAGCAGGATCCCTGATGGGCAAATGTCACCTTGCTCCAGCCAGCCAGGACAGCACGGACAGAGAGGCTGGACATGCATCACTGACCACATACATAAACATTTTCCCCCTCCTGGATGTGGTGTTTCTTCCCTGCCTAATCCAGTCTCCTCTTTTCCCAAAATATCTGCAGGAGCAAATCAGCCCATGGCAGAAAGTTGAACCGGCTGGATTTTGTGATGGATTATCCTGCTGGTGGGGGCTTTGTGCAGGCTTGGGAAGGTGTGTGAGCTGCAGGGCTCTGCCCACCACTGGCACACACCCAAATTCCTTCCCTACCCACACAGTCACAGCAACACCTTTAGGATGAGAAGGAACGACGAAAACACGGGAAAATTTCGAGGAAGGCAGCACAGCAGCTGAACCCTTGCAAAAAGCACCTTGTAACCAACTCGAGGTGCAGTCACACCTAAGGGCTGCCACACCTTCTCGGTGGGATGCCACTGCTAGTCCAGTATGTCCCCAAAATCCACAGCAGTCCCTGAGGCAGAGCAAGGAGTGCCACCTACTGAAACATGGGCACACCTGACTCCTTCCTAGGGCATGCCTGGCCATTCCTTTTGCCCCAAAGTGCCTCTGGCAGCTCCTTCCAGGGCCACAGGCCCTACAGGTTTACAAGGGACAGCTGGGAACTCATTCAGCCCCCAGGGATGGGGACGAAGCTGAAATTACTGTGTCAAAGCAGCCTCACCAAGACCAAGGAGCAGGAATTGACAATATCTGGGGAGTGCTTCAGCCTCTTTCCCCCAGGAAAACAAGACCTATTTTCTCATGACACTGGATGTTCCTCCTTCCTTATCTTGGTCCTTTCCAGAGCCTCTAAGAACTGAAAGCCATTCGTTCCTCCCCACAAAGGGACAGACATATCCAGCTCTGAGCATTGACATTTAAACCCCATTGATCCTTGCGTGCTGGAAGTCAAATCAACATCTAAACTGGATTATCCTGATGATTTTCCTTTAGTGCACCAGTTCTTCCCATGCTCAGTAAGAAACACTGAGAAGTGTGAAGCTCACGCAGCCATTTCAGCCTGCCCAGGAAACGCTCCCAGGATGAATCTGGGCTAGAGTGCATGAGAAGGGAAAGAAAAACACCACGAGGCTTACTAATGGAACAAAAAATTACTCGCTGCAGAAGAAGCCAAAGGAAAAAATAACAATGTGCTGTTCTGCAGTTGTAATGTGTTTAGCTTTTTATATCACATTAGGGACTCGCAGAACACAGAAATGAATGTTCATGCCATGCAAAGCCAAAGGAGGAGACATCGGGAGCGTGGAATAGCAGAGGATTCTCCAGTAACACGGTGGTTTCCAGCACATGTCACATCACACTGAAGATTTAAATTCTCCTTCGTGGGTTCTTTGCATGGAAAGAAGAGAGGCACAAAGCAGCTCCTGTCAGTACAAGGTGAGAGATTTCCCCTCCCCTCATTGTTTTTCCAGGCTGGAGCAAAGCCTGGGCTGTGATTCCTGCTGGCTGGGCTGCAGAGCAGGAACAACGTGAGTGTCACTCATCTCATCGAGAGTCCTACAGAAAAATGGCACCAAAAAAAAAATTCTCAATAGCCAGAAGTTCAACAAGCCCTTCAAAGCTTGTTCCTTCCATCAGAGCAACCACAACCATTCCTCTGACTTCTTCTCCCCCCTAACAAGACCCTCTTGCCACCATCCCTGCCCACAAGTCTGCAGAAAGCTCTGCCCTCCAAAAAGCAGGTTTTTTCTCCCATAATCACGTGGAAAGTTGGATTTCCAGCAGCTCACCTCACCAGCTGGCTGCACGTGGTGGCTGTGGGGCCCCACAGCCCTTCAGGGTTAAGGGAATGCTGCGGGATTCCTGGGAGCACTTCCCACATCCTCAGCATGAGTGACACCCTTGGGGCTGGGCTTTCCCTGGGAAGGACCAAAGGCGTGATCCCGATCCCCGCTGCGGGAAGCAGTGCCATGATCCCCATCACTGCTGTCCACACACACCTCAAGTAACCAGTTTATTTTTCCCACTTTCCAGAAAAGGCCGGACTGCCCAGCAAGATCAGACACAGGCAGAGCTTAAACACTTCTTCCTCTGGGCTGGATTAAGCCAGAAATGGCTTCAAAATGATTCATCTGCCTTGGGAAGCCTCCTTAGGCTCGGACTAAGCAGAAACTTGTTCTGCAAGAAGCCAAAATAAACACTCGGTGCTCTCTGCAGTTACCACAATTAAACACTGCCCATGCCCTGCTCCTCTCCAAGTCCCAGGGCACTGCCTGTGTAGAGCAAAAGCAGCATTTAGACAAGGCAGGCCCTGGAAATGCAGTTTTCCCTTTGCTTTCAGCCATTAAGGAACCAGCAAATGAACCCAGGGACCAATTAAATGAGATGTAAGGAAGCAGATTGAGTAGTGAAGCCACAAGATCCAGGATGCAACAGAGGTGAAGTCTGTAAAAAACATCAACTCTGTTGATGTTGCTGGGAAAACAGGTTCATTCTGCTCCCACACACATCTCTGTGGGACTGGGGGAAGCTGAAACAGTTGAAGGAAGGTGGGAGCCATGCACTGGGTTTGATTTCCACAGGGGGATGGATGGCTGGGATGGCCAGGCCAGCTTCCTTCCACTTCTCATCTGCCAGAGCTGGACTGCTGGGGACAGCCCGTGCTCAGTGACCCTGTTGCTTTCATTGCCCCCCACACATTCCTCCCTGGATTGTGTCTGTCCTACACCTTCTCCACGTGAAATCACCCCATGGCTTGTCTTTATGTGGGACTCCAGCAAGCAACAACAGCTCCCCAGGCACCCCTGGAATCCCAGAATGGTTCAGGTGGGAAAGGACCTTAAATCTCAGCTCATTTTACCCCCTGCCATGGGCAGGGACACCTCCCACTGTCCCAGGCTGCTCCCAGCCCCAATGTCCAGCCTGGCCTTGGGCACTGCCAGGGATCCAGGGGCAGCCACAGCTGCTCTGGGCACCCTGTGCCAGGGCCTGCCCACCCTCCCAGGGAACAATTCCTGCCCAATATCCCATCCATCCCTGCCCTCTGGCAGTGGGAAGACATTCCCTGTGTCCTGGCCCTCCAGCCCTTGTCCCCAGTCTCTCTCCATGTTTCCTGCAGCTCCTTCAGGCCCTGCAAGGCCACAGTGAGGTCACCCCAGAGCTTCTCTTCTCCAGGCTGAGCAATCCCAGCTCTCCCAGAGCACTGGTCCTTGTCAGACACCGGGAAAAACTTGGGCTCACTGAAAGTGAGATTTGTTCCATGAGACAGCTGCAATCCTTCACCATTTCCTTTGAAACCACGACACAAGCACAGCTGAAATCCTCAGTTTCAGCTGTTCCCCCCTCTGGCCTGTGCTGCCTTTTGCACCTCACTGATTGTTTTAGTCACAGTGCTCTGGCTGCAAGAGGTGGAAAGCAAAACCCTCAGGAAGGTGAGAACAGCGAGAGGCTCCTTCCCCCTCCCCTTCAAATGATATTAATTGATAGCAGCTCATTTTTCCAGCCTCGTTCCAAGGCTGTCTGATGCCATTCCTTCACTTCAGGGGTTCCACGGTGACAAACCTCTCAGCAGCCCCAGGCATTTGCAATTCTGGGCGCTCCCTCTCCTCACCCTGTCAGACCCCGCAGTGTTTCTTATCTCTCCTCACCAGTAATGCACCACTCACCTCCCATAATTGCCTTGGTCTGTTGGGTTGATTTATCCAGCCTTCAAAACAATTCATTTATATTTGAAATTAGATTAGAAATAAACACAAATTCAACTCCCCCCGATATGAGAATAACCAGTGTGTTACCATTATTTCATGATGCATTGAGAACAAGTGCCCTGTCTCTTTATATAATCAGATTAATTCCTGCGCTTATTAAAAATGATTATTTGGCTGTTTCGGGTATTTATAATAATAAACACAAACCACAGGTTTTAAATCTGGCATTCACACGCCTGGAGAACAGGTTGGTGTTTCTTTAAGTTGCACTGAGAGCTGCCTTCCTTTTTAAAAACAGATTTGTGCCAGAATCTATCCTGAAGTCTTTGACATTTATGTGTCTTGAGCAACTGCAAATATTCCACTGGAGCACCAGACTTCCATTTGGGGAGCTACAGGTGTTTGTGGCCATCATTCCACCAATGCCAAACCCTTCCTCTCAGAGCCCATTTCCCAAAAAGCTCTGTCCTCAGGAGCTGAGCCCTGTGATCATTTAAGGCTCAGAATCAATGGCTGCACCCCACAGAGGAGCTGGTTTGTTACACTACCAAGGAAATATCCATGAATCATCCAGGCACAATCTGCAAACAGGGGCTTCACAAAGGTTTTACAGCGCTCCACTGGCTTCTACAGCAATTTCTTATTTATGCTTGGGGGAGCTCCATCAAGTTGGGCTCTCAGAGTGTGTAAAATGTTTATATTCACTGTTTTCTCTGTCAGTGTTTGCAGGAACTGATTGCTCTACTCATCAGAGCATTAGAGACTAGCACTCGCCTGATTTCCTCAGCACTGCCAACATCTCCCAGCTGAGTGCCCTGGGTGAGTCTGGGGATGGGCAGCACTTTCATCCTCACCCTTCTTCAATTTCTGCTGCAGATCAGCAGCCAAAGCCCCAGCTGGGGGGCAGGGCTCCCTCCTGGCTGGCACTGCTCCACTTCCTCACCCACCCTGGTTCTCCTCACTCCAGTTCCATTCCCAGCTGTTCTTCCTCTCCCTTAACCCATCCCCATGGCAGAGTATTCAAACATGCCAGGAAGGTTCACATGTGCTTCTCATCCTCACCACAAACACCTGAGGAAGCTTTGCCCCAGCTCCTCCACCAGCTCCCGATCTTTGGTTTCGGTGGAAAGCAGCACAGTTGTCACTTCTGGGGAATTGAGATACCAGCTACTGGGAGCTTCCTCAAACCGAAAGGGAAAAATCTCTTGAAATTGATGCTGCTGCAAGGGCAAAGTGTGTTTTGGGTCTGCTTCTCTGTGGTTAGGAAAGAAAAATTTCTAGACTGGTATTGACCTGTTACATAATCACAGAGGAGTTTGGGTTGGAAGGGAGCTCAAAGCTCATCCCATCCCACCCCTGCCATGGCAGGGACACCTCCCACTGTCCCAGGCTGCTCCCAGCCCCAATGTCCAGCCTGGCCTTGGGCACTGCCAGGGATCCAGGGGCAGCCACAGCTGCTCTGGGCACCCTGTGCCAGGGCCTGCCCACCCTCCCAGGGAACAATTCCTGCCCAATCTCCCATCCAGCCCTGCCCTCTGGCACTGGGAAGCCATTCCCTGTGTCCTGGCCCTCCAGCCCTTGTCCCCAGTCTCTCTCCATGTTTCCTGCAGCTCCTTCAGGCCCTGCAAGGCCACAGTGAGGTCACCCCAGAGCTTCTCCTCTCCAGGTTGAACACTCCCAGCTCTCCCAGCAGAGCTGCCCCATCCCTCTGATCACCCCAGAGCCTCCTCTGGGCTCTCTCCAGCAGCTCCAGCTCCTCCCTGTGCCGAGCCCAGGTGATTTCTCTGCGAGAACTCTGTGTTGCAGCTCTCTCTCCTAAGCTCTCCTTGAGCAGCCAGGCCCAGGCAATGGGGTCCTTTCCCCCTGCCCGACTTTCTGCAATCCCCGCACACAAATCCTGGTGCTGAGAGCACCCAGCAGGCTGTGCAAGGGCCCCGTGGCAGAGGAGGAAGGCTCAGATCGGGTCCAAGGTACAAACCGCGCTGTGCCGCAGGAAGGGAACGCATTCCAGACCCCTGCGCGCTGGAACGGGAGCGCAAACTCCCCTCCCGCTTCCAAACCATCCCTGCTCCTTTCCACACGCACAAAAATCGCTTTATTTTGGCTCTGCAGCCGCTGTTTTCCTTTCCGCTTCAGAGCCAGGGCTATCAGCAAAGGCAGAGCTCGCACGGGTGTTTTTTGGGCATGACGCGGCTCCTGTGCCACCTCCCCGGCAGGCGCTGCCGGCTCCGCTCCCTTCCACGGCCCGCAGCTCTTTCCTGCCCTTTTCCCTGCTTTTTATCGGCGTTTCTCTCGGCAGGAGAGATCAGCAGCACAAGGAGCACGGCCGCCCTCTGCTGCCCTGCTGCAGCTGCAGCCTCGCACCAAGCACTCGGCCAAGCGACACCACCACAAACCCCACCGAAACAGAGAAACTGCCCGGCCAAAATCACCCCGAAACAACCAAAAGGCAATCTAAAACCAGAAATGTTCGTGCATTAAAAGAATTAGTAACGCTATTGCTTAAGCTCGGCTTTAATACGTGAATTTATTCTGTTTCTCTCTGCAAGGGGCCACCACGACTTTCAAAGCACAAGGTTTGCTCGAGTTACCCACCTCAACTCCCCCCAAAATGAGGCATCTTAAGGGGCTTGTTTTAATAAAAATGGGCATTTATGACCCCAGAGCACTGTCTGCAGCTCCCTTACAGCCATCAGACTCACAGCCTGCTTCTGCTCAGTACTCAGTTTGCCCAATAACCAAATAATTTCACAGCCATAGCAGCAGACCCCACATTTTGGGTGGGTTTCCTTTACCATTCCTGACTGAGTTCCTCCTTAAAGAGATGCGAAAGATTGATGTGTTTCAAGTTTGAATCGATGCTTTGATGCAGTAATGGACATGAAAGCATCGATTTGCACCAGCTCCTGGCTCAACTCCCAACCACTCTGAGCATACACACAACATTCAGGCCACACAGACCCAAACATCTCTATTTTTTTGTGTGTGTTAATGACCATTCTGAAAAATTAAGGGGGGTTATTTTGTCTATACATACCATGTTTTGTCTCATTTCTTTGCATTTTAAATTATTCCATTTTCAGGAGTCTGGCTCTTTTTACTCTCCATTTATATCCCCTTGTAAACTCCCAGAAAAGTCAACTAAATTTAAACAGCTCACACTAATACCACAAATATATCACTGCTACTACAGTTAATCCATTGCCTCCCCAAAAACCCACAACAAAACCCGATTTCCCAAACTGCTCAGATGTACAGATAAAGCCAAACTTCACAAAAAAAACCCCTGAATTTAAAAGCCATGAATGCCATTTCCAGGCAGAATTAGTATTGACTGGGCAGCAGAGCAGCAAATGCTGAGCATGGAGGGGTAAATTATGGGAGAATAATCAATCCAGGAGCCCCACCAGGAAGGGGATTTAAGTAAATATATTTGTTACCCTAAAGCTTCTCTAAATTTTTGTAGGGGATGCTTAGGACATGAGGTAAATAAAGTTTTTAAAAGGCAAATCAAACCCAAGCAGATGAAGCAATTCAGGAAAATAAATCAATAAATAAATAAACCACCCAGTACCCCATTTTTTAGTGGCACAAAATCCCTACCAGGAAGTGAAACTGGAAGGGGGAACCCTGAATCCAAAATGGACCTCAGGGATGGGTCAAATTCTGCCACCTCTACTCTTCCGAAAGGAAAGGAAAGCATGGATTTTACCACCCTCACTTCTCCTATTTAAAGGTTTCACCAAAACCCTCACAGCTGGAGCAGCTTTTGAGATAGTCCATGGAGAACTCACCTCACCTGGGTAATTCCTTGGTGAGCAGCAAAGCTCGGAGCAGATCCTTCCCGTGCCAGCTTGGGAAAAACCTCAGGCATTGCTTAAACTTCTCTCTCATTGACCCCATCCAGTCCTTCCCAGTTCAAAGCAATGCTTACAAACAACACAGGAGCAGGAGGAAATATTGACAATGTTTTCCACTTGTAACTCCTAAATTCTATTTTTCTTTTCACCAGAAAAGCCTTTTAACACAAACTCAGGTTTTGCTGGCCACAGAATGCCAAGTGACGTGTTTGCAAAATTGAGCTTTCAGTTTTTAGAGCATTATTAGGACTCATTTCACTATGCTAATGGGTTTTTAATATCTTTTTCTTTTTTTTTTTCTTTAATTTTTCTGCTTCTTCAGCAACACACAGAAAATAGAAAGCAGAGACTGGCACATCACGCTACTAAATCTGCAGAAACATCTTCAAGCTCTTGCAGAGAGCAGTGATTAAAGCTTTAAAAAATGTACCTGTTTCCCCCCTAAAGGCAAGGAACTGAAGAAAGGCTGTTGGAACATAAATCCACCTGAATTAGAGCACAGCTCGTCTGCTGATGTTCCAGCCACACGCTTTAACCCTTCTTTTCTAACTGCAGCTTTAGTTTGTTTCCTTTTTATCTCATTTCTGTTCCTAAAAAATCAAAGCAGCCCGAAGGATGAACTTAATTGCACCTCCAGCGAGCTGCACGGGTTAATTAACATAATTACTCATTCTTTGCCTGGTCAGCTCCCTGCATTCATCTGCTGCACTCCCAGGCTGAATAATTCAGCAGGTATTAATTATTTATGGACTGTAGCTCTTTCAAAGGAGTTGTTGCCACTCCGTGCCAGTGATTGGACCTGGCAGGCAAAGCCAAGCCCTGCCCCACCTGGCCCAGCTCCGCTTTATCCCAGGGATCACAGCAGGGAAAAGGGAAAGGGCTTGCCTTTAGCCACCAAAAATATCGTGGTTTAAATCTCCCCACGTGCAGCACCTGGTTTATAGGGGATGCCAGTGGCATCAAAGGAATGCGGGGGGAGAAAAAATCAGCTTTTCCTTCGGGCTGCCTGCTGGAATGTGTTGGAAGGGACAACAGTGCAGCTCAGATGTTCCTCTCCTATAACTCTGGCCATGATTAGCTCTCCTAATTGCTACATCGAGGCTAACATGTTGATTAAATGCTCAGTATTAAGTGGCATTTTTGGAGGAGCAACAAAAGGCTTTACAAGAACTGGAAGATGGGTAGATCCGAATGAAAAGTGAGGCACCTGTTTTGAACAAGAACAAGGATCCAGGTGCATGGAATCCCTGGGAAAGGGGTGGCTCATCCCCATCTCCACCTGCAGCTCTGGGTCAGCAGTGCCACCTCCAGGGCCCATCACCAGCCCAGCTGAGCAGATCTGGGCTCTAAAACCCCCAAACTACCCCCAAACATTCCAGCTGAGCAGATCTGGGCTCTAAAACCCCCAAACTACCCCCAAACACTCCAGCTGAGCAGATCTGGGCTCTAAAACCACCAAACTACCCCCAAACACTCCAGCCCAGCAGATCTGGGCTCTAAAACCCCCAAACTACCCCGAAACACTCCAGC
>VYXG01009487.1:96708-110121 GCA_013397235.1 Lanius ludovicianus
TAAAACCCCCAAACTACCCCCAAACACTCCAGCTGAGCAGATCTGGGCTCTAAAACCCCCAAACTACCCCCAAACACTCCAGCTGAGCAGATCTGGGCTCTAAAACCCTCAAACACTCCAGCCCAGCAGATCTGGGCTCTAAAACCCCCAAAGTACCCCCAAATACTCCAGCCCAGCAGATCTGGGCTCTAAAACCCCCAAACCACAGGTTTTTTTCCTGTCCAGGAGTGTTTATCCCCAGATCTTCCCCCTTCGGGTTCCCCACTGCCGGCACAGCCACCCAACATCCCCTCCAGTCCCAAAAAGCTGTGCCAAGGTATTTTCCATGGCCAAGCCCTGCGTGCCAGCACACAGGAGATGCTTCTCCCCAGCTCCCCGCTGGGTTCAGGGGTTTGGCAGCTCCCCTCAGGAATTCTTGCCGGGATTTCACCGATAAAAGCCCCAGAGCAGGAACAGCGCGGCCTTTCAGCCTCCCCCGGTGCCGCCGGGCCAGGGCCACCTCCTGCTCCATCCGCAGCTCCTGAGGGTGCTGTGGTTACCCACAGGGCACCAGTGCCATGTACAGCCCTTATTCAAACCTTCTGCTTAAAGATCTCTGCTCTGTGAGGCCTTTTACGAGGGCAGAGGGTGGGGAGGCAGGGCTGAAAGCGTTGTTTCATTCCCAGGAAAGCTGAGGGGCTGTGCAGCCCCGCAGCTTTTCCCTCCCTCTGCTCCTCAGCAACTGAGGCATCAGGTTTTGGGAGCTTTTTTTAAGCCCTTCCCAGCATTAAGCTGAGGATTGTCCCCTGCATTCTATCAGGGTTTCACCCCAAGGCGTGGGCCTGTCACTGCCTTAAGCATCAAACATTTCCAGCCATGTAGAAGGTAAAGCTGAAATAATCCAAGTGTTAAAGCTGCGCTTTTTTCCCAGTTCTCCTTTCCCTCCCAGAAGCCAAGGCCAGGAGGGAGGTGGCAAAACCCCCATCTGTCAGCTCAGCTTTACACTGGATTTACATTAATGCTGTGTCCAGCCCAGCCCTGGTTCTCCCAGATGGTACCAAACCCTTTCTTTTCTTGCACCACTTCTTTGCCAAGTTCTTCTGAACTGAAAACTGAGGGAGATGCTGGCTGTGCAAAAAAACCCAGGAGAAACAGCCCAGCTTTGACAGCTCTTTTACCCACAGGCTGGGGTTTTTAGGGCTTGGTGGTTCATCCCCCATATAGAATCCTAAAGGTCAGAAAACCCCTCTGAGATTGAGTCCAGCCATTCCCCAGCTCTGCCAAGGCCACCTCTAACCCACGTCCCCAGCTGCCACATCCACAGGTTTGGGATGTGACTCCACCACTTCCCTGGGCAGCCCCTTCCAAGGCCTGACCACCCTTTTGGTGAAGGAATTTTCCCTGATATCCCATCTAAACTCCCTCTGCAGCAACTTGAGGCCATTTCCTCCTCCTGTCCCTGTTCCCTGGGAGCAGAGCCCGAATCCCCCTGGCTGCCCCCTCTTGTCAGGGAGTTGTGCAGAGCAATAAAATTCCACACAGGGCGTGATCTTCTTTGGGTGATGCCAAAGCTCCAAAACCTGCACCATTCCTCATTTCCAGCCTGATTTTTCCTCCACTGCTCCTGAATGAGAAGCACACTTAAAAAGACAAAACTGTGTTTAACCTCCTGGACATTTTTATTGGTTGGAGATGAGTAAATTGTCATTTTTTGAGGGTCTGTGCACACGAGGGGAAACCAATCTCTGGAAGGCAAAATCGAGTGACCACCTCGAGCTTTTAAAGATCAGGCAGCAATGGGATGACATTTCCCTTCTCCAGGAGCATTTGTCTGGAATGAAAGCGATGCCTGAGCACATCAAATGGGGCTGTAATTACCCCATTATCCCTGCCTTGGGTCTGAAGGCTAAAGTGAGATAATGTCAGCAGAAAATGCTTCCCCCACACTGGGAAATCACTCCCTCCATAGTTTCATTAGGGGGGTATCGGGCTCAGGCAGCTTTTGCTTCGAGCAGGAGCAGCCTGAAGCAGCACCTCGGCTTTTCCCTCAAATCCTGCTCCTTAAATCTGCCCCTTAGGATGTGAAGTGGGGAGAGAAGTGCTTGGGATGGGACCAGTGGAGAGAAAAGGGCAGAAGAACATCCTCATGTCCTCAGCAAGACACTGGTGGCAATCCTGATGTTCTGCAGGCCAAAGATCACCCCTGCTCCCAGGACGAGGTGCCTAGCCTAAGAGGAAAGGTATAAAAAATAAAATAAAATAAAATAAAATAAAATAAAATAAAATAAAATAAAATAAAATAAAATAAAATAAAATAAAATAAAATAAAATAAAATAAAATAAAATAAAATAAAATAAAATAAAATAAAATGGGGAGGGATTTTTTATAATTTAATAGAAGTGTTAGCACACTTTTGCCCAGGCAGCATGGGCTGGAAAGAAAAACCTTCTGCCCATCAGCAGCACAGTAAAACTGCCCAAATCCCACTGAATTCCCATTAATTGAAGGGGGTGGGAAGAATCACGTGATAGGGCACTAAACTCATGGTCACAACTGCCTTAGAAAGGAAGATATTGGGCAAGTCCCTGGATAAAAATGGTCTCATGGGTCAGCACCTTAACAGATAAAACACAGAGCAGGATAAGAATTATGGACAGCCAAAATACTGGAAAACAGAGTGGATCAGGTCTTTACACACCGAGTTTTTAAATTTCCAATAAAAGACAGGCCAGAGGGTCATTGAGTTTGCTCTGCTCTTGATCTTTGCCGAGTTCTGGAGTACAAAACAATCCATTTTGGAGAGCCAGAGGAAAGCAAACACTCCTCCAGGATTTTTAGCAGGTAAATGAAGTCCCGCAGGTAATTGTGTCAGCCTGACATCAAATCCTGCACATCCTTTGGGATGCCTGAGCCTCCTTTTATTTGCTGCAAAAATTAAGGCGAGACAACAAATGCCAACCCACAGGGCCCTAAGGAAAAGAGAGCTCGTGGAATGAGCTTAGCAAGTTTTATTAAATCACCTGCAAGTTGGGCTGAAAAAAACATTTACAGCCATGTAATGCAATCAAAAGGCTGCTGGAAGGGGCTGAGTCACAAACTCGAGCTCTCTGAGAGCATCTCCAGCTCCAGGGGTTTTCATCCTGGCGCAGCAGGGGTTAAAAGCGAGGGAAAAGCGTGGGAAGGACAGCAAACAGCCAGGGCAGGATGAGCAGCTGGGCCGGGAAGTTGAGACAGATTCAGGCTGGAAATGTGGAAGCAATCTTTAAGGCAGAGCAATTAGGGCAATTAATGTTCCCTGCAGCTCTCGGGGACCGCGGGGCTGTCCCGGTGCCCGGCAGGGAGCGGGATGGGAGGAGGGTGATTTTATTAATGACAGAAATGCACCGGTGACGACAAAACCTGCACAGAAGGCACGGGCTCAGCTCCTGCTAACGGGGCTGGATGAGCACGGCTGGCCCCAGCGACCTCCTGAAATTCCCCCTTTGGAGCTGAGATTCCCCCTTTGGAGCTGAAATTCCCCCTTTGGAGCTGAGATTCCCCCTTTGTAGCTGAAATTCCCCCTTTGGAGCTGAGATTTCCCCTTTGGAGCTGAGATTCCCCCTTTGGAGCTGAAATTCCCCCTTTAGAGCTGAGATTCCCACTGATGGAGCTGAGATTCCCCCTTTGGAGCTGAGATTCCCCCTTTGGAGCTGAGATTCCCCATTTGGAGCTGAAATTCCCCCTTTAGAGCTGAGATTCCCACTGATGGAGCTGAGATTCCCCCTTTGGAGCTGAGATTCCCCCTTTGGAGCTGAGATTCCCCCTATGGAGCTGAGATTCCCCCTTCAGAGCTGAGATTCCCACCGATGGAGCTGCAGAGCTTCCCCTTCATCCTCTGCCACCCAGCATCTCCCAGCCCCACCAGAAGGGTTCTGAAGCAGCCACAAATATGATTTTAAATCTCTCTCCTCAAATCAGGGTCACACTCTGGGGATTTACAGATGCTGCCAGCCCAACTTCCTGCAGGGTGGAATGGGGAAGGAGGGAATTATGAGCTCCATGTTCCCTCCTCACCATGTGAAGACCATGAGCACAACACCCACACAGGGAGCTGCTGCTTCCAGTTCCCAGGGAATCAGGAGCAGGGTCAGGAAGGAAGTCACTGTGGGGGAAACCAACTCCAGTGGACTTTTTATGGGCTACCTGGGCAGGAGCCATCAAAGAAACACTGGCTGGGGAGATCCATGGCATGGAAACTTCCATGTGAAGTTTTCCATTTGATTTAAAGCTTTTAAAAGAGAGTTGATTTTTAGCTACTGAATATTTGGCAACGAAATAGGAGAAGGGAGAAGGAGAAGGAGAAGGAGAAGGAGAAGGAGAAGGAGAAGGAGAAGGAGAAGGAGAAGGAGAAGGAGAAGGAGAAGGAGAAGGAGAAGGAGAAGGAGAAGGAGAAGAAGAAGGAGAAGAAGGAGAAGCCTCCCCAAAATAGAAATCAACCAGCCCAACATAAAAGATGGGTATCAGCTATACCTGCTTTTAATCTCAGAGTAGAAACTACAATTCAAGGGTCAACCCAGCCAAAATCGTGCAAGAGACAGTGAGCAGCAGCAGAGGGAACTGGGTGTGCGAAACACAACTGTCCTAAAATCAAATGGTCCCTGCAATTCATGCTTTAGGATGGATTTGGCTGCACAGACTCAGGAGAGATTAATCAGACCCCAAATTTTCCCTAAAACCGGCCTTCAGTTAACCCATGGCACCATTTCCACTTCCTTTTTTGCTTTTCTGCCTCCAAACATATGGATTTATGGATTAAAAAAATTCATATTCATCACATCCACACCAGCTCAACCTGTACTTTTCCAGCATCTTCCCCTAGAAGAACAAGTTTCTGAAGTTGCCACGAGGGTTCTCCTATCAAAAGATAAAACACTTTGAAATTCTTATTTTTTTAAGTGATTATTTTAATGTCACAGAGGGGAGGGACAAATTTCAATTCAGCTTCAACTCTCTCTGCCTCAGCAGTGGTGAGAAATGTGGAGAAGAAGATTTAAAAAGTCAGGCTTTTTTTTTTGCAGGGGAAAGCAATTGCTCCAGTCTGTGCTTCCCAAAAGGCAATCCAGCCTTTTCCCTGGATTGGACATGTGATCAGAAACCTGCAGATCAAAGTGAGAAACGTGCTCCTGGCAGGGAGAGCCCAGCCTTGCATGGATGAAAGGGAACATGGAGATTTCACCCTTTATTTGACACAGATTTCATAAAGCAGCATGAAAATCAATGGGGGGGGGGGGGGGGGGAGAAACCCCACAACCACCACCTTTTATGCTGCTTTCATTTTAGTATTTTATTTTTTTAAATATTGAACAGTCCTTTTCTGAACTACAGAGAAGACAGCAATAAAGCAGCTGAGGAGGTGGCTGCTGTCTCTTGATAGAACACACTCTCACTGTCATTCCATGAGAATTTTCCCTCTAAGAGCTGGGGTTGGGGATTTTTTTCCCTGCCTCCATGCAGGCTGAAATGACATCAGAAATGCCCACAAGGCTTTGTGAAAAGGGTGAACACAAAATGCAGAAAAAGCAGAATCCCAGACTGGTTTGGGTGGGCTGGCAGATGGGAAGCAAAACCCCCTTGGAGATACAGCCCTGGCACTGCCAAATTCTCCCAGAAAAAGCAACTTTCTGGTGCTTTCTTTCCCCACCTTCCCAGAAGCTCCTTTCCAGCTTTCCTCCATTCTGCCTTTCCAAACTCCTGCAAACCTTCAGAACCTTTCCCTATTTCCACAGGCACAGATTTATTTTCTCTTGAATGTCCAAAAAATCCATAAGCTGGAGCAAGAGGGGACATTGGATGTATTTATTGCTTCCAGCTTCCTGATTTTCTTTAAAGACACATTTTAATAAGTGTAGCAACTGCCCAAGTGCCTCTCCCTGCCTCTTTCCCTGCTCCACAGTCACTTCTGACATTCCTTAAAAACAGCCCAGCTGGAAGCCACCTTTGGGATGCAATTTTAAGGGATTGCTTCCTGCTATTCCCACCGATCCCAGTTCTTAAAGTTGAATTTTTGGCTTAATAATTACAAGCACCAAAATTTTGTGTTGAGCCACATAGAGGATTTGGGTGTAGTTCTTTGGGGTCTCAAGGAATTATTCCCAGTTATCCTTCTCACTTCCACATACCACAGGAAAAAATAATACAGAGCATGGCTCCTCAGAAACGGAAACATTAACGGGTTAAAAAAAGTTAAATATTGGCAATACAGGGCAGATACAGAAATAGAAAGTGGAATTCTGAGATTCAGGATCTGATCCCTTATTGCAAACAGCTCAACAGAACTTTTTGGTTTGGGCTTTTTTTTTTAAAGTAGAATTTTTATACTTAAAATCCTGGTGATCATTTTTTACCTGGGAGGATTTTATAGAAACTCCCAAGAAAGAGTAAAATGCAAATGAAAACAACTCAGAATTCCCATCCTGCTGTGCTTGCTGCAATCAATCAATCAATCAATCAATCAATCATGGCCTCCTTTAGTGCAAACTTTGGGCCAGAAACCCCAACTATTAAGATACTTCTCCTGAAACTCTTTCCCAGCTGCACAATTTCCTTCTGGGTATTTTAGATTAAATAATCCTTTGTTTTCTCCCCCTGTGTCTGCTGTTTGAGTTTTCCATCACCCCACCAGCCTGTCATTAATTTCCTGCCACGAGCTGGATGTTTTCACCCCATTTCACACCTTAAAATGTCTCAAACCCAGGAATCACCAAGTGAATCACTGCCAAATCTATTTCCACTCCTTTGAGCCAAACAGAAGAGATTTGATCCCATTCTTGGAGAGCTTCTCCCCATCTCCTGCAGCAATTTGCACAATGCTCAGGCTCAGCCCCGACACAAATTTAATCCAAAAGCTGAATTTTAAATTTAAAATTATCTTAATCGTTTATTCTTGGGAGTCCCCACAATCATCCCAGCTGCTGCCACCACTTGCAGCCCTGAGCTCAGCCTCCCTCCCTCCCTTTTTAGCCTCCTCTTCCTCGTTTGTGACAACAGGGTTTTATTACTAATGGAACAAAAATGCTCCAAGAACACTCATGAGCAAGACACAGAAAAAAATCTATTAAAAAAAAAGCCCAACCCTCATCTTTTCCACTCTGGAGGTCACAGCAGAGGGGAAAGCTCTTCAGGAAGCCCCGTGCCAAGCTCTGTTAGAGACTTTCCAGGACCTGCATCAGCTCCACAACCAAGTGGGTATCTTGGGAAGGCTTTTTCTGAAGTTTCTCATGAGGCAAGAGGCACTCTGAGTTTTATTTTAGTCCTTTCTATGCCATTTTCCTCTGATAAAGCTTCACCACCTGGGGGGGATTTTCACCTTTTTACATGGGACGATTCTGACAAAAGTAACACAAAAATTTTGATGAAAAGGACACAAAAATTCTGACAAAAATGATTTTTAAAAATCTGACAAAAATTATAAAAGAGGCCAAATCCAGAGTGAGTGAGCCCAAGCAGTTTTACACCATCACATCCACGTGCCACTTTTAAAAACCCAGCAGCAAGAGGGACACGGGACCCTTTTTCTCCTCCAACCCAAGTGACACCCACGAGCTGCTGCAGAAAACCAGCACAATCCCAACTCCCAACTTTCTGCATTTTTATAAATCCAGTCCAGTCAAAGATCCAGGAGAGAAAAGCAGTTCAGGGTGGCCTTGCCTGGGAGCACAGCTGAGGTTTAGAGCCCACATGTAAGCAGGTTTTCAGGCACTGGGAAGCAGAGCTCGGGGCACAGGGAAAGTGGGGGACACGGAGATCTGGCAGCTGCCTGAGAATCTCTGGGCCTGTGGTTTGGTGCCCCAAGGGAGGCTCCAAAAACCTCCTGACTTGAGGAGTTTAAAAATAGGCCAAAGGAAGAATTTGGGATGACGCCGCTGGGCCGGAGCCTGCGTCAGCCAGGGATGGGCACTTCCCAGCCCGGCCTGTCCCGCTCCCACTGAGGGCAGGCTTGGCATGTGGGTGCCCCTCCTCAGGGCACAACTGAGAAACACCCAGCAAAGCCTAAGGGTCCAAGTTTTCATCCCAAACCACCCAGAAAAATTATAACCCTGCCATCTTGTCCTTCCTTTCTTCACCAGGACCAGGGACATGTTGAAGAAATGAATTTTTCTTTCATTTCACATGTTTATATATAAACTAATTTTTTTTTTTAATTTTATATGTTTATATATAAATTAATACCCATTTTGCACTGTTTCTGCAGGAGGTAGAAAAGCAAACTGAGTTTAGGTGTTTTTGCTGAGCTGCCCTGGCGGTGATGCTGCTGTGCCCATGAGGAGGCACCGGAGGGACACAGTGGAAAAGGTGGATTGGGTCAGCAGGGCTGCTGGTGACAGACAGACAGACGGACGCCAGGCTGTACCCAGTGGAAAGGCACCATTTGATGCCCTTTGGGAGCCAAATTTCCCCCCGTCCTGGCTCGATTTTCAGGTCTCCTGTAAACCAAAGGGAAGCGATGCCCAGGGAGGGGGAACAGCAGTGAGTTCAGCCCATTAAAAATTAAAAGACAGGAAATTATTTCCATTGATTAACCATAAACATTTGCTGCTCTCCCTTTCTAAAACCCTTCTGTGCTTATTTGTCTGACCTTGGCCTTCTGGAGGGGCTGATGTCACACCTCTCCCTACAGTGACAACCTCCTTGTCCCCCCCATCTTCACTCAATACCCTCCACTACTTCGTGCCACAAGTTGCTCCATCCAAAAGAGCAGGGAGGACTGAGCAAAGAGTCTGTCTCCCATTTCCATCCCTCTCTTTGGAATATTTTCCAGCTCTCCCCAAAGTTAAACAACCCTGTCAAATCCCCTCTGTATTTCCTTCCCTTGGAGCAGCCACGCGCTGCCGTCACAACAAGCAACGAGAGCAGTGCTAATTCCTCCTCTGCCAATATAATTTCAGCTAATAAAATCCTTCTGATCTTCGGTGGGGATCACCCAGAGCTGAAGCATCCAAGGAATTTGCTGTTGCAGCGCATCAGGAGTGGCTGGGACTAGATTGGGGATGGGTAAATGAGGAAGAGAGGCGTTTTTAGAGTCGTAATTAATGTCAAAATCACTGCTCTCCTTCCTCTGAGCTTTGCAAAGCGATGCTGACCCTTACAGAGACAAAAAGCAGACTCAGATCCAGCAAAAGCTCCCTGCTTGATATCTCAGACACAGCTGAGTGGTGCCAAACATTGCATGAGGACAGTCCCAAACTGTCCTTCTTTAGCTTGAAGGCTGAAGTGTCACACACTGGTCTCCCACCAGTAAAAAGGTGAGGCCAAAGCCCCTTTTGCAGGCTGCCCAGGCCCCGAGGGAGGGTGGTTCCAGGTAGTGGGGAAGCAGCTGGGTTGTTTTTCATGGGCAGGCTGAGTGCAGGATCGATATCGCTTTAGTGGCTGGCAGCTGATGAGATCATGGCTAAATTAACGCGGGCAGACGGCTCAGTTCCCAGAAAGGGGCTGAGGGAGGAAGGACATGGCTCCAGGGAGGGGGAACATCCCTCCTGCTGTGCTCATCAACAGAGCAGCTCCAGGGGTGGTGGAGATGGGAGACAAAAGTGGGGAAAAGTGATGGAGAATTACAGGGCTGTGCAGGACGTCTCTGCTTTAGCCTGGGGCAGCCCCGGTCCAGCTCTGAAGGTGACTTTGCCTTGAGTTTTGGACTGGAGACGTCCCAGGCTGCCCAGTTTTTACCCTGGGCATGGCTAGTCCTGGCCTGGGCAGGACTCAAACCCCAGAGATGGATTGATCCTGCCACAGCCATCAGCAAACACCAGCTTAGCCCAAGTTTTGCTGCATAAAGTCGAGGGCATCCACTCCAATCCTCCATCCCCAGTACCACAGAGATGACCCAAAGCCTTTAACCTGAGTTTAAACATCTTGAGTGATCACACTCCCTCAGCAAAGCATCCTCCAACACCTCAGGGAAGGTGGAAGCAGGAGAAACAAGGATTCATGCCTGATTTTATCTGGAAAACCACCTGCAGGCGGACTGGTCCGGGGCTGGGAGGCTGAAACCACAATATACCCCAATACCTTGCCTTAAACATTAGGCCCCACTGCCATCTTGTGGCAAACACTTCCTGAAATAAAGTAAAAAAAGGGGGGAAATCTGTTTAAAAGTTGCTGAGAAAGTTAGGGAGCCAAAGAGGATGGGTAAATTACCAGGACCAGTGTGGGGAAACTCATCTGTCTTAAATGCTGCTGAGGCTGAGCCTCCAGCACTGTGTCAGACTCAAAGTGGTGTGGAAAAACCCCAGGATGGCACGGCCTGAGCTGCATTTGGGGAGTTGAGGAAATAAGAGCACACACAAAAAGTGAAATTGCCTGCAGGGCCAGGGCTTCAGGCACAGCTCTGGCACAGCAAAGATTCAGTCACTATTCCAAAAACATTCTGGAGCTCCCAAAGTCGTTTCGCGCCGCCCTGGTTTGAAGGCAGCTTCTCGCCCCAAATAAACAGGATTTAGCTGGAATTAGTCATTGCCCCTCGGAATTAAGGCAGGCAGCCACTGGAATTTCCCAGGAGGATGGTCTGAGGTGAGTTTATGGCTCAGGTCGATCCCTCCTGGGGCACAGAGCACCTCAGGGTGCTGGGGAGCCACCGATGAGCACCCCTGGGTGCAGGGACAGGCAGGGCTGATCCAGCTCTTAGGCCTGGCTTTGCCACACCTCAGCATTTACTTTGTGCATCATTGATCATCTGCAGTGCCTTTGCTTAGCAACTGGGGATCACTTTAGCAAAGTGCCTGGATTGCTGCATCATCCACGGATGGCTCCCACCCCACCAGGAAAAACAGGGACAAGCTGGTTTTCCTTCTTTGGATTGCCATAAGGGACTGGCAGGTGCTGGATCAGACAGCTCCAAGGCCTGGTGTGATGTGAAACACTCCTTGGCTGTGGGGGAAAGCGAGTAAAAACTCACTGACCATAAATAAATTAAGGAATCATTTACAAGAAGTGTGGCTGCTCTCTCAACTCAAATCTCTGCTGGCAGGAACGGATCAGGGAATGACAGGGAGGAATTATTTTGACAACAGGCACAGAAAGCAGCTATTTTGAAAGAAAATCTAATTTACAGATTGAATGTACATACTTGGATAGCTCTATACTCCTGGCCATCAACACAGCAATGCTTTCTGCCATTAAAATTTACATTTCCGTGTTATCAGGAGGAACAGCAGCATAAAGACACACTTCCAGACCAAAGACAACATCCTTCAACACCCTTCTGTTTTCACATCCCCTTTCTTTGGATCTCTGCAAGTCTTTGCAACTCTGACCTTGCTACACATGACAGTATGCATTACAGAGGCACAACACATTTAAAACAAACTCCATTCTCTGCTTTCAGCTGGGATTTATCCCTGTTTGAGTTCCTGTCATCCTGTAGTTTGCTGCTTTCAACTCCCTGAAAGTTTGCCACGTTGGTGTATATTACACACAAGTGTGCCCTAAATAAATCCAATTATATTGTCAATAGCTACATCTTTATCTTCAGAGGTGAGAAAGCGTTTGAAGGTTCATCACAGGCAAAGAGGTTTCTGTTGGCATTCAGTTAAAAAAGGACGGGTCTGAACATCCCCTTGGGGATTTTATGGTCTGGAAGTTGTCTGTGGGTTTTGGAGGTGTTCCCCACCCTCAGCCTCGCAGGCTGTGCGATGGAGAGCTGGGACGCTGCTGCTGTCGCTGGAGCACGGGCAGGACGCTGCTGCAGCTACATGAGCTCCCCCACACATAAATCAGCCAGCAGTTCTGAGGTGCCAGAGCCAGAGCAAGCCCCGGGGACACCGAGGGGAGCTGGCACCAGCCAGAGCCATTCCTGCCTCTGTTCGGCATCGGGAGCGGGGAGAGCTCGTCGTGCTCCTGGCAGCACAGCCCTGTGCCCCCCGATCCCAAGGCAGCACTCTGGAACTGGACCAAGGACCCAGACACTGCTAGGAAAGCACACCTTGATCTAACCTGTGGTGGGGAGGGATTTGGGAGGAAACAGAGGAAAAAGGGAGCTTGTTGGTGCAGCGTGCTCAGCACACCACGGAGCCGCCCGCCACTCTCCCAGCAACGAGACAGGAGAAGAATTAAGTGGAATTAAAGGAAGAATTAAGAATTAAAACCCAAAAGCAGTCCCAGACTGGCTTGGTTACCATTGTCATGGCTACCATGAGCGAGGCTGAGGCATGAGAGATGCCAGGGGACAGAGTTCCAGCCTGGAACTGCCCTCAGGCCCCACCAGGAGTTTTTCCTGCCCACTGAAACATCATGTGTGGATGATGGGAACGGTGCAGGATGGGACAAATGACCTTCACAGCATCACATGGATACAGCTTTTCCTGGAGCTGCCCAGCCTGGGAACAGCACGGGAAAGCCTTAGGCCAGGACTAAACTTTGCTAGAGCCATGAGCAGGTTTAACAACTTCTAAATAAGTGATTACACAGGGTGAGGGCACTGTGTCCCTGTCCTCATCACAGGTGCCAGGTCACTGTCACCTTCCCTATGGTAGATGAGCCTCAGGAGGATCACTGCCTCCAAAAAAACCAACAACTAAAGGAAAAGTTGGATGTGGGTTTCTTCTCCATCCACAACACCTGGCCTCTGCCTTGGGTAGGGGGTGCAAACGGATGTGCTGCCCAGGGGAAGGACGAGTGGACATGCTCTGCTTGCACTCACACACCTCCATGGCCACAGCAGCTTGCTTTATTAAATCACCACAGGCAGGGAGAAAAATAACAGTTAATTAAAGAAAGCTCAAAGGCAAGTGCTCCTCGTTTGAGCAACAGACTCGTTAACGAGCGGCAGGTGAGGAGGAAAGGGCTGGAGTTTGGTCTGGGCACTTTTGGGAGTGGACTGAGGCGAGCGCTGTGGATTCATACCCACACACACAAACCCCGTCGGGAACGGCTCTGCTGAAATAAATCGCTGTGCACAGAGGATACGAGACCGTGCCTCACTCGAGAAGCAGCGGCCACGGCTTCTGCCCAAAGCAGGGTCGCCACTGTGCTCACACACAGCTTCTGCATGGCACTCAACGCCCTCACAACTTCTCCATCCCATCAACCTCCCCAGAAGGCAGCACAGCACCACGCTCCCCAGTTTTCCCACATGTTTGGAAGCAGGAGAGTCCCCGAGACCCCGGGGTTGAGTGATGCAGACTCCATGCTCCCCCCCAAAACCCCTCTGTGGGTGCCTGACACCGGCACAGGAGAACAGAATCACAGAATCCTTAGCGTGAAAAAATGTCCTCCAGGATCAGCGAGTCCCACCAGGATAACAGGAGGCAAAGCCCGCGGGTGGAGCAGCGTGGGCTCTGCTTTCTGGGGAGGATGGGGTCAGGAAAGGGGGACCGGGGCGAGAGGCGGCACCTGCCCCGGGAACGGCGCTGCCGGGGGTGCTGGCGGCTCTCGAGCAGCCACCGAGCAACTTCCCGGCC
>VYXG01009487.1:110595-133917 GCA_013397235.1 Lanius ludovicianus
GGTGGGGGGGAGAGGACAAGAAAAGGGAAAAGAGCTCTTGTGCCACTCTGCGAGGCTGGGATCCTGGAAATAGCAACAATTACCATGTGATCGCAGGGTGACGCAGCTCCTTGTAACTGGAGCCGAAGACTTGGGATTCAAACAAGAACACCTCATAAATATTAAATTGCCTCCTGCTAATGAGCCACGTGGAGCCGCCCCCGGCCCGCCCGGCCCGGCCCCCGGCAGCTCAGCATCCTATTCCTCCCCCTTCAGGAACTCAGCATCCCATTCTTTCCCCCTCGGGAGCTCAGCATCCCATCCTGCCCCCCGAGGAGCTCAGCATCCCACCCCTGTCCTCACTCCACATTCCAGGCTGCGTTACCCTCAGAATTCCCCTGTTGGTACCCTGGAGGTACCCCCCCTTGGCAGGGCATCTGAGCACCTTACATGCCTCCTTCCATCCTTCCCTGCTCAGATTATCTCGTGTACCTCATGGCTGGGGCACCCCACATCCCAGCAAGCATCTTTGCCCACATCCCACCCCTCTCACTTACCTGCATCCCTCCCCATCCAGGACTCCACACCGCTCCCCACCAGGCTTCCTTGCTCCCTGCCCCTCCTCCCGGTGCCCCCCGGCTGCCTCCCTGCCCTCCAGGTCACCCCTCAGCACACGGCAGCCATCCCCCACCACCCCGTGGGACACACAGCTTCCCAGACAGCCGGTGTCCCTCATCCCACCAAGCATGCACAGCCTGCACCCCACGCCCTGAGGGAGCAGAGCCCATCCCCGGGCACAGACACCGAGGCCCTGGTGGCACCTGAGGGGGGAGGCAGCCGGAGTGCTTTGCCAGCATGTCCAGGGAGGGAGGAACTCATCTTTCCCGGACTTATTTGGAAGAGCCCATCATGCACATGAATTTTTAATGCTGGCTATCAAAGGGCACCATCAGCTCCCTTATCACATTTCCCTCCCAAACCACTCTTGTTTCCAAGGAGGAATTTCAGGAGCCCCTTGCTGCAGGCAAAAAGGGGGAGAGGGTTTTTCCCAGCCCCTACAGCCAGGCCTTGGGCACTCAGGAACTGCTCAGGGTCCACATCCCAACCCATGGAATCTTGTGCCAAAGCTTTAGGGACAGACTCCCATCTCTGCTAGGGCAGGGCAAGGAGAGAGCAAAGCATCTGAGCTGGAGGACAAGGCTGTACCGATAGAGTATTAAATTAAGGTGGAAAAATCAATTAGCAGCCTCTCTTTCCTTTAAGGACTTGGGGGTGGTGGGGTGTTTTTGCACTCTTGTGTCTGTTCTTCCAGCCTTTCAGGCGTGGTTGGGAACCTCCGGGCTCGGAGCTGCCCTATCCTCAGACTGGGAGCATCCCTGCGGCCAAGGGGTCAGGCAGTCCTGGGGGGAAGGAGGGGGGGGAGAACTAATTAACGATTATTAATAGTAATTGCATTGGGCTTTATTGGCAGGCAGAGAGCGCCACCTCGTGGGCGACACGATCGAGCAGAGCAGGGCTGAGATTTCGGGACAGCCCGGCCGTTCCCGGGAGCTCGGGAAGGGAAAGGGGAGATGTTCCACAGCCGTGGGAGCGCTCCCCACACGCTCCCATCAGGACAAGGTCTCCAGGAGCGGAACGCAGGGGCTGCCCCGTGCCCGGTCCTGCCACTTCCACCCGCTTTGGGTGGCCCCATGGCAAAGCCCGAGGTCACAAAGGGGGCTCACGGTGCCCAGGGCACATTGTGACACCAGGGTGTCACAGTGCCACGGGGCCATTGTGACACAGAGACGCCTCCCGATGGCACGGCGGCCCGTGTGGCACTGCGGGGCCCGCGCTGTTTCGGGAGCATGCCGGGCTGTGCCCTCCAGCAGCGCAGAGCACCGCGCTCCGGAGGCCGCAGCTCCCCTGGATAGCTGCCACAGGATACCGATGGAGAAGGAGAAGCTCAGCCCTCTGCCTTCCAAGAGGCACCTGCTGAAGGATGGGGCTGCAGAGAGAGGCGGGAATGGGGCCAGCACCGACCCGAGGCAGCCGCCTCCATCCCACACCTCCCGCGTCTCCTTCTCCTCTCGCATCCAGGTGCAGCAGCCCCAGCCGCGGGGCTGCCCGAGCTCGGCTCCATCCCTCCGTCGGGACAGGCTCTCACGGCANATCGAGCCACGCAGACCGAGACCCCGACCCCAAAACTGCGAAATTCACATGTCCCGCTGGTCCTGGATCGGGAGATGCAGACAGAGCCGCCGGTGCTGCCCCCAGNGCCTGGGTGCCGGGGCACAGCTGCGGCCCCAAACGGGCACGGCATCCCCAGGGAGAGGCACCGCGACGCGCGGCAGGAGTCGGGGGTTTGGTGGAGCGCCAGGAATCCACCGAAGGCACCGAGTGGTCTCCGTACTCCTGGCCATGGCTCGTTGAGACCAGTCTGTGATTCGCCACGGACCGCAAATAAAGGATTCCTATCCTGATGGTGCTCCTCTCTGCCTGCTCCATCGGGAGAAAAACTCCTGTAGGAAGGGTTGGCTGGCTCCAAACAACCAGCTGGGAAGCGTGTGGAGGAACAGGGTGAGCTCTTAGGTGGGACTGACACTGCTCCCCCCACCCCACGAGCCTTAGTCAGCCTCGGGTCACACCAGAATGGTGGTGACCGACCCCCAACAGTCCCAATGGAGAAGACCAGAACCAAAATCATCAGGAAGAGAGAAAAAATTCCAGCCCAAAACGGGAATAACATCTCCCTTCAGCCAAAGGAGGGAGAAAGTCATCAAGTAAGGAAAAGACCATAGGGGGGTGACCCCCCCGGGTCCCGAGGATGGATCTCTGCCTGTCTCCTCTAAACCTGGCACCATGGAACATGTCACAAGGACAGGAACTCAGCCTGGAAGGACATTCCTGGATTCCTCTTGTCAAAGTGCCTCGGATGAGTAAGAGAAAAGCATCACTACTGAAAAGGTGAAGCAGATAGGAAGGAGGAAGGAGAAAGGCCCAGGGTGGAAAACACCTGGATGGAGCAGGTGTGACCTCAGGTAGAGGCAGGAAAATGCAGGAACCGCCCTGGATCCTCACCTGGACCTTCTGGTGTCTGTGCTCAGCCTCAGGAGGGGGAAAACGAGGATCCCTCACACCTGGCTGGGAATAAAACAGAGCAGATTCAGCTGTCTCTGAGGAAGATGAAGGTGGGCAAATCCCTTGGGGAAGGGAAACCTTCATTCCACTTAGGCACAGTTACTTCTCCCAGTATGTTTTGCCATTAAGGCTTCAATGAAGTTTTTAATTAAGTTAAATAAATACTGATGGTTCAAGGAAACCAGGCTTTAGAGGCACAGAATAGTTGGAGTTGTAACTACTTCCCCCATGCTGGAGAGTTCATGGTAGAGTGGCAACTTCTTAATCTCTTTTTTTTAAGGCAAATGAAGATTTTGGAGGTGGGGGTTTCTTTAACCTCTTTGGTAGGGAAGAAAAATTCTCTTATCAATACAGTTCCTTATTTTCTATTGGTGTGTGTAATTATGGACTTGAGAACTCTTTGCTCCACGGAAAGGAGCAGCTTTAGGTAGTTTGTTCATTTTAAAGGCAGAATGATCACTTCCTGGTGTGTTTTAGTTACTTCTGAAATGCTTCAAACCTTCATTTGGGGGTTTTTACTTTCATTGGGCAAGTTCTCAGGGTTTTTTCTTGGTACTTTGTGTGTGTGTAGGGCAGTGGGTTGGTTGTTTTTCATCACTTATTTTACAGACTTTGTGTTTTTCCCAGGAGAACATTAACTTGTGTAGAAAAAAAGTTAGGGTGAAGAATCCCTTCGTCTGGGGATAAAAATACTCCCCTGGGAATAAGACAGGGCGAGATTGTATTATTTATTTAACAATTTCAGGTGCACAACCACCACTTTCACCCAGGTTATTTAAATGACAGAGGAACCCTTTCCTCAAAACATGGTCACCTGAGGCAGTTTTATGTACTCTTATCAATTAAATTCTCTGTTTTCTATTTACAGATGTAATTATGGATGGGAGAGTCCTCTGTCTATTTAAATATAAAGGCTTGTGGCCTTTCTGCCAGGATACCCAGTCAGGAAAGGAGGACCCCTTTTCTCAAAACCTGAGGCAGTTTTAAATCCCTAGGGATACTCATGCTGCTGCCATTTCCAAACCTCTGTCCTTCCTGAACAAGGAAAGCAGAGGGATCTCCATCAAGCAGCAGCCTCCTGACTGCTCCAAAATGCAATTTTTGTCCTACAGCAATCCCACGTGCATCAGAAGGAGGATGCAACTTTCCCCAAAGAGGTTTTTAAAAACTGGCCAAACACCCCTTTGAATTGGGACTGTGGAATTCCATGCTTTTAGCCCAGGAACATCACTTTAGGTTTGAGTTGTTTCACAGCCTCAGGGCCCAGCAGCACAGAGAGGAAACTCCAAGGATGCCTTGAGTTAAGAGGGTAATTATGTATTTTCTGTGAATTAAACCAACAGCTACACCCTTGTCCTCAGCCCTACCCTCTGACAGTCTCTCCCAGCCCTCACCACGTTACTGAACCCCAACTGTGTACTGTGACTCTGTTTTGGGAAGAGCTTTCACTTAAAGAAAATCCAATCTCCGGAGCAGAGAACAGCAGGAACAGGCCCCAAGCTGCCTCCCCACCCTGGCACTGGAAGCAGTCCAGCATGTGGTCATTACCAATATCCCAGCTGGTTTGGGATGCACAGAAGGGAAGACACACTCAGTAAAACATACCCAGAAATCTACTTTGGGTCTGCATTAAGAGCTGCATCGACACATTTTTATATATAATATGGAGATGGTGCTAAGAACAGCCGGGGACTTTACTCCGTGAGTTCACTGGCAGCCTCAGCGAGTCACCAAGGAGTGTCACCGTTTCACAGCCAGCGACTGCTGCAGCTTCAAGGTCAGCTCCTGGGAGGCCAAAATCACAGAGCAAGAGGCCCTGGAGGGCTGTGGGGTCACAGCCTCCCTGTGGCCCTACACCGAGCCAAAGCCAGGCTTTGCATCCATTCCCGGAACGCTCCCAGCGCAGGGGGTCGGTTCAGCCCGAAGCAACTGCGATAAGCACAGAGATAAAACATCGGGCAACGAAGCGCCAGCACGGCACTGAGAAGCCTCTGCGAGGAGACCGAGAGAGCCAGGAGCGGCAGGGGACAGGGGGATGAAGTTCCGCAGCCCCTCTGTGCCCCGCATCCCTGTCCCGGCTGGGAGCCTGCACATGTCCCGCTGTCCCCCCCGGGTGGCACAGCGGGCCCACAGGCAGCGCCCCAGGGATGCCCAGAGCCAGCAGGAGGAGCGGCTGGAAGCGGAGGGACAGGGAGCCTGCGCACCCCCGAGGCACTGGAGCAGCGACATCCCGCTCCTCTGTGCCCACCAGGATGCCCGGAGAGCCCGGCCAGGAGCAGGGAAACTCAGCAGCTCCTCAAGGCACGGAGCGGGAGATGCAGAATGAGAGCAGGGCAGGAGAGCAGGCGAATTTTTGTGTCCCGCTCTCCGTGGCTCAAGAAGCACAGAGGCAGGTCCAGGAGCCGGGCCCAGCCCCGACTCCGCCCCTCCCCAGCTCCGCCGCCCGGGCTGAGCTCTGGACAGCCCCGTTCTTCTGGGATAAACCCACCCCAACCCTTCCCGGCATTAACACGGCGCTGTTAATTTAGGGACGGTCGCAGTTCTTGGTGAGGATGCGATGGTTGTCACCCGGGCAGCTCCTACACGTGCTGGGGAAGAGCTTTCCAACCCCCTCATCATTGGTGCCTTTAATTAGTGCACGTTTTTAGCTTTTAAGCCTGCCCAGTGAAACCCCCGTGAGTTTATCCAAGGAAAGGGCGCGATCCCATCCATAAGGAAGGGGTCCCAGGATGTTCTGAAGGATTGAGCTCTCCCTTCCCACAACCCACTCCCAAGGGAGGGTGAACATCCGCACGTTCGGGGAAGGCAAAACAACAAAATGCTGCTGGAAGTAATCCCTCGGCTCCGGCCGGCGCTGCCAGAGCTCGTTCTCCTGGCTCCCCGCGGCTGTTGTGTTACGAGGCACTACAGAGAACAGTTTACAGCCAGCAGATATGTAAAATACGCCAGCTATTGAACCCAGGAAGGCTCAGCGCCCTCATTTCTCATCCCAGCTCGCTCTAATAAAGGCAGCTCGCTCTGCAAGCCCAAAGCACGCAGACATTACTCAGGCTGGGGCCGTGATTATCCCTCTGGAAGCCGTGCCAGCTCTCCCTTGGTGTAACTTTAACAGAGTATCAAAGGTGATGCTGGGTTTTTATAAAATCAATACCCTGCCTTTCACTCCACCTCTGCAACCCCCATCGCTCTCTCTTTCAAACTGCCTTCTGCAAGCAAAGAGCCTCTGCAGCAGCAGCAGCAGCAGCAGGGTGGACTCGAGGTCAACAGCCCTGTGTGATTTGGAGGAGCTGGGTGGAGGCAGTAATCCCCACCGTGTTAAAAAACAAAATACTCCGTTATTTATGACTTGCTTAAAGAGTGGTGGAAGTCTGAACCTATTTTTTGCCCCCATGTCTTAATATCAGCTGTTATGTGGCAGCTTCCTAAGGGATGGAGCTGCCTTATGGACACAGGAGATTTCAAGGGGAGGACATTTTAAGATCACAAAAAGGAAGGATTAATTTTGTGCTGTTTCCTTCTTTGGTGATCATTTTAGTCCCTATTTCACTGGGTAATTTAATAAACTGTGTCACCTTCTCAGTGTCTAATTTACTGAGAGATATGAGCCTTTTCACCATGGAGTAATTCCCTAAATGGGAACAAAGATGTTTATATTAAAAAAATCAGCATTCCCAATCCCTTTGGAGATG
The DNA here is from genome assembly GCA_013397235.1 of Lanius ludovicianus. Taxonomy (NCBI): domain Eukaryota; kingdom Metazoa; phylum Chordata; class Aves; order Passeriformes; family Laniidae; genus Lanius; species Lanius ludovicianus. Next base: position 117,384 of record VYXG01009487.1, read on the forward strand.
ATGCCATAGAGCAGCTGGTGTGCTGAGTTCCTTCTGAGCTTGTCACGGGATTTCTTGCTGCCTGACACCTTCAAAAAGTGCCTTGGAGTTGGCTTGGGGCACGAGCAGTGTGGGGATGTGCTGCGTGTCCTACAACATCCCAGCCCTGCAGCTACTGAAGTGTGCAAGAAATCCACCACTCCTTTGGATCACAGAAAGCTCCTGGTGATGCTCCTCAGGCATTTCCATGGAATCCCAGAATGGTTTGGCTTGGAAGGGAGACCTTAAACATCATCTGGTTCTAACCCCACTGCCACTGGGGAGACTGGGGTGAATTCACTCTGTGCCCATCAAATTCACTCATAGCCCATCAAACCTCCCAGCACGTGCAGTAAGTCAGGGGAAATTATTCCAATCATCCAAATCTAGGAGTTTTTCTTGTGAAATTTCATGAATTCACAGAGCCCCTCTGGAGCCAGGCTGGGAGAGCTGGGGGTGCTCACTTGGAAGAAGAAAAAGCTCCAGGGAGAGCTCAGAGCCCCTTCCAGGCCCTAAAGGGGCTCCAGGAGAGCTGGAGAGGGACTGGGGACAAGGCATGGAGGGCCAGGACACAGGGAATGGCTTTAATCTGGAAAAGGGTAGATTTAGATGGGATATTGGGCAGGAATTGTTCCCTGGGAGGGTGGGCAGGCCCTGGCACAGGGTGCCCAGAGCAGCTGTGGCTGCCCCTGGATCCCTGGCAGTGCCCAAGGCCAGGCTGGACATGGGGGTTGGGAGCAGCCTGGGACAGTGGGAGGTGTCCCTGCCCATGGCAGGGGATGAGCTTTAAGGTTCCATCCAGCCCAAACCATTCTAAAATTATATAAAATACTGTGATATCCCGCTTAAATATTTTTCTTGCAGCAATAAGCTGGAAATATTCCTTTGGATCCTCCTCTTTCTGGCATTTTTTCTCACTGCTGCTGATGACACAGCTCTGGAAATGGTCCCACAGCTTCAACTTCTTCCCCTATTAATATAAATTAAAATAATCCTGCGAATGTTGCAAGCAGAATGTAATTTTCCTTAAGGAAAATGAGGAAGCTAAAAATATTCCTTTGGCTACAAGGGTATCATCACATCCATGCTCTCACCACAACTGCTCCACAGCATCAGAGGCTGGTGGGAAAAAAATAAAAGCCCCTCCAGCGATTCCCAGGATAGCAGGGATTTCATTCTGGTTTTATCCAGCCCAATCCCCCAGACTCCACGTGGGCTCTGGCATGTTTTAGATAAATATTATTAACTCCCCTTTGGAGGCACTTCCCCAACTGGACACTCCAACTACAGACTGCAAAGAGTTTTCTTTTTAATAAAGAGGAGGGGAAAAAAATAAACTGCACAAGTGGGACCTGTTGGGGCTGCAAAAATCCAGCAGCCAAATTTAGATGCTCTCAACATCTATGCCTGAATTCCTGCTGGGTTTTTTTTCCCCCCTCTCTTCTATCCCAGAAGAATTTCCCACTCTGCATTTGTGGCTCTTAAGGCTGTATCCTCCCTCCCACTCAGCAAGGGGTGATTTGTGAAAAATGGTGAACAGGAACAAAAACTGAGAGTTTTGTCATAACTCCATTAAAAAACCAATCACTTTCTGCCAGACTTTTAAACAGATGATTGCCATGTAAAAACTTCCTTTTTTGTCATCTCCCATCACTTGATCTCATTACAAATTTAAGCAAAGACTTTTCTGAACTGTCTATATATTTTTTAAAATATGCCATTTTACTGTACATATTATTAAACATTAAAAAAAATAGATATTAAAATTTTTAGGCAGTTGTAAACCAATAATAAAAATAGTTCCACCTTTCAGGAAAAACTCATCCCCCAGAGCATTTCCACTCTGCAGCCCCAGAACAAAGCCCTACCACCCCTCCTGCCCCTGAGGGCAGCGGTGGCAGGGGTGACATCCAGCAACCCAGCACAGCTGTGACAGCCACCTGGCCAGCCACAAATCCACTCAGCCTCCCACTGAACACTCCCAGACAGAAATGCTCCTGGAAAATGCTCAGCAACTCATCTGGGAGTGATCTAAAAAGCTTCCTGCTCCTTGCAGTCGTGTCCAGTGCCAAAATTGGGTGACAACTGATGGATATCTTGGGAAGGCGATGCCACTGAAGGCTGCTCCTCCTCAGCACCCTCCACATTTACTTTGGATCAGCTCCAAGAGCAGCCTGGCTGTGGCTGGGGGTGTTTGGGCCAGTGGGATTTCAGGTACAGCCCAGCTTTTCCATCCTCAGGCCTGCTCGTGTCCTGCCTTTGGATGCCGAGCTTGGAGGTGACAACACAACCAGCAGGAAGAAACTCTGATATGTCCAAAGCAGCTCTGGAAAATCAGGAGGGTGACAAAGCAGTTGGAAGAGGCCCATGGAAAAGGCCCCCATTCTGTTTTGCTGTGAAGGGAGCACTGAGCAGGAATAACTCTGGGTGTGAGCCGGGCTCGGGCCGGGAGCGGCTCCGGGGGCTCCGTGTGGGAACGTCACCGTGGGGAAAGCAGCGACCTCCATGCACAGCCATGAACCCCAGGGAGATTTTCCCACAAGGGGCTCTTGCCCTGCGCTGTTCTGACCTAGAAACCCCCTCAGGAGCTGCTGTCCTGAAGTGACAGCACGTGCAGTCGCTCTGCTCTGGCATCTCCCAGCAATCCCAGCAGGCTCTCGCTGGAAGCACTGGGAAAGGGGCCCCGACACAGTCTGAGAGCACCAGGGCTGTCCCCAAGAATGGGGATCCCCCACTGCTCAGGGCTGCTCTCCATGGGGACTTTTCACCCACCAGAGAGGTTATTTTTAAACCCCATTTCTCCTTGTGCTGCTGCAGCCCAACTCCTGCACAACCCAGTCACTGACTCCGTTATTTTGGTTGTTGTTCCTTTATTCCTTGGCTCACATCCTGCTTTTTTTCTAGAACACCACATGAAGTCCAACTGCTTCACAGGGACACTGAGAATATTTGACTTTCCAGGCCTGCCCAGTGCCCTGGGACATCCCCATCACGTGCTGGTCTGTGAAGCCTCCTCAAATTTACATCTTTATATCAATATTTAGGTGTTGAAGCTGCACTGTTTATTTCATTTTCTTCCAGCAAAGCTTGCATCCTCCGAGAACATCCTGTAGCTTCCCAGCTTTTATTTGGATTTCCACAGCATTTTAACAATAATAATGTAATTTCCCAGCAGAGCCGTTAACGACAGGCTCCGTGAGAAATGAATATACTGAATATCAATGTTCTTTTTCTCTTCAATTTTGCCTTGTTTGGCAGATATTTTTACCTCAATTCCCTCGAGGACTCTCTGCTTTCTAAATACATTTTCAGTTTAAAATCCCAAACAATGTTCAGCTTCTGTGACTTTTGCTTTTGGAAGTGACTGAGCAAAGAAACCATTCCAAAATGATCCTCAGCTCCTGTAGACTCTCCCAACACAGGTGTTCAGGTTTGGGCTCCTTAAAAACAGAATTTTCATTATTAAATCCTTTTTTTACTAAGGAATGACACCCTGTTCTGCTCACCACCTGTTCATAACTGTTGGGGGGGATAATTAAGTGAAAACCCCACAGATCTTCAAAGACACCATGAAAGCTACAGAAAAAGTTCAGTCAACACTGACTGTGGCAGTAAAACCTGATCTGTTTCAGGTGGAACAGGTGAAAAATAATGAAATTCATCTCAGCAGGTACAAATCCATCAGAGATACACTCAGCTGGGGAATTGTTTGGGGTTTTGCTTTACTCTAGGAAATATTTACAGTGAAAAATGATGAATTTTTGATGCTACAGGACTATTACTGAAACCTCTTGCATATATAGAGAGTATGAAACTGCTACAAGCTGGGTTTAGAAGCAGTTTTGTCTGTCTTTTGGGGGGATTTTATTACTTTTTACCTGAAATCAAAGCTGTATTTATGACCTTTTTTATACTTTCTGCCACAGCTGAAAGCACCAGCTCAGTCAGACATCCCTGACACCAAGGGAGCATCTGCATAACCCAGTGAGCAAAACCAACAAAACCAGCTGCCTTTTGGGAAAACCTCAATTAATATTTCTCCTCTGCTTGGTTTGTTCTGCATTTGAGCATTTTCTGCATCACCTGCTCCCCACACTGGAGCCTGGGAACAGCCAGGTAAGCACCCTCTGCTCCCAGGAACCACCTGAGCCAGCAGCTAAGGGACAATTCTGACCGCTTTGGAAAGGGAGAGGAGGAAGGACTGCTCTTCAGAGTCACTTCAGAGTCACTTCAGAGTCACTTCAGAGTCACTGCACCCAGGTAAAGTTGTGTTGATGAAGAAAGGAAACACTGAGGTGACACAGCCAGCTGTATTATTTTCAAAGCCTTGTTTTCCTGCCTTCCCAAGCTCATTCCCACAGGCAGAGCTGGTCCCAAGCCTGGTGTTCCTGGAAAAGCTGCTGGCAGCTCATCCCAGAGGGGTTTTACAGCCAACCTTGCATGACTGCTCAAGGCTGGGGACAAAACCTCTCCATGCCCCTCTCCACCGAAGTCAGGACCTGTGAAAAGCAATTTCCAAGATGCACAAAGCAAATTCCCACCTGTGGATTCGGGTCTTTGGGGGGCATTTTTCCTATCCTAACTGGATTCTTGCCACTTTTAATATATATTTTTATTTTCCTAGAGCACAAGAAGTTCTGCCACATCTCAGTTGGGAGCCTGGGAAGCAACCCTGTGCATCCACATTCAGCGTTTTTACAGAGTTATTTGAGCAATCCCCCAGGTGCCAGCCATCCTCCTTGGGAACACAGCATCCCTGTGCAAAGGCCCACAGCCTGGGCAGCAAGAATTCCCTGGCAAGGCTGGAGAAGCAGCTCTGATTCATCTGTGACCGTCTCACAACAAAATTGGCTCTTGTAGGCCATGAATGGCACAAAACCTTGACTCTTGTCCCCTCCAGAAGTCCCTTTGGATGCTCTCAGGTCTCGATTTTCATGGGCATTAGGAGAGGCCTGCCCAGTTCAGGGAGTCCCATCTCACTCCAAAATCCCAGAGATATTTTGATTGCTTTCTAGTCCAGCTGAATTTCCATTTAAACCTCACTGCTTGATAAACTGCCAAAAAAATCGGAGGTCCCAGGGAGGATATTTATTCACAGTTCAGAATTTACACATGCATTGCATGGCATCTGAAGGGTTTTTTTTTCTCCCAAACATACAAATCAGGAATTAAAATATTTGGAACATGCTATTTCTAGCCAATGCCCAGGGCTGTGTGTTATCTCACAGCTGTAATTTGTTGTTGGGTGCTGGAGAAGCTTCAGCAATTTCCAGGTGCACCAAGCTTTGGGAAAAGTCTGGCTGCTTTCAAAGCAGGAGAAATAAAAGCAGAATATGACCCAAGTGTTTCTAGCAAGGCTTGCCAGGAAAGGTGACCCTGTCCTTTCCAACAGCTCCAGCAGAAAGCTGGGCTGGAGCTGCCTGGGAAGCCCCTTTTCCCAGTGGGAAAATGACATCTTGCCAGAGCTGAAACTCTCTTGAAGAAATGATAGAACTTCAGGGTAAGTCGAGTCTAGGATGGTGGCACTGCTGTCAACAAGAGAGGCCAGGAGATCTTGGAGGGAGGATGGCATTTCTGTATATTTTAGTTTTTCCAGCAAGACCATGCCAAGCCACCCCATCCACAGCAGGAATCTGATATGATGGGAAGAGTGAGGATCACTCAGAAAGGAGAAGGTGCCTCCAACACCCCCACACCAGAGCTTATCTAAAAGATTGGGCAGGAATTGTTCCCTGGGAGGGTGGGCAGGCCCTGGCACAGGGTGCCCAGAGCAGCTGTGGCTGCCCCTGGATCCCTGGCAGTGCCCAAGGCCAGGCTGGACATTGGGGCTGGGAGCAGCCTGGGACAGTGGGAGGTGTCCCTGCCCATGGCAGGGTTTAATCTCCCTTCCCACCCAAACCAGTCTGAAACTTTGCTCTGGAGTGGTGGTGTCAGTTTTTATTTAAAGAAAACCCATTTTCGCCAGGCATGGAAACATTTGAAGGTTCAAGTCTGGCCACAGCTGAAAAGGGTTTGTTTAAAAGCTCTTTATTTCCCATCCCTCACTTTGCAGGGCAGCTCGGAGGAGGGTGCTGGCAGAGCTCCTTTGGAGCAGCAAACTGTAACACCCTAAAAGCTGCTGGGGTCCAAGATTCATTTAAAAAATAATAAAAATTTAAAAAACACTTGAAAAGATACCCCTTACAGCTATGCTGAAGTGACACAGGTCTGCTTAAAGTACTATTTTTACTCTTTTTCCATTCTTTTCTATTAAATATTGACTCTGTTTGTGGTTAGGAGTCACACATCCCAAGCTAAACACCTCTGCCCTACATCACAAACCCTTTTTTGTTCACAGTTGGCCTCATGAGGGGAGATCCAGCCCTGCCACCCACCTGAATTTAGGACAGCTTGGCAGCCACCCTGAACTCCAACAGTGGGACTTTGCTGGCTGGATGCAAACCCAAACCCACGGGGAAGTTCATGTTTAGCCCAGGCAGAGGGGCCAAGCCTGAACTACTTTTTTGCAGCCTGCTGAAGGAGGAATGAGCCCCCTGCCTCTGAGCTGGGCTCCAGCAAGGTCCCCTACCCCAGAACCCAGCTCTGCACCAGCCCCTGCCACGACAACCCCGAACCTTCAGCTCAAGGCCACCCATGAGCAAACCCAAAGCCAGCAAACAGACCACCCACCAACCTGCTGGGGAAAGGAAGAGAGGGAAAAGAACAAGGCTTAGGGAAATATTTTAAGAAATCCAGCCCTTGGCCAGCACTATTTTGGGTTCTGAGCATTTTAAGGTTGCTGGAGCAGAGGTGTGGAAGTCTCTACCATGAAATGTCTGTATGTAGGGGGGCAGTGGGGCATTAACACCCACTTTGGCACCTCTGCAATTTGTGTGGGTGAGTAATTCTTCCTGAACCTACAAGCTGGAGGAGCTGAGCACCCATTCCCAGCTTGGGACTTTCCCAGGAATCCTCAGCACCCACTGGTTGTTTCTCAGGTTCTTCGGGTCCCAGGAGCTTTTTAAAATTCCTTTTGCAGTTTCCCATACCCAGCCTCCCACACTTCATCCCGAAGGTGATTTGGGACAGGCCACACATTCCTGATCCTCTTCACAGCACCTCTCCTGAGCACAACAAAAAAAAACCCCTGACTTGATTTTCCTGCCCTGGGGAACATCAGGGACAGGGACTTCTGACAAAACATGGAGTGACAGGACAAGAAATGGCTTTAAAGTGCCAGAGGGCAGGTTTAGATCAGGTATTGGGCAGGAATTGTTCCCTGGGAGGGTGGGCAGGCCCTGGCACAGGGTGCCCAGAGCAGCTGTGGCTGCCCCTGGATCCCTGGCAGTGCCCAAGGCCAGGCTGGACATTGGGGCTGGGAGCAGCCTGGGACAGTGGGAGGTGTCCCTGCCCATGGCAGGGGTGGCACTGGGTGGGCTTTAAGGTCCCTTCCCACCCAACCCATTCTGTGACCCAATTTCTCGATGAATTCATAAACCAGGGACTTACAAAGCCCACTCAGGATATCAAAGCCTATCCCAGCCATTATTTCATCCCTGCATCCCTCGTAAAGGTTCTGGACCAGTTTTATAAACTTCTGTACTTGATGCCTTAATGACACCAGGATGTCCCAAGTGCTTTTGTGCCATCCCACAAGATGATAAAACACACCTGAACTCAGTGTGCTGCAGAACCACTTTTCAGAGGAAAGTTAATTCAGGTTAGAAAAGCACAACGAGTCACGAGCACACAAGCACCCCTTTAGGAGTGAAGTGGGAAATATTCCACAAATGCCTGCATCCCCCAGGCTGACACAGGAGTTCTTAAATGGGCCTTGATAAAAGACACAAGTGGAAAAAAGCAAAAGCCACGTGGAAGGAAACAACTCACAAACTATCTGCTCTTGCCTGCCCAGGCAGCCAAAGCTCAGAGCAGGTAAAAGGCTTGGCTTAGTGGTTATGTCTGGCTTACAAGTGATAACCTGCTGCTTGGAAAAATATTGTTTCCCTCCCTGCTCTCCCAGCAGAGGAAAAAGCTCCAAGACACAACACCACCTTTTAAACTTTTTAAAAGCACATTTATATATAAAGCTAAAGCCTCGTTCCTCTCTATCTCTTCTCCCCAGACTTGCCCAGCTGTTCATGAAAATTGTTCCCATTTCTCTTATCAGTGCCCTGACATCCCCAGATCAATACCACTTTTCCTACCTCCCCCATTTGCCCTCACCAACAAACTGAACCAGTGGCCTTGACCCCATTTTCTTTACACCTGCACCCAACCACCACTGGGGTGTTTCCTTCTCCCCAGCAGCTTTCCCTTTCCAGGTAGGACATATGAAATATATCTATTAGGGTATATTGGGATTTATGCTGTAGGCACCCAGGCAGGCTGGGGCACACTGAATTCATGCCACCCTTGTGCAGGGTGTCCTTCCAAAGCAATCAAAGACCTGTGCAAGTCCTTGTCTTTCCCATCCCACTTATTTGTCCTGAAACAGAAAGAGAAAGAAAAAAAAGCCCAAGGCTTTTCTCCTGCACATGCAGCAGCCACAAAAAGGTGCTGCAAAACAACCACATCTTGCCTTTAAGTGTAATTATTTGCCTTGGGAGCTTTGGTTTCAGCTGGGAGAGAGGTTTAAGTCTATTATTTTAAGGGGTTCTAACAGCATTAGAGGACTTCCTGTCAGTGATTAGTACAGTAAATCCAATTACTGCTTTTCACTTCTGTTCAGTGTAAACCATTACTATCAGAACATCCTATTTTCTGAATGCACTTAAAGGAGAAATAAGAGCTGGAAGTGCCCCAGGCCAGGCTGGACAGGGCTTGGAGCAGCTTGGGATAGTGGAAGGTGTCCCTGCCCATGGAACAAGATGAGCTTTGGGGTTCTTTCCAACCCAAACTAGTCTGGGTTTCTGTAACATTTTGCAAAAAGGATTTTCTTTTTTAAGCTGCATTACATTAATCTTAACACCTGTGACTTCAAGGTTTGCCTTCATACTTCATGGGAGGACTTTGTTTATAAATTGACAACATTTCTAAAGTACCTGGTATCTTTAAGCCCAGGATCCCCCTGCCTTTTCCTAAGACCAGGTGGAGGCCACACTGTCAGCATCAAGAAACTGCCTGGACAGGAGCTGGGAAGCAGGTTGGGAAATTGTCAGCAAAACTAAAGACAGTGGAATGCAACTTACAACTAAACTTCCCAAATATTTGGGTCTGCTGAAGCCCTTTGAAGGATTCTTTGCCCCAGGGGAGGACAGGCCAGCAGGGACAGGATTCAAACACTTCTCTGTCAAACACATTTGCAGGAGCGCTGCTGCCACCAGCTCCAGTTTGAAATCACTTCTTTGCAATTAGTTTTGGACACGGATTTTAGGAGCCAATCTTGGGCAGAGAAGTGGGGAATGAGGGCATTTCCTGAGCTTGCTGGTTCAGTTTCCTGTGTGCAGGTGCAGGACTCTGTTCCTGTGCTGTGGTTATTCAGGCTGGCGCTGCACCACGGAACAAGGCTGGAATTGCACACCCGCTATTTATGCTTTTGTTATCCAGAGGCACTGGAGAAACACCTGAGACTGAAGAAGATGTAACCACAGCTTTACAGAAGTCATTGGGCTCACAGCAGAACATTTCTGGAGCAGCAGAGTGTCACTATTTGATCCCTATCCCAACATCAGCCTTCCACAAACACAGGTCATATCAAATTATACTAAACCACAGCAGTACCTGCGGACACAGATTTATCTTGAAGCCACACAAAACTTTTATAATTAATTCTGTTGTCTTTGGCAGCAGCACAATCCAGCCCCCTTTGGGCACAACTGCTGCTTCTCCATGGCACAAACAAACCTAAAACATCTCAGCCACAACAAGGAGAAAGCGGCACCACAAGAGTCTGGAGACTCCCAAACCTGAGGGAAAGGCGTGCAGAAACCTCATTTGTGCCCATTTTTAAAAGGAATTTTTTTTTTCTCACCTAATATCAGCTTTGGAATTAGAACCAAGCAGTTTTCATATCTACAAATGCATATTTATATAGTAAACAGGCTGTTTACTCCACTGTAAATTCCTTTTCAGCCTAGCAGCAGCTCTCCATCAGGCTGTGAGTCAGGCTGCTGAAGCACAGGATCGTTTTTTGAAAGCATGGAGACTTCAACTGAATTGTTCCAAATTACAGAGCCCAGTGGCCCTGCAGCATGCAGATTTATTCGGGGGAAAGGGAGAACGGTGATGTTTAAAGAGCTGTAATGAGCTGCAAGGGTGTTTAACAATCTTTAGCACCCTCCCCAGAAACTGATACACATCCCTCGAAATCTATAGCTGACTTGGGAAAATTCTAAGTTTTTCAGCAACATTCCATTTCTTCCCCAGTTTCCAGCAGTCCCTGCAGTGGGAATGTCACCACCCAGAGCATCCCCACGGCTGGATTACAACAGGGTCTGTCTGGCCAGGGTGTCTCCACCAAGCACAGCAAACACCACACTCAGGAGATGCTCTCAACATCACCATTTCCATGCTTTTCCAAGGCTGGGCTCTGATCCTGCTCTTCCTGACACCAAGGATAATTTCATTGGCTTTACTGTCGTGTTAAAGGACAGCTGCTGATCCCCAGCAGGGCTTGGCACAGCCAGAGATTTGCCATAAACCCCTTGCTGGACATCCTGGAAAAATTCCTGCAGCACTTCCAGGGAAAGGCAGAGGCTCAGACCCCCTTAGGGCGTTTGTGGCAGTAAATAAATAACACAAAGGGGTGACATCCACTCAAGTGTCATTTTTCCTGAGCTGGAAGTGTTTTTCCCTGATCCCACCTGTCAGGCTGAGGTGAACCCCAGAGGAGGCAGCCCACTGTGATTGTGGAGAAGGAAACAATCACGTCCTACTGCTCCTGGGGCTGCTCCACTCTGCCTCTCGAGAGGCTTTCAAGGAAACACGAGCACAAAGCACATCTCCCCTCTTGATCACTTTTCATCTTCTGAGCAAAATCTGTGGCAGAGAGAGGAAGACACGGAAGAAAAGCATCGCAGCTGCCCTTTCCTGCACAACCTCAAAAAAATTATGCTGAAATTCCAACACTTCTGGCATCAGAATGGCTTTCCGTGTCCACGTGTGTTGTCATGCTTCCCTCATACCTGTGGCTCAATCCACAGCTGGCTGCTACCCCAAAACAGGGCTTTCCATCCCAAACTGCCCTATTTCCATGGCATGGCCACCTGCACTTCATCCCCCCCTTGCTCACAGGCCATCAGTCCTGGTACCTGCACTCAGGGCACACCTCACATTTTTCCCAGAGGGGCTTTTTCATTGCTCTTTGTGGTGCTGGGCCATGAAGGTGTGTGGCACTTGATTTTAGGGACCTGGTTTGCTCCCCCCACTGTCAGTTCCAGGGCAGAGGCATTTAATTGGTCATTGAATGATTTCAGCTCCTTTTCCTGTGCAGTCTGAAGTGCTCGGTGGCACACTGGGGCCTTCAATCTGAAATCCAGTGTCACCAGTGATCAAATCCCACCAATCCCTCAGGACAGGAAGGGATGGCGTGCTAAAGACAGAAGAATCTCTTTGACAGGGAAAAAATCCATTGTGACATCTGCCTGTCACTCCCAAGCTCTGCCCGGAGATCAGGAGAAGCAGCAGATCCCAACCTGTGCTCAGCAAGAGGTGCTCATAACTGGTGGGGAAGGGCTTGTTTGGAGGTTTTATCTCCTTTGAATATGCTCCCAAACCTGCATTTGAACCCCTAAATTCTGCAGAAAGGTGGATACCAGAGAGCAAGCATTTCCTCAGGAGCAACGCCACATTTGGGCCGGGCAGTGGGAGCAGCCCTTGGTGAGACAGCGGATGCAGGGAGGAAGGGGCAGGATGCTGCTCCCTGTGAGGGATCCAGGCCCTGTCACCTGCCCCTCTCAGGGATACCTCATGCTTTTAAAGCTGAGCAAACACAGGGATGGCACTTTTCCAAAGCTGAAGCGTCAGCAACACCTAATTATGAATGTTTCATTTCACAGGGCTGCAAACGAAGCCCAGGACTGCATCAGTGTGGTGGGGGTCAGCTCTAGGCTGGAAAATCATGCCCTAGCCTGGCTGTGGTCCAGTTCTGAGGTCAGGAGGATGCAATTCCAGGGCTGGATCCCGATGCTGGGATCCTAAACTTGCACATCAAACAAGAAAAATGGTTTAGTGGTGAGCACCGTGGTGGTGCTGGTCCGACTTGATGATCATAAAGGTATTTTCCAAATTAATGATTTTATAATTCCATGAAATCACTCTGCTACAGTCCTGTGGTGCCCATTTCATTCCTGTGAGGGTGCAGAAGGATTTTGGAAAGAGCCAAACATTCAATTCAGCTGTTGCATCACCAGATGTGGCACAAGGACCACAGACTCGGGGTGCTCAGAGGTTGCCCCACCTGGAAGCCACCTCTTGCAGAGTTTTGTGGCTGCTGGGTTTCTTCACAGCCTTTCCTGGGTGCAACAAACCCTCCCTACAGCCTGCACTGGTGTTCCTCACTGCGAGTCTTTGCTTGGATGAGGTTTTCGTAGCAGTTCCTGCAAACCCACAGCTTTGCTTAGGCCATCAGGAGGAATTTCTCCACCAGGAGGAATTTCTTACTCCTGCCATCATCCTCCAGCAAACCCAAACCTCCTGTGGAGCCCAGGAGTGAGGCTGTGTCCCTTCTCCCAGCATCTCTGCTGGGCACAGCTGCAGCACCGGGGATGGATCAGGTCGGGGAGGCTCCAGCACGGTGCAAACCGGTGTCGGAAGGTGCCAGCCCTTCAACTGCGATCTGCCTGTGGTGCCCTGCATTTATTTGGGGAAAGCTGGGCCCGGTGGGTGCTGTCTGAGGCAGCTATCTGGTCAAAGGCCTGCGGGGAGCCAGCAGATAGGGCGGGTTAACGTTTAACCTGCGGGACTGTAAAGCAGCCGGGGCTGCTGAACCTTTGGAGTTTGATATGATGATTAGGAAATAACCGCAGTGACACGTCGCAAACTCTCCACAATCAAGGAGACCTCTTTCCCAGGGGGTGATCTCCAAAATTGCTCAGGTAGGAGGCTGCTCGTGGCTCTGGGGTCTGGGGGAGTGCGACTGGCGGCGTGAAACGGAGCTGGTGGCGGGGTTGGGGAGGAGCAGCTCCATCGGGAGCTCCCACCCCAAGAGTGCCCCAGCATCAGACTCACACCCCGGAGCTGCTCCGCACCAGCAGGGCTGGACTGAGGGGCCAGGAACCGCTGGCAGGCCCCACACAGCCCCACAGCCCTGGCTCTGAGTTTGGGATGAGCAGGGTGGGCACAGAAGGGCTCCTCGGGGGCCTCGCCGTGCTTTCTGCCTGGCAAAGCCATGGAAAGAGGGGGTTTTCTGCTTTTCCTCCTCGCCTGGAAAGCCAGGCCAGACAAGGCAGAGGGGGAGGAGGGATTTTCCCTGCCATAATTCGACCTGGGTTTGTTAAAGCGCAACTTTCCGGGGCTTAATCATTAGAGATCTTTCCAGCCGAGTCGGGATCCCTCCTTCTCTTTGCCGGAGACCGGTCTCGCTAGGGAAGGCAATCGCTGCTCCTAAAAACCCCTCTGTTCTCCCCAATCCCTTCCAAGTAGCAGGGATGGTTTGTGCCCAGCACAGAATGCTCCTCCCACGCTCTTTCCCTCGGGGCAATAGGAGTTTTGGGTGGCAGCAGGCAGGGGAGGAAGGATGGTTTCAAAGTGTCTGGCACACGGGGATGCAAATTAAGGAGGGAAGGAGGCTGGGCTCAGCATCGCAGAGGGACTTTCTGGGGGACATTTGTGTGCATTAGGTGACAGAGCTGCAAAAGCTGGGCCCAAGAGGAAAGGGATTCCAAAGGGAGAAGCTAAATCCCAAGCAAAAGGGGCTGAGCAAAAAATGTTTGCTCCAGGCTTGTGTGCAGCAACGCTTTGACCCTGCTCGGAATTCCTCCTGCTTTCCTGCTAATGCCTGTGAGTTCCCACTTCGTGTGGAGCCACCTGAGCTGCAGAACAACCCCCCATCCCGGGAAGCCCAGGGACGAAAGCCTCGGGCTGCGTTGCTCAATTGGACTCCGTCCCTCAGCGTGTCACCCCAGCAAGGAGCTGGGGCAGCTCACAAGGCTTCCAGGTTTGGGGAAGAGAATGAAGAATTCTTGGTGTTTATGGATGTATGAAAAAGAATATATATTGCTTGGAGCCTGGAGGGAGGGGAAAAGAAATCCCCAAGATGTTGATAAGCTTGAGGAAAATAGTTTCTCTAGTGACTGATTTGGGTTATTAGGGGAAAGAGTGAATATCATTATCCCGTCTTTCCAGAGGTGGTTATTTTTCAGGAGAAGCAGTTGATCTGAGGGGGCACTCAAAACAGCCCCAGCTGTGTCCAAGTGGCTCAGCACAGTCAGGTGTGCATTGATCCCGTGGGATAAAAGGGGGTTCCTTATCTCCTTCATGGAACCAGGAACCAGCTTTCCCCTAAAAGGCTGCAGAAGGGCAGGCTCTGTCCTCAAACACAACCTGTGCTCCCCTCAGCAAAAATCCTGCCTTGGGAGACATCCCTTGGCTGAGGAGACTCTTCTTTTTCCAAATAACCCCAAAGTGAAGCAAAATTTTCCACACTTTTGGGGGTAAAAGCTTCTGCATTCATCTCACTCTCGGATGGATGGAGCAAAGTCAGAGGATGGGCTGTAGTAGTGTGAGGAAGCCATGTCCAGGTGGTCATGGAGAGGTGAAGTGGTGGCATAATAGGTTTGTTTCTTGTTGACATGGGCTTGCAAGGCATAAAAGGACCTTTTCTTGCCTTGGCACTTTTGAATTTTAGCAGAAACCTAGAATAAATGAGAGTGGAGAGCGGAAAAGCAGACCTAGGCATACTCTGATTTCAGGTACAAGCAGAGCCTTCCTTTTCTTGATGCTGTGACCATGAAAACTTGATGGTATAGTCAAAATTTCATCACAATTGGGGATAAAATAGGAAATATGGGTAGTTTGCATTTCCAAAGGTGTTAATTTCAATTTAAACTTCTGAACAAAATGCAACTTCCCCCCCTCTTTTTTTCTTTTCCACATGGTGGCCCTTGTTAATGAAAACCTATTTTAATGGCAAACCCCGAAATTGGTTGAATTCCAGAACTATTATCTCTATGAAGTGTGGCTGGGTTGATCCATTTTTTTAAAGCTGTGCTGAAGACACTGCCTGAATTTGCTGCTGTCATTCACATTTTCCATCAGCAGCCACGGAAGAGGGGTTTTCCCCCTGTAAGGGCGGGTTTGCTAATTGATTCCTGGTTCGAGGAACAAAGAAGGAGAGAAAGTAATCGTGTTTCCTCTGGGTGACAGGAATTCTCCTCCCTTAAGGTAAAAAAGTGTCCCAACACACTGGCACTGCTGCAAGGACCGGGCTGGTGCCTGGAATAAAGGGGAAAGGGCTGGAATGCCGCCGGTTTCAGAAATAAAACATCCCCCCATGATTTGTATCCTGGAAATGGTCCGGATGCACTGATGGACCCCAGGATGTGGCACCCGAGGACCCGTTTGGTGGTGGGCCTGGCAGTGCTGGGTTAAATCATTGGACTCGATGATCTGAGAGGGCTTTGCCAACTGAAATGATTCTGCGGTTCCATGATCAGGACCCCTGGGTGGCAGAGGTGGAAAAAGTGCCCTGTCCGAAAAAGTATTTGGATGTCCTTGGGCCGAGGGAGGCAGGAGAGAAGGAGGCAGAGGAAAGCTTGGAAAATTGCAGGGTGGAAAGCCTGTTTCCTGGGCTTGGGATTTGTTGTGTTGGGATTCACGCCTCTTAAAAAAGGGACAGGTTTGCTGTCTCCAGCCCGGAGAAAGCCCACTGATGGGGAAAAGCTTTTTAGCTCATAAATGAGCTGTGAATGACGCTGGGCTGGTCATTAGTAGGTGTGAATTAACTGCTCAGAGTGGGGCTACCAAACCTGGGCGGTGCCTGGGGCTGTCCACGCGTGTGTCCAGTCCTGGCCTCCTCTAGAATCAGGAGTGGGGGCTGGCAGGGGCTGGAGCTACCCTGGTGTGGGGGTCTCCAGCTGGACCAGCTCCACAGCTCCAGGTGAGTCGGGGCATCCCTGAGGATGGGGATCCTGCAGCTCTTCCATGGGAAGGGCTATTTCCTTGGGTCAGACCGGGTTTTTTCCAAAGGCAGGGACGTGTGGAAGCACCGAGCATGGATTAAAGCCAGCTCCACGCTAACAACCCCCCGCCCCTCCCCCAGAGCCCGGGGTTTGCGGCAGGCTGTGTTTAGTACTTCATCGCAAACTTGAAGGCTCCCCAATTCCAAGCGGATCGCTTCAGCATCTCCTGGAGTGCACCAGTGTCTAGACATGCTGGTCTAGAGGCTGCAATCTTTGCAGGATGCCTTACGAGAAGAGCCCAGAGGAGCTCGGCTGTCTTATCTAATAAGGCAGAAGGCAGAGAGGGATATCGCTCCTGCTGGAAAGGCACCAGCCAGGGAGATGCTCTGTTCCCATCCATCCGCTAGCCCCAAGGCTTGTGCTCGCTGCTCGGCGTGAAAGCATCCCCGGGAGAGAGGAAGGGAGGGAGGGAGGGA
>VYXG01009487.1:133934-207597 GCA_013397235.1 Lanius ludovicianus
GAGGGAGGGAGGGAGACCTTCCTGGAAGTCCCTCCTCCCTGTAGGAGAGGATGCGTGGCCGTAAAGGATCCCCGAGCAAATGCATCCAGAGCAGCAGCCGAGCAGGCATCCAGCCTGGCAGTGCCCAAGTCCAGCTCTGAGGGCTCAGAGAGACCACCCCCACCCACCGAGAGCTGCAATTGCCGATGGCACCAGGATGCTCCAAAAGCAGAATACAGGGGGCCACATTTGCAGTGCGACAGAGCTTTCCCCTATAGGGTGGGTATAGGGCGTCTCTGCCCAGGCAGGGGAGGGTACAAAAGCAATCTGGATTTTAACTGGGGCTGTTTTGAACGCTCACTTTCTCCTTCTGAAGCAGCCTGGGAAAGGCTCCAAGCGGTTTCTGCACTATTAGCAGTGTGCTAATCCTGCCCCGTGCCTGCTGAACGCCAGCTCCGGAGGAGGCAGCAGGCGCAGACACCACAAACACCGACATGCTTTTGTTGCTGCCCTCAGAAGGGCGAACCAAACCAATAACTGGGCTCCAGCTGCTGCCGAAAACACTCATCTGGAAATTAGAGTGGCGTTGGATAATCCATGTCCCACCCCCTGCACGTTTATAGTAATTAAAACACTGGAGAAGCTGGGAGCATGGAAAAAATAAAATAAAATCAGAAGAGCCTCACCAACTCCGGCATTAAACAGCCCCAAAATCTGGCATTGCAGAGGTGCCTCTATTTCCAAGTATTTGAGTCACAGTCTCTGGATCTTGGTGTGGCAGAGCTCGAGTGACACAAAGCTCAGATCCCCCAAACACCCGCGGTCGGGCCCCGTTTTTGGTGCTGGGAATAATCCGTTTTTAATTGAAAGCAGCTGTTTATGTCTTCCAGGACACAAAGGCAGAGGAGCACAGGGCAGGGAATGTCCAAAGGCAATGCCCCAAGCCTTGGCTCCTCCCTCAGTGACCCTCTAAAGCAGCATGTGCTGCTGGAAGGGGTTGGTGTTCCAAGCTGGGTGCTGGAAAAGGCTTTTCCTGTTCTTTGCACAGAATGGTGACTCGCTCAGAAAATCAGCAGTAACCAGGCAGATTGCACTTCTCTGCCTGCATCTCTTTACATGCAGTGCTCACCTTATGTGCAGGGGGATTGTTCAGGGCCTCCTCCCCAAAATCTGCAGTAGCTCAGGGTGCAGGCACAGCAATCCGCCTTCCTTCCACCTTCCCACTGCTCTGGATCTCCCTTCTGCCCAGCATCCCCCCCAGCAACCCATCCCTGTGTGCTGCCAGGGTGCCCCATCCCCCTCACACCCAGGGGCCACCCCTCTGAGCCCCTTTTGGCCCTGTTTGCCCTCCAGGCAAGCCTGGGAGTTCCCCCCTTTCTTTACCTCCACAATAAAACGCTATTTTAGGCAATAACAACCATGTTGGATGGCACAATTTAGCATTTTGCTGCATGAAGTCCTTGGTCCCACTGGCCCCCAGCTCTGGCTGCAAGGAGCTGAGGAGGGGACTGGGTTTGCTCTGGCTGCTGTTCAGCATCAGCCTGAGGCTTCAAGCTCAGCCTTGCACCTACAGACCCTGTTGGGCTGCCTGGAGCATGCAAATGGATTTTGGACAAGCTCAGAGCTCAGCATTCAGGAAAAACAGGGAATCACAAGAGTGAATCCATTTTATAAATGTCCCTTTCCCGGTGTGTAGCCCAAGTCAGATTCAGATTTCAATTTTATGATGTTTTCAGCCCAAACCTAAACCCAAACCAAAGCAAACAATCTTGAATCAGCCATGACCTGCAACTGCAGCTCTGGTTCAAAATGTCTGAACCCAGGGTTGTTCCAGCCCTGAGCTGAGCTAAGTTCTGAAGTTCTCCCATGTTCTTTATTTCTGAAAGTGAAAATAAGCCAAATTTGGAGCTAGGTCCTCCTTCTCACAGAATGCCTGACGTGGCTGGTACAAGGTTCCAGTGTCAGCATCCCACGTAGCCTGAAGGACTTGTTGTGTACTCGGTGCAAGATTAGGCATAATAATAATTATGTATTTTTTCCTCCTGAGACACCACCAAAAGGCTACAAGTTCCATCTGCACCTCCCCAGGATCTGACTGTGGGTTTAAATGCTGCTTATTTCCACTCAGCAAGGGGGATATTTCTGCTTTTTCCATGGTCTCTGCTGTTCTGTTTTGGGTTTATCTCCAAAATAACCGATTTAGGAAGAGCGACCCCGTAAACTTTCTCAGGAGGGTGGACTTTCTCCTCCCAGCCGTATTAATTGATTTAATTTATCTTAAATTTGATTGCAGTGAGCACCCCTAATTAACCTGATTTTTTGCTGATAATCACTCCCAATGGAATCAAATCACAAATCCGGGGATGGATTGACCGGCACACAGAAAGAAGCCGCCCTCCGTGCGTTAATTCAGCGAACGGGATATAATTTGATCCAGGTAGGAATTCACGGTCCCATCCTTTTGTGCAGTGTCCAGCTTCATCCTGAAGCTCCACCTGGGGCATGAGCAGCCAATCCATGCTCCTGAATCACTCCTTGCTCATTCCTTTTCCCTCTGTTTGTGTCTCACGTCCGTGCTGACCATCACTGCGTTGTCTTTCACGACGCGGGATCTTATTCCTCCAGGAATTTGTTGCCTGATGGGAAATTATGATAAAGGTGGGGGAAGAACAACCCCTGAGCACTGCTAAATGTTGGGAAAGGTCAGGATTGGCGTCTCAAAGCCCAAGAAAACTCACTGAGCAAAGTTTCAGAGGAGGGGTGAGGCGGGAAGTCCAGCAAGTCACCTTGTGTGCAGAGCCTTGCACAGGTACGTGGGAAGCAGGTACCTCACCTGCCCCAAGGTTTGCTCCCAGGTCGGCTCCAAGGTCTCCAAGATCTCAACCACCCATGGTTAGGGCAGGTGGAGCCTGGGCATGATCTTCAACCCCCACCTGAGAAAGCCTTTCTTGGCTAACACGACCGAAACGAGCTCAGCCTTGGGGAGCACTGGGCACTGCCATGACTGGCCTTGCATCCTGGGAAAAGGAACTGGAAACTCTGGATTTTAGGCAGGTGCAGGCCATGAACTTTGCCTTGCTTTGCATAGCACTAGAGGGCACAACAGCCCCAAGCAAAACCTGGGATTCCTGGGAAAAAGCACATTCCAGGAGCAGGCCAGCAGCTGTGTTTGGTGCCCTTCTGAGGAGCTTTTCTGTAGGATAAGGGACTTCTCTGTGTCTTGGATTTACTGGGGCTTTCTTAGAGTCATAGGGCTTGGGAGGCTCCTTAAAGCCCTGCTCATTCCAGCCCCATGCCATGGGCAGGGACACCTTCCACTGGCCCAGGTTAATCCAAGCCCTGTCCAAGCTGGCCTTGGAATTTTCCTTGTGTTCCGTTTTTCCTGCTGTCACATCTGGCCAGAGCTCCCTCCTGAGCCACAGATTTCAGCCCCCACACACTTCAGCATCTTTCTCTTTTCTTTCTCTAACTCCTCCCTTTTCTTCTTTCCTTCTCCATTCCAACCTTGCTATTTTGTCTTTTTCTCTTCCCCCCACCCTCCTAATTTCCCTGTACCTTAGGGATTTTTCTTCCAACCTGTCTGTGGGTGCCACCAAACATATTCTTCCTCAGTGCCTGGCTCGTTCCTCTTTGGGGAGTGGCTGATGTCCACTTGCCCTCCAGGCACCTTGTCAAGAAGGGTTTGTTGGGGTACTGCCTTCCAGCCACAAACAAAGCCACTACAACTTGAGGGAAGGCTTTATTTCTTTCTGTGCCCCCTCACACACCAGCTCAGACATAAATTCACGTGTCCCCAGGACTCCATCACTGCTGAAAACATTGGAAAATGTCCAGGAATGAGCATGGATAATTCAGGGCGTGTTCTAGGCTCAAGAAAACTAAAAAAGTTTCTGGTACATTCCTATTTTCCCATAAGGATCCCTGCTTGTTTACGTTCCTCTTAAATCAGCTATACAAGGTATTTGCTTGCCTGGAATAATCCTGGAGTGGGAAGTGACTAAAGAAATGGTCAGGGAGCCAAAAATGGAAATTTAATGGAGATACGGCTCCTCTGGGAGCAGGGAATCACTGTAAGGAGAGGGAAGGAGAGATGGGGCAGTAAGGGAGAGAAAAGGGAGGGAGGGAGGAAGGAAGGGAGGAAGGGAGGAAGGAAGGGAGGAAGGGAGGAAGGAAGGAAGGAAGGAAGGAAGGAAGGAAGGAAGGAAGGANAAATTTAATGGAGATACGGCTCCTCTGGGAGCAGGGAATCACTGTAAGGAGAGGGAAGGAGAGATGGGGCAGTAAGGGAGAGAAAAGGGAGGGAGGGAGGAAGGAAGGGAGGAAGGGAGGAAGGAAGGAAGGAAGGAAGGAAGGAAGGAAGGAAGGAAGGAAACCAAGAAATACAGGAAATATGATTAAAAATAGGAGAGGAGAACAGAGACACACTCATCCAGCAAAGACATACTGAGGAGGAAATACTGACTGGTCTTCACATCTTTGGATATTATTTGGGGCCAAGATTTGCTGTGTGCCAGAAGGAACTCCTGCGTGGGCCGATGTCATCCTTGGACTGGATGAAAATCAAGACAAAAGCTCAATTTGGCAAGTGTTCCATTACCCAGCCCACAGCTAACACACAGCCCATGGAGATTCCCCTCCCAGAGCCAGGAGGATTTCCATTTTGCAGGGAGTTACCTGTCTGCACTTGGACTTCAGAAGTAAGCCAGCCTTGGCAGCGGGACACTGCGTTATCCCAGTGAATCCCTGAGGAGCTGATGGGAAGGAGGATCTGCCTCAAGGGTCATTCCCAGTGCAGGGGTTGGTTTGATCCATGTTTAAAAACCGACAGCTGAACCTTTCTTTTCTTTTTCTCCATGGCAGGAAAATGGGCAGAGGAAATATGGGGGACCACCACCAGGCTGGGATGGCCCTCCACCAGAGAGAGGCTGTGAGATCTTCATTGGGAAACTGCCTCGAGACCTCTTTGAGGATGAGCTTATCCCTCTCTGTGAAAAGGTGCGACTTTGTGGCAGCTGCTGAGTTAATGATGGTCAGAGCTGCATTTCAGGGCTGACCTGAGCTGATTCCAAGGCCAGGCTGGGCAGGGCTTGGAGCAATCTGGTCAGGGGAAGGCACCCCTGCCCATGGAACTGCAACTGGGTGGGCTTTGGCATCCCAGTCCTCTCTATCCACTCCTGTCTTGCTGACAAATCCCTCTCACTTGGCAGATTGGCAAAATCTATGAGATGAGGATGATGATGGACTTCAATGGCAACAACAGGGGCTATGCCTTTGTGACCTTCTCCAATAAACAGGAGGCCAAGAATGCAATAAAGACACTCAATAATTATGAAATCAGGTAAGTGTGGCAAACACCCTCACAGCAGCTTTAAATCACATGCATCTCTCTATTTTGGCATATGAGGGATATTTTTCCTGGCAGCCCAGAGCAAGGTTATTTAGATCCCTGAGTTTTGAGGGGAAATCTCCTCCTGTCTCCCTATGCAGGCACTGCTCAATAAAGTCAACATCTTTCATAGGAGATTACTTCCTCACATGAAAACAACAAAAAAAAAAATCTATCAGAACATTGGAAAAAAATATTCTGCTTTGGATCAAATTAACTTTCCCCTAAGCAGTGCTGTTTATTATGTTCCCCTCAGGTTGTTTGTTGTTGATTTATTCTATTCACAGTCTCCCTCCTGACAGATTCTGCAGATATGTTCTGGGAGATGGAGCAATTGCAAAAGGTGGTGAAATAGGATGGAAACCAATTGGCAAAACAGAGCCATTTCCTAATAGAAAGGAACAGAAAAAGCCCTCATGTTAGTGACTAAAAATTAGGAACAAAACACCCAGCAATCAACAACAGATGGGCCCATCAGTACATGTTGGTTGGATTTCAACCACACAAAATGGGTTTTTGCCAGTTCAAAGTGGGATGAGTTGATGCCTTTGGTTTATCCCAAAAGGTTTTTAAGCATTCTGGCAATTGCACAGCTTTCATTTTTGCTTTTAAGAAAAATAGATGGGTGGTGAACTGCTCTGAGCAGCTCACAGGGCACACAGAAGGCTTGGAGGTGTCATTTGTAGCAGAGGTTGGAGGGTCTTAAGGCTCAGGCTTCATCCACCTCCACCTCCTCCACTTCCTTCCCTGGTTCCAAAGACTCCTCTAAGGAAGTTTTGCACTTCTCCAGCCCTGTGAGAGTTAGTTTAACCCTGTAGTGGTGAATAAAGGAAGTTTTTACTTTGGGGTCTTCACAACAGCTGGCATCAGCGAGTCCCCAAATGGTGCCTCTCCATGACAAGAGATTTTCTTTCCCCAGAACCTCAGTCAGGAGGTGAGTGGGAAGCCACAAGCCACTGGTGAACACAAGAAGTCCTGGCTTATATTGGTGACAACACAGGGGCCTGGGGTGGGGGGTGCAGTTGCCAGGTGGCAGCAAAAGGGAGAATCCCTGGAAGGAAAAGCAAAATTTGGCTTTGATTTCTCCCTCAAATCCTTCATTTCTGCTGTGCTGCCTGACTTTGATGTCAGATTTAGCAGAGTGGCAGCTTTTGCTCCGAGCAAGGCCACTGGAATGTCCCAAAGAACAGCTGACACCCAAGCCTTGTGCTTGGCCTCGTGTTTTGGCACAGAAGAGGGGCTTTGCTTTAACCTTCCCCTCTCTTGGCTCCCGACGAAGCAGCTCTGTTGTTCCAGGAACGGGAGGCTGCTGGGGGTGTGTGCCAGCGTGGACAACTGCCGCCTGTTCGTGGGGGGCATCCCCAAGTCCAAGAAGAGGGAGGAAATCCTGGCAGAGATGAAGAAGGTCACGGACGGCGTCGTGGACGTCATCGTCTACCCCAGCGCGGCCGACAAAACCAAAAACAGGGGCTTTGCTTTCGTGGAGTACGAGAGCCACCGGGCAGCAGCCATGGCCAGGAGGAAGCTGCTTCCAGGTCAGCAGGTGTGGGGAGGGGTGGCTTCAGCTCCGGGGTCACCTCGTGCTGCGGTGACAACCTCTCCAGGGGAGCCAGGAATGCAAGGAAGTCAACGTGGCTGAGGTTTCTGCCCTCAGAGAGCAGTTTTCTGCCAGAGACATCCAGAGCCAGGAGGGTCCCCAACACATCATGGGGTGCAGGGTGTGGGATTTGCTGCAGCTCCTGATGATCCATGCTCCTCGTTCAGGAGCTTTGGGTTTGTTTTAATTTTTTTTAATTGAAAATCCAACCAGATGGATTTAGCTGCGTGTATCCATTCAGCTCTGCTGTGGGATGTGCTTTGTCCTGTGCTTGTCTTGGGTTAAACACAAAATACAGCCTCAGTTATGGCCTCTCAGGGAGAGTCACCCAGGAAGGCATCTGAGAGCTGATTCAGGCTGGAGAATGGACAGAAAATGGATATTTTGGCAAAAAAAAAAACTTGGAGTGAGGAATTGCTTTAGAGAAAATCTCTGAAATTCAGCACTGGGGGACAGCCAAAGAGCATTGTGAGGGAGAGGGGGGTTTAGCAGGTATTAGGTGAAGAAGTCACTTAACTTGAAGTGCATTTGCAGGGGTTTCACCAATTTTCTCTTGCTTTCTTATGCTCCTGCACTGCTGTGTTGAGCACAGCTCACTTGCTGCTGAAAGCATCCAGCAAACCTTGGGGTTTGAGATTTGTTCATAACCAACCTTCTTTCACCTGTTTTATACAACAGCCCATGAAATACCCTATCCCACACTATTGAAATTCTTTTTTTTTTTCCTTTCTTCTGGTGAAAAAAAAGGAAACATGATTGTGAGCAATGAATTCGCTTTGCTATTGGGAGATATCTCAGGCTGACGATATTTCCTTTTATTCTGCATTTTCTGTTTCAGTTTAAGCATCTTCCTGATGGTGGGAACACATTCTGTGCTTCAGCACGATTTTTCCATGAATTTTATGAGGAAAAGGAAGGTGGGAGCAGGCAGAGAACTTAAAATCCTGAGCAAAGACAGCCAGACAGATGGAAGGAACTCAGAACCCTGAGCAGACACGTCCAATGCATGAGAGATTTCCAAATTAGAGACACCTCAGTAAATAATTTAGGGAATTCCAAAGGCAGGATCAGGAGCCAGGGTCTTCTGATGTCTCAAGCATACAGCAGGAACTGGAAAAATGTTCTAAGCCAGAGCCAAATGTGTCTCCAGCTGATGAGAGATTGAATATCATTATCAAGATGCTTCCTTTAAACTGAACCTCGCTGCTCTTCGAGGGAGCTCTGTAAAGGAAGGGCTCAAAAATGGAGAGCTTTTATCAAAAATTCAATTTTGTCCTGTCTCCTGGCTAAACAACAGGGTGGAGCTGGACTGTGTCTCAGCAAGAGGCACCAAGCTTAGCTCCTTGCTGCAAGTCAGCCAGGTCATTATTTACACCCTTGGGCTGAAAACAGCAGTGGAGAAAGGGGCACAGACGTGTGAGCAGCCCTGCCTTTCTCTCTGTCACTGACAGCTCAGCTCTGTGCAGTGCTGAGAGCTGAACAGCAGCTCAGCCTCACTCCACAAATCCCAGCTCATTCTCGAGGGATTCCGAGGGAACAGCACCTTTCCATTTAGTTTGACCATTTACACTTCCAATAAGCCTCCAAATTCTGTCCTCACCCTCTCATTTTGGAGCTTGACCCCTTCTTAAATGGGTTGTTGGAGCAGACATGCCTTTTTGGATGTTTTGCAGGATTTTCTTTGTCACCTCAGCTGCAAATGAGTGGTTTAGGTCACTTAAAGAATCACCAGCCAGGCCTGAGCAAAAGCAGGTTTTATATAAATTTGTGAGGGCACGACGGGGTTTGGTGGCAAGGGTCACTCTAATACCCACTATACAGATAAAGCAGACAAAGAAAAATCAGATTAAAGCAATCTAGAATGATTCATGTGGAGACCAGGGAGGCAAAAGGGTGAGGAGGGAAAAAGTAAGGGACTCAAAGGGTTGAGTCCTGACAGAATAAACCCCCTTGCCAAACTCAGCCTCAGACTGGCCCAGCAGTTTAGGTCTAAATACTTTATTATTCATAACAATATCTAATCATGGTTTATCATTCATAACAACATCTAATCAACTCAATGCTAGCAGCTCTTAATAAACTGACTAATTTAACACCTTTAAAGGGATTCAGTAGAATTTTCTATCAGCACAGCAGAACCATAAATCCAACTTAACCAAAATTTAACTTCATGACATGTCTAAAATGGCAGCCTGGTAATAAAAAAAAAAAGGTTAAATGGTAATATACACCCCTGCAGACAGAAGGAAATGTGGACCTGTGAAAATTCCCCTGCAGTTCAGGGAAAGTCTCCCACTAAGGGCCTTTGAATCTGGAGCTGAGCCTTGAAGAGTGGGGACACCAGCCTAATTCCATCATCAGCATCCAGCAACGTGATTTACTTGCTCTTTTCCTTCCCTGCCCCTCAGCAGCTCAGTCCAGTGCACACACAGCCCCTGGGCTTGCCCTCCACACTCACACCCTGGTTTATGCCCCACAACTTTTTGTGTCCCTTCTTTCTCCTGCTGCAGCTTCACCCAAATGAATTCAAACACACACACAGACATCCTTGCTGCTTTATTTCATCCTGCTGGGACTTCATGATCCCTGTTCTTGTATTGAGGGAATGAAACTTTGGCAGCCAGAAGGGATTCTTATGAGTGCATGAAAATAGTTCCCTTTAGGGAGCACTCCAGGGAATGCAGGCTTTAAGTGAATTATTCCATATTTTCAGTTCTTTCAGTTCTGGAGGCTCCCAAGGTGTTTGCAGGAGGACATTCTGAGTGTGCCCATCTGCTTTTGGGAGGGAGCTGATGCAGCAGCAGTGCTTTGGGCTAGGAAGGCTTATTTTTTTGGTCTCATTTGTAGAATTTGGCCTGGTGTGCCGTGCAATAGAGCCTGAGCAGGAGGAGAGAAAGCAAAGCCCCCAGCACTGACCCTGCCTGTTCCCTTCCAGGAAGGATCCAGCTGTGGGGACACCCCATTGCCGTGGACTGGGCAGAGCCAGAGGTGGAGGTGGATGAGGACACCATGTCCTCAGTGAAAATCCTCTACGTGAGGAACCTCATGCTCTCCACCACTGAGGAGACCATAGAGAAGGAGTTCAACAACATCAAGCCAGGTAGGAGCCCACGGGTGCCGTGCCTCTCAAAGAGGTGCTGCAAACAGAGATATTTCTGCCTTCCTAAAACCCCAAAAGAGATACAAATAGCTGTTTGTCTGCTGTGAAATGCCACAGAAACTGTCATGAGGCTGAAGGCTCCCACCCAAAATGCCATCCCCTTAAAGGGCTGCTTAATTCCCAGCTACAGCCACCACGAAGGAGGATGGCTGGCAACTGGAAGAGACCCAAAATGCTGCATGGGGATGTCCTGTGTCATCCAAATGCTTTGGAATCTGTCAGTCTTTCTTAAAAAGAGTTGGTGAAGCAGCTGGGTGACTTCAGCATTCTTCTGTGGCAAGGGATGGTGATAAAAATGGAGTGATTTAACACAAATCCTTTTTTTTCTGATCTAAATTCTGCATTTTCATACATCCCTCCCAGTCCTTGTGTAAATTGGTGAATAATTAGTGCTTTCCATTTAATTCAATATTCCTTTGTGGCATCTCTTACATGCACTTAGGGTGAGATTTGTCCAAAAAAATAAGGAGATTACTTGGGAATAAAAATCCTGCTGGCTTTCAAAGGAGATTTTACTTCTGAGTTGCTCCAGCTTTAGGAAATTCCACCCAAAACCAACAAAGTAAAAATAACCCATTTCTGCAGCTCTGCAAGCCACGCAATCCATTAGGCATTGGGGACTGATGCTTGGCAATGTGAAATCTCCTTTCATCTCATTCCTGTTAACTTCCTTCTATGAATTTTTTAAAATACACTGCAGAGCTTCATTTTTCTTTCACTAACTTCTCATTTCTGCCCTGTGCCTTCTTCTGGACTAGGCTGCAATGCAAAGGCCTTCACAAGGTTTCCTTGTGTCCTTCCAGCATTTCTGGCTCATACTTTTAGCCACCATTGAGCTGTTGCAAACCCCCTTTTACCCCTGAGTTAAATTTATGTTATCCCACTCTCTGAACTGTTTCCTTCTTTTATTTATCCAGTTTTGCTCCCAAGCTTTGAACAAGCTCACACTCCCCAGAAACACATTTGTGGCCTCTTGACACTGGTAACAGTCATCTGCTTTGCTCCTGAGAAGTTTTCCACTACAACAACAGAAGTTCTGCAACATCTTTCCTTTTCCCTTTATCATTTCAATGTTCGTGTTGGAATTGTTTTAATTTTTTTTTTTTTTTAATGGACAGCTTTTATTTTGGTGGCTGAAATCAGGAATGGGTGCATTAGAGTAGTAAAATTTTCAGCTCTGGAGAGAGAGAATGCAGTTAAAGTTCCAGTGAGACCAAAACAGGCAGTGAGGATCTGAAATGATTCCTTGCCCTGCCTTGGTTCTCTGCCTCACTCATCAAGCCACATTTCAGCACCACTTACTCTAAATTACCTTGGATCCAGGGCTTTAAGAAGCTGTTTTGACCAACAAGTCATCCAATAAAAAATGATCCAGAGGTCTCCATGCAATTGCAACATCCCTGAGGGTTCCACAGACAGGACCAGGAATGCTTCTTGGGCTCCTCAAGCTGGGCTCTAATATGAGTATCAGCCCTTAAATCTGTGCCAAATTCACAGCCTGATGACTTCTGCAGAGCTGTCTCACTGGAAAGCCCTGCCCTTGCTCCCTGGGGATCCCAACAAAATTCCTCCTGCCTGGTGAGCTCCCAGCAGGAAGATTGTGCTCTCCTGGGGTCCTGGAGGGACAGTGCTCCCTCTGTGATGTCCCCATGGATGGGCTCTCCTTGCAGCTGACCCACAGGTGGGCACCACTTTGCTTTGCCCAGCAGAGGCAGAAGGGTGGAAGAGCAGAATTTCTGGCTCAGGATCAGTGCCCTGGAACACTCTCCAGGAGGCAGGAGGGGGATATTCCAAATGCAGCGAGCTCATTAAAGCTTCCACAAAGCATCAGCATCTAACTCCCAGAACTTCAGGCTTGGAAAATCACCCTCTGTCCCTGAAGGACACAAAGTGCTGCTTCACCATCCCTGTGTGGTTCTAAGACATGCAGCCTGCTTGGGTTATAGGCTGGGAAAGGCTCATTTCACCCTCTGCAGCTCCTAATGACTCCCCCTGAACACCAAAGAAATTAATTTTCTTCTGCATTTTTCTGAGTGAGTGCTTTTTGTGGCAACATGACATTTCCCTGTGCACCTGTTCAGCTTTAGGAGGTAAGAAGCCAACAGAAGGGTTGTTCAGCATCCCTTAGCCATGTTTCCAAAGGATATTTTGGGGCTTTTACAGCAGGCTGGGCTGGCTGGTGTGGTGCTTCCCAAGCCACAGGAGCAGAGAAGATGAAGAATTAAAGAAATGGCTGAAGGCTGCAGCCGTGGGGAACAGGACTGGTGGGGTTGTTCTGGGGCCAGACTCCTCAGTGCAGAGTTCCTGGCAGCAGAGCAGCTGACAAGGGACAGGGAAAACCGTGGAGGATGGACTTAGAAAAGAAGAACAAGAAGCCACTTACATTTGAATTTCTTCGGGTAAATTGGGTGTAAGAAAGATTCAGGCTGGAAGAAAGGTTCTCCACCACAAGCCTGCTCCCAGCAGGGCCAGCCCTCAGCTGCAGAGCCTGACTGGGGCAATTTCCAGGGGAATTGGGGCATCCAGGGAAGCCCTGCTGACACGGGAAAGGCTGTTTCCTAGGGAGAGGCTGTGTCTTGTGGAGAGAGCTGCTGCCCCATCAGTCCCAGCCCATCCCAGTGCCCTGGGCTGCTCTGTCCTGGGCAGGGCTGGCTGTTCATTCTTCCTGAGCATCCTGAGCTGGTGTTTAAGAGAAAAGCCTCCTCATGGTATGGCAGAAGCATCAGTTTCCCTGCAGCTGCCTCCAGTGCATGTACAAAAGTAGGGAGATGGGGATGATATGGGGATGTCCCCACAGCTGGTGCATGGTCTGTCACAGAACAGACACACAAGACCAAAAGTGGTGTCCAACAGAAAGGTTTGGACAGGAGAAAACCTCTTTAATGGGAAACTTACTGCTGTCTGATCCCAAAAACTTCTAGTTTGCCTTGAAATGCTACAACCTCAATATATTGATTTTCCTGTGAAATATATATCCAAAGAGGTAAGGGGACACTGACCTCTTTTTCTTCTACCCTTGCTCAGCCTTTGCTCTCCAGAGGCTCACAACCTGACAGAGCTGCTCTTTCAGGTCTCTGTTTTCTGACTAATCCCCATTTCCCACTAATATTCCAATGTCTTCCACAGGTGCAGTGGAGAGAGTAAAGAAAATTAGAGACTATGCCTTTGTGCACTTTAATAAAAGAGAACACGCAGTGGAGGCCATGAAAGCCTTGAATGGGAAGGTAACACTGCTGTAAATGTTAATTCCTGGGGCTTGGGTGCAGTATTTTATACAAAGCCACCTGCTTTATTAGCTCCATACCCTCACAGAGGTGTTATCCTGATTTTCTCTTTGCTGATTGCTTTTATGCTCCTGAATTTGTATTTCAGCAGCTCTGTTGTACACAAACGATTCATTTT
Source organism: Lanius ludovicianus (assembly GCA_013397235.1). NCBI lineage: Eukaryota > Metazoa > Chordata > Aves > Passeriformes > Laniidae > Lanius > Lanius ludovicianus. The sequence continues at coordinate 147,459 of VYXG01009487.1, forward strand.
GGCTCCTTGTATTTGTGCTAAGTGTTTGCCCAGCTCTAGCTCACTGCTCAGACAAAATAAATGCAGGAAAAGCTGAAAGAGAACTCAGAAAGGAGGGGTTGTGATCCCCCCTGGCTCACACTCACATCCTTGTTCCAAACTGCCAACAAAAACACTGGCAGGGCAGTGTGTGAACGGCAAACTGGGACAAACGAGGTCAGCCCAAACATCTGCTCCAAACTGAGAGGAGGATTTGTGAGGAGGCTGCTGAATTTAGCCCTTCTCGCACTGCATATAATTCACTGCAGAGCCAGAGCTGCTCCCAAAGAGGTGTTAACCCCACTCCTATTTTTAGTGCCACTGCTGTTCTTGGGAGCACATGGAATCTCGCCGGCTTACGAGCTGCTTTGCAGGGAAGCGAAGCCTTTTGAAAGCTTTGCTGAAGGAGCCTCTCCCAGCTGGGGCCAGGGCTGGGGGCTCTCAGGTTAAACTTTCACCCAGCCATTGCCACCTTCCACCAGTGTGAGGGAGATTTGGGGCTTTTTTGGGGTGGTTTCCTCCATCCTCCCATCCCATTAGGACGTGGGGGCAGTTGCTCCACAGGTATTTCCACCAAGCACTTTGACCACTTACCCCCGTGCTTGTGCCGTGCTCTCTCCCTGCTGTGAAGGTGCTGGACGGGTCCCCGATCGAGGTGACGCTGGCCAAGCCGGTGGACAAGGACAGCTACGTGAGGTACACGCGTGGCACGGGCGGCAGGGCCCCGGTGCTGCAGGGCGACTACACCTACACCCTGGGCCACCTGTACGACCCCGCCGCCGCCGCCTACCTTGGCGCCCCGGTCTTCTACGCACCCCAGGCCTACGCGGCCATCCCCAGCCTGCACTTCCCCCCTGCCAAGGGGCTGGGCACCAGGAGCATCCTGCGGCCCCCCTCCATCCGAGGTAATTCCCCTCACGCCCACGCTCGGCCAAGCGTCTCCTCCAGGGATGGAGCGGCTGCTCCCGGCCGCGTGTCGGTGTCAGTTGGCTTTGCCCCAGCTCCGGGATCCCCCTCAGAAAGGGATGGAAAACATGGGGTTTAGGGTCTGTCTTTGCCAAAGGCAATCTTCCAGCTGAAAAAATATAACAATTTTCCTGGAGAGAACTTCCAGGTTGCACTCAGTCCAGTGTAAACAACCCATGAATCCTCCTGGTTTTGCCCCATCAGGGAAGACCAAATAAAACACTTTTCCTTTCCCACCTTCGGAGCCAGTTCCCATAACCAGCCACCACCACGATGTTTCCTCTTTGCTTTGAAGGTTGCAGGGAAAATTTTACCAGTCCCGGTGTTTTCTGACCCAAAGCCATGGGAGTTTCCCAAGGAGGGCACATTGAGCTGCTGCAAGTGTAGGGAAGCAGCACTGAAATCAAGCAAGTCTCTGTGTGCTCTGGGAGGTGGAGGCCTGTTTTGGGGGATTGTTAACTTTAATAATAATTAACTCAATTAACTCCATCTGTGAATAAAAGAGAGTATTTCTGGAAACTCCTGAGTGACTCTGAGGCCAAATCAAATCCCCACACTAAGGCACCCCCAAATTAAACATCAATGCAGACATCATTTGGTAAGGGTAGACATAAGTTTGGGGCTAACAAAGAAATAACTTTGTCATATGATCTTCCTTCCAAAGATGATGCCTTGTGTCCCCAAGCCCAGTCCCACAGCGGGCTGGGACCCTGTGTGGCACCCTGGTAGGCCTGGCAAGGATCATGGTGGCCAGTTTTTCTCCCTTCACCAGGAGGGAGCCAAGGCAGCAGGAATATCCCTTGTTGCTAAAGTTTTTCCTCACACAAGGTGAACCAGCTCCTTTGAAGGTTGCATTAGGAAAGGAGCAGATGTGCTAACCCATCTCTTGCCTCATGTTCTCCCCCAGAATCCCAAGTAGGGTTCCCTGAGGAAAAAATGGAAGTGTAATGGGGGACAAGCAAAAAGGATTTTTGTTCATATAGGGATGAAATTGTGTAAGCCATGAATTCAAGAAGGTGAAATTACTCTGGTGGGTAACAAAATATGCCAGCTGCACCCCCTCTGCCTTCCAGCTACAAAGCTGGGTAAAAAGCTGTCTTGGAATCAAAACTGACCGGAGAAGAAGGGAAATGGGCAGAAAGAAGCAGTTTCTCCCCAAACCAACCCCCTCACCTATCCAAGAACGGGTGTCAGTGTCGAACCTACGTTATCCCACCAGGCTGGGGGCCCTCCTGCCTGCTTCCCAATCCCAGCAAGCGGGGCTAACTTTTCCATTTCAGCAAGAATCAGGGTCCTTTTTCCCGTGATTTGATTCAGTTTAATGCCTTCTTACATTCCTAGAAATTTACATGAATGTACCTGTAGGGGCTGCGGGCGTCCGAGGCCTGGGAGGCCGCGGCTACCTGGCGTACCCGGGCCTGGGGCGTGGATACCACCTCAAGGGAGACAAGAGGGGAGAGGAAAAGCTCTATGACCTCCTGCCAGGGATGGAGCTCACCCCCATGAACCACGTCACGCTAAAGCCCCAAGGGATCAAACTCGCCCCTCAGGTACGTGCCCCAAAAAAGAGCGTCTGTATCCCAAGGGTTGGGAAAACGGGCTCCTCATTGAATCTGTGCCGGGGCTGGTAAATCAATCCATCCTTGTGGCTCAAAAGACATTAAAAAATGAGCAGTACCAGTTGCATCTTGCGGTATCTGGCTGCTTTGCCCGCTCTCATGGAAGCATGGAATGGTTGGGGTTGGAGGAGACATTTAGGGTCGTCATTGGCCTCAGAGGAGAGCTGTCATAAATGCCTTAATCCGGTTCTAGCTGGTGCGCCATAAAAGCATCGCGGGTAAAGGAATTCCCACCCACGATGGGTTTGATAAAATGCATCACCTGGAGCTTCACCAAGGGACGGTGCACATGTATAGAAAAACAATGCACGTTTTCAAGTCATTTATGGGGAAAGAGGTGTTGACATAACCCGGACGAGCGCAGAGACTCTGCTGGCTCAGGGGGGCTTTGGGTTTGGTTGTGTGTGTTGATGCAGATGGATGGATGAGAGCTGAGGGGAAATCCAGAATAAATTCCCTGGGTTTCTGAATGTCCACCTCTGACAGTAGCTCTTTTCCCCTTACATTGTCCAGAGCAACACGAGAAAATAACTTCACCCTGACTTTTGGAGCAAGTCTTTGCCTTTTAACACTTCAATTGCCACAGCATCCAATTTGCCAAAGTTTATGAAAACATCCATGTTTTCTCCCAGAAAACTGGATAGTGGGATTTTTTCCATCCTGCAGAAGTCCCTTTACTATATTTTGTCAGCAAATCACAGAATCACAGAATGGTTTGGGTTGGAAGGGACCTTAAAGCTCACCCAGTTCCACTTCATGCCATGGGCAGGGGCAGCTTCTACTAGAGGTGTGAAATCCCTGGAATGGTTCTGCAGGGCCTTAGGGCAGGTGAAATTCATTTTTATAAAACTGAGATATAAAGGAGTTGGGACAGCAGGGAATGAGTGTTGCCACAGTGAGAAAATGAACTGTTGTAATTGAGAGCTGAACTATGTAATGAAGCATTTCACACTGCAAAATGCTGAACTTCAGCTGGAGCTGTGGTGGCAAAATTCAAATCTACTCTGAGGTTTTCAATTTTACATTTTAATTTTAAATCCATTGAAGTTTAAGCTGTAAAGGAGGTGGACCACAGCAAGACTTCAGGGTGACCTCATTGTGGCCTTCCAGTGCCTGAAGGGGCTGCAAGAAAGATGGAGAGAGACTTTGCAAGGTGCTGGAGTGACAGGACACAGGGAATGGCTTCCCAGTGCCAGAGGGCAGGGATGAATTCTCGACTGGGAGGGTGGGCAGGCCCTGGCACAGGGTGCCCAGAGAAGCTGTGGCTGCCCCTGGATCCCTGGCAGTGCCCAAGGCCAGGTCAGAGCAACCAGGTTTAATGGAAGGTGCCCAAGCCCAGCTGGGACAGCACACAGGCACTGGTATCCAAAGCCAAAGCAGGAGTGTTTCTGGACAGCAATTCCCAATTACCAGGGGATCAGCTGTGCTAAGGCTGAGGGCAACGTGGGCCAGCATTTCAAAAGCTGCCATCGCCTGTTGAAGCCCGTGGAATTAATTGGATGGAAACACAACCTTTTTTCTTTTTACAAAGAAGCCTATTTGGACTTGTGCTCTGTAACCCACTAAGCCAGGGAGGCAGCAGAGCAGAGAAGATGAATGCAACTCGAGTTTCTTTAGTCCTCTGAAACAGAAGTCTGTGATACAGAGCTGCTGAGGAGGATTCAAAGAAAACCACACTGAAATAATCCAACCAGCAAAAGGACACAGATGCCTAATTGAACAGGGAATAATTACAGGAATTAGACAGATCTTGAAGTATAAAGTATAAAGGTAAATCTTACATTTCAAAGTGGATGCAGTATCCTGTCTGCCACTCATTTTGTATTTTTTGCTAAGCTTTCAGGAACCTGCCAGGACTCCCTGAAAGCCCTTTGTGGGAAGGCAGCTGCTCAGCACAGGAGCTGGAGCTGGGCGAGGAGGCTTCTGCACAGCAATTAACCCCAGCACAGATCCTTTTTTTTTTTCCTTTCTAGATCTTAGAAGAAATCTGCCAGAAAAACAACTGGGGACAGCCTGTGTACCAGCTGCACTCTGCCATTGGCCAGGACCAAAGACAGCTCTTCCTCTACAAAATCACTATCCCTGCCCTCGCCAGCCAGAACCCCACCATGTATGTCATTTTTGGAAGGTTTCCGAGGCTTAGGCTTTATTTTTTTAAATTCTGTTTTAGCTAACAGCTGTCCTCAAAGTCACAATTGCACAGGTCCCCATTTCCTCTTATTTTAAGAAATAGTTATTAAATATATTTTAGAATATGGATTAAATGTATAGTTATATATTACATAGGTTTGTATAATTTTATATATATATATAAATACTTGTTTAAAAAGTATAGGGAGAAAAAACCCCACAAACCATAATTAACTACTGACTGCCGTGCTTGGTGCTCTCTCTGCTGGTGCAAACACTACAGAATGCCAGACGCAATCAGGCAAAAGGGTGCTTTTATTTTGTACAAAACAAAAGCAAATGATAGCCCTTGTGGGGAAATGAAGGAACATGCTGATATTTCAGCTCCAAATAGGATTCTAAACATTTCTGACCTAAACCACTCTTTGCTGGGTATTATTATAAAGAAAAACCCAGACTGAGTATTGTAAAGAAAAAAAGCAGCAAGGAAGGGGGGTGTTTTTTTGGATTGAAAAAGCACAACAGACTCTGCAAGGACATGGTGTCCAAACCAAGAGCTGGGGTCGATAACCTCGGCGAGGAACCAGAGCCCTGGGAGAGGAGCAGCTCTGTTAATGCACCAGCACAGGGAAGTGATGCTCCCATTTGCTGAGTGGGATGATGCCAGCTCTAAGTGGATCACAGCATCTCCCAGGAAAGCCCTGGGGGAAGCAAACCCAGCTCACTTTGTGCTGTCCTCACAGACACCCCTTCACGCCGCCCAAGCTCAGCGCCTACATCGACGAGGCCAAGACCTACGCGGCAGAGTACACCCTGCAGACCCTGGGCATCCCCGTGGAGGGGGCAGAGGTGCCACCTGCAGCGCCAGCTTTTCCAGGTATGGGAAGGTCTGTACAGCAAAGGGCTCCTGGAATGTCATTTTTCCTGCTGCTTCCTTGTGGGTGTGAAGAATGAAGCGGGTTTTGGCCACCGAGGGCCAGCCTGGTTGTGCTCTTGCACAGTGGTTTGTGTTACTTGTGTGTCTGGTATCTTTATCAGAGAATTCCAGACTGGTTTGGGTTGGAAGAGACCCCAAAAGTCACATAATTCCACCCCCTGCCATGGGAAGGGGCAGCTTCCACTATCCCAGGGTGCTCCAAGCCCCTGGCACTTCCAGGAATCCAGGGGCAGCCACAGCTTCTCTGGGCACCCCATGCCAGTTTATTGCCTTCTAAGGATTTTATCTGTATGCCAGGACTGCCCAGAATTTTGTGTCCATACCCCAGAGTAACTCAGGCTTGGGAGCACCGGGGCAGGGGGCTCTGCTCCAGCCCTGACCCCTCAGGTCAATGCCCCAGGTGCAGGGGAGCTGGAGCAGTGTCCAAGGGCAGGGAATGCTGATATCCAGAGGCCCATCCCGGCTCCACACCTCCCCTCCACTCCTCCCAGTTTGTGAATGCCTCCTGCAACTGGGAGCCCCAGAAACGATGCAGGATGCAAAGCTGGCATCCCCAGTGCCACATCTGGAGCGAGTCCCCTCCCTGGGCCTGGTGCCACCAGGATGGAGGAGATCTTCCTCCCTGTAAGGACACATGGCTGATGAATTCCCAGGCCCTCCATCCTCCCCCAGCACCCCCAGCTCCTCCTGAACCAACACTCGTGGTTTCATCTGCCAAAAAAATGACGCAGCCATGAAAGTTTGGCTCTGATCCCAGCTCTCACACCCCTATGGAAGGTTTTTCTCCCAGTTTGAGAATTCATACTCACTAGCTCTTGCAACTGCCCAAAAGAGCTTGGGAAGTCATGGAATACACAGGAATTACATTTGCTGTGCTCTCCAGCACAACTGTAGCTCCGATGGAGAGGCAGCACCACGTGCCAAACTGCACATGAGGAATGCATTAGTCAGTACTACTGAGTTGTTTGGAGTGTCTCAAGGATGGATTTAAAAAAAAAAAATTAAAAAAAATCTATCCGGCTTCCTGCCACAGGAGTCCACAAAAGCCACAGAAAAATCAATTTGTCTGGGCTTGTGCAGCTTCCGCAGCGTGGAAACCAAATGGGCTCTTTATTGAATCCAGCCCCCACTTACTGCTTAATTAGCATCTCTTCTTTCATCCACCCTTATTTATTTGTCTCGGGAGCTTGGCAAATGGACACGCACTGGAGTTGCTGCTTGCAGCACACGCTGCTCCTTGGTCAGGGCACGCTAAAGCTTGGCTCAGGCCGTGCCCAGGTCACAGCTCATTTCTCTCCTGATGGTGGCAGATGTGCCTTAAGTCTCACATTTCTCAGTTCCTGTTAGAAACGTTCCACCTGGCTTTGCTGGTGCAAGGACAATACTCTGGACAGCCACAATATTCTAATTGTAAGGAATTCCTCATGTTTTTCCCCGAAGTGACGCCTCCAGCGAGGCAACACGTGCTCCCTGTTGCCCAATATTTCCATTCCCCCACCGAGAGGACCTTGGCTCTGGCTGACCTTGAGCTGATGCCCTTGCCCACCTGGCCTGACAGGATCCTGGGAGATGCAGTTTGGCAGCAGAGCCTGGTCCAGCAGATCTGATGGATAGCCCAGCTGCTCTTCCTGAATTTGGGCTTTTCCTTGACTCCTGATTCTTTTACAACAAAACACTGTGGTCTGACTGACGAGCTGCTGTGGCCTGCCTTCAGAGGAGCCAGCCCCAAATGATGCTGCTTTCCCAGTGATTCATTCTCAAACAGCAACGCTTACATCTTCCCATGGAAAAACTGGAAGTGTTGAAACCACATTTTCCATTAGAAACCAATGGGAAAAATCCAAAAAATCCTGTCTACTAAATATTTTCTCCCTGCTGTTGCATTGAGGGGGTTTCCCTACCATGACTGTCCTGAACAGTCTGTATTTTGGCTGTGAAGGGATCAGAGCTATATTTTCTCTAGGAATCCTGCCCAAATCTCCCCTATTTTAGGTTGTTTCCTTGCCCTCCTCATGCCATACAAGGCAGAGGAACATGTCCAGAGCACCATTAGCTCAGAAATAACCAAAACCTGAGGAAAAAATATTCAACAGAGAGGGACGTTTTTCCAGCATCGTGTTTAATACCTCACAGGTGAGGAAATGCTTTCATTTTCCTATGAATTGTTTAATTTATTTACATTACTCCCACTAACAAACTCACAGCTGCCTAAGTCCCATCAAAACCTTCCAGGCCATGGTGAGTTTGGAACGGATTTTCACTGGAAATGGACAATTCACTGATCTGTGGGTTTTCCTTCTCTTTTTTCCTTCAGGATACACCATTGCTAATGCAGCTGCCACTGTCACAGCCACCCAGCTCAAGCAGGCAGTGACAATGGGACAAGATTTGGCCACGTATGCCACCTATGAAGCCTATCCTGCCTTCGCTGTTGCCACACGGAGCGACGGCTACGGAGCCTTTTAACCAAATTCCCTAAAGCCCAGCACAGGAAGAAAGGAAAAGCAAACCAATCTGAGTCTGGTAATTCTTACACCCTCATGATTTTAAGCTAATCTGTGGCCTAAGGTTAATTTTAGTCGGAGTTTCAGTCTTGTAGGTCTTTAGGTTTGTAATGGGATATTAAGTGGGGGTGGAGGAGGAGAAATTACAAAAAAATCATGCAAGAATCAGATTTTCACACTAGAAAGCAAAAGCTCAGCCCAGGAAATGAGAGGTTCTCAGGTGTATATATATATTTATATATTTATACACCTTTTGTGTGTGTGTGTTTACAAGCAACAACCCATGCTGAAAACAGCTGGTCCTGTGGCTGTTGTGACCAGGACTGGGGAAGATGGGGTGGCCCAGCAAACCTCTCTGTGCATCAGGAATTCTCCTCCATCCATCCACCCCAAAGTTTCCCTGGCCAGGCAGAGCAGAGGTACCCTTTGGCCAGTCAGCCCCTGCCCCTGATCCCCCTGTGCCACCTCCATGGGGCATTTCAAAGCCCTTTGAAATTCCTCCTGGCACAGCCGAGGCAAAAAATCATTTATTCTAAACATTTCTGCCTGGCCTCAGAGGCTAATTTTTAACAGGTTTATGTGCTGATTTTATTTTTAAAGCAGGGCACAAAAATTCAGCAGTTTTCCCTCTTTACTTTGCTCCCTCCCAGCCATACCCAAAAATCAGCCAATCCCAGTGTATTTCTGTGCATTTCCCATCGAAAGGCACATTCACTGAAAAATAGGGAAACTTTTACGCCTGAGGAGCAGAAAAGTGCTATTCATTAAGGCCAATTCTCTGCTTAATTAGAGCAGGAGAGCTCACAGCCATGGCCCAGTAATAGCAGGCACCTCAACAGGAATAATATTCTATCCAAAGAACATTTTGGTTGGAGAGAGCCCTGCCTGGCTTTGCACATTAAATCAAGGCTGCTGCCGGCTCTAATTCCAGCAAAAATTAATTTGGTGGAAGAGTAAGCAGTAAAGGCACCTCTTATTTTGGAGAGCAGCAGAGTTGGTGGTGTGTTGGAGCCCTGTGGGGATGCTGGGAGCAGCACCCTTTGGTGTGCAGCAGGGGGGCATTATACATTTATTTTTGCCACGGGATGGAGGCAGGGGTAATGATGGAGACACAGGAGGAATTCAGTGCTGGATAACTACAGCATTAATCCTGTATCATAAATCCTCTGCAGTGATGCACACTAAGGAAACTTGAATTTCTCCAGTCTAGGACCAAAAAAAACCCTTTTGGGAGGAAGAATTTGCAGCTGGGTCGATGACACCCAGCAGATCCCATCCTGGATTTTTCACCTGCTCTAGATGCTGTGATGTGGCAGAGCAAAACCCATTCCCAGGGGAGCTTTTCCTGGGCATCACCTGAGCTGGGCAAAGCACGGGGGTCTGTGCCAAGGTGGTGGCTGCAGGAGCCCAGTGTTTCCTCTCCTGACTCGATTTCCCTCGGAGTGGAACAAACCCCATAAGCTGTACAGTCTGAGGTCCCATTAGACCCCTCCTATTTATGAAGTAGCTCGTTAGGGTGACCCTAAAGGTATTACAAGCCCTCTGTGGCTGCTGCTGGCCACTTCTGGCTTCGCAGCAAAGGACAAACCCGGTCACAGGGGGCCAAATAACCGAGAGTGTTACGGATTTCATGGCTTTTTCTTTTTTTTTTCCTCTTCTGTCTCTGTCTTTAAGTGGTGTTTGCCAACGAGGAACGTAGTCAGGAGTGTCTCTCAAACCGTTGGCAGGAAGTGTTTCTCACTTTCCACGTTCAGTAAGTTTAGTCTGCTTTTTCAGCTATTTATATAAGTTCAGAAAGATGTCAAAGCAAAGGGCAAGAAGCAGTATTAAAAATGTGTGCATGAAGCACTTATTTTTGTATGAGTAGTACAAGGTTTGTATAGAGTTGTAACACTGTGAAGTGTAGTGAAAAATCACAGTTTCCATTTACTGGAGGACAATCGTGTGTGTTTAAAGGGAATGAAGGGAAAAATGGCATCTCAATCATCCGTTACAAATTAGAACTGGGACTAAATTCTGTGAAGCAACTCCGTGATTTTAGAGTAATCCGAGGACATTCACTGGACTTTGAAATATCATTAAAACTTTTTAAACACAAGCCTCAGTCCTTTTATACGTCTGTGGTAAACAGGAGCACACTTTGCTCTGGAGGGATCGATCCCAGGTCCCCCAGGCAGGGTCAAAAGCTGTTCAGGAGTGTTTTCCAATGTGCACTTCAGTGATCCTTGCCAAGCACACGCAGCAGAAAACCAGCAGTTTTGTATTTTTCACTTCTAAGTGAAAAATCAGGGGGTTGACCTCTTTTCCCAGCACCTCTTTGGTCAGTTATTCTTCACCTGTCAGTGCTACAGGAATTGGGTTTGCTGTGAATTTCTCACAGTGGTAATTGCTCCTTACCTGATCCCAGCAGAGATTTTTGGGGGGTTATTTTGATAGTGAGACAGCACCGTGCCAAAATAAAGGGTAAATGGGGAGATCCATGATTAAGGGCTGTGAGGGGCTGGCCCCATTTTGAGAAGAGCCTGTTGCCAGGTCACCAACTGGTAAATCATTTTTAAGATGAGGCCCTGCTCCTTGTAAGACCATCATAGCTAAATGACTGAGAAACAGCAATTCTTTGGATGAGGGGTTCTGGGTTTGCACCTTTACAGAGAGATCTTGAACCCAGGAAACGGGGGAAGCTCTGGTACCCTGCTACTGATAACCCTCCCTGCCACTCCAAAAGAGATTTTGCCAAAATAGCTCAACATTGTTCTTCCAAAGAGGTCAGCTGTACTCTGGGCTCCAGCAGCTCTGCCAGCTCTATTATTTTCCCTCATTAGCTCTTCCCACTGTCCTGCTTTCATTTCCTCTGAAACCAGGGCAGTGGAGAATTTGCTTTTGTGCTGTAACGTTTCCCCCCTCACACAACTGAGATTCCCTCTTTGCTCAGCAGCAGCTGGCTGGTCAGTTTTGGAGAGCAAGGATGATCGTCCAAGGAATCTCAACCCCACAGCCCAACTCAAAGAAAACATTATTTCCCGTTTGCAAAGATGTGGGCTCCCAGGGGAGAGCAAGATAAAGCCAAAAACCATATCCACCCTCCACCAACGAGTCTAAGACGAGTTTGAGGTGTAAGTGATGAGATCAATGCCCAGAAAAATCAGCAGATGGCCTCATCTTTGGCTGCTGGCAAGGCAAGAGGTACAAAAACTGCATTTTCCATCTCCTTCCTTCCAGCCAGCGCTTTCCTGGAGGTCTCTACAACACAAGGCCTCTCATCTGAGGTGCAGAGAGAGAATGAAACATCTCTGAGGGTGTCACAACTCCGTGGTTGGAGCTGGCCAGACCCTGGAACATCCCACAGGGAAACTCCCATGATCCCACTGAAACCCTGTCAGTCCATGTGACTTTCCAAGGGATTTGCTTTACCTTGGAGCTTTCATGGCTCCATTTTCCCAGCTAAATCTCCCAGGGACCATCTCATTTCATCTCATCTTTCCATCCACATACCTACCTGGGTTTCCCCTTTTTGGGAAAAATAAAAAAGAACCCAAACCAAACAACCTTTGAAGGTGACACCCCAGTCAGAGGTCACCAGTTCCTGCTGGTCGCTGATTCGGGGGTCAGCCTCGTTGTGGTGCTCTGATGGGATGTTCCTTTCTTCCAAGGGCTGGAAATTGTTGTGTCCCCCAAAATCTCAGTCTTGGCTAAAATTCCTTTTTTAAGTGCCTTCTAAGGCACTTAAAACCCAACCCCTGTCCTTTGGGGATGCTTGGGGTGGGCTGCTGTCTCCTTGGACACCTCAAACTCCTCTCTGTGCCCAGAAATCCCTCCTGGCCTGGCTCCAGCTCTCCACAGGATTGTGCCCATCCAGATTTGGGGTTGTTTAAGGAATAAACACTGGAAGAGTGCCATTCCTCGATCCCCAGCCCCACCTCGTGTATATACGACCGTGGCTGAGGAGATGTTGAAAACCAGAGAGCTGCACATAGGCTGCACACAAACACCCTCTGTGGGATGCTGGAAAAGCCCCAGACGGCCACAGGATCCAACCAACCCCAAATCCTACATCAAAGCCCGGAGACAGCAGAGGATTCTCTCCCCTCTCCCCGCAGCGCCCCGGGTCAGATCCCTATTTAGCATCTCCTAATTCTGCTGGTAAATCGGGAAGGGACGGGATGTGCAGGAGGGAGGCTGCGGCGTGCTCGAGTCCTGCCCAGGAGCTCCGCCTGTGCACACGAGTTTCCCGGCAGTTTATATCCCAGCACAACAAAAATAAAACAAAGGTGGAATTCTGCCCTTCTCCCCAGCACGTAGCAGGGCACAAATGGCTCCGTGTCGAGGGAGAGCAGCCCGGGAGAGGGACGAGCAACTGTGGGGAGTAGTGAGTGCTAAATTTAACAGCTGGCGAGGTGCCCAAATTCCTGAAAAATTCTTTTTTCCCTAGGCTTTGGCTCGAGCTCGTTCTCGTGTAAAACAGCACTGGCACCTAGTGGCTGCGGGATCCAGGCACAGCATCCCAAAAAAGCGTGCAGGGAGCATGGAAGGGCTGCTGGCCACTGCCTGCCGACAGCCACGCTGCCGTTAAAAGGCAATGAAAACCAAGGGCGTGTCTCCCAGGGAATTTTCTAGACACAAAATATTATGAACAGTCCTCAAAAACAGCTCCAAAACGTCAAAATCCTTTTCCCACTGGTGACAGCCAAATAAACACGAGGTGTTTCACAAGGGGACCTGCTCTGGGGCACGGGGGACTCTCCAGATACCCTAATTCTTGCTTTCAACTATTCCTCTCCCATGGGAACCCCCAGCTTTCTAAAAACTCTCTTTTGGGGTCAGACGTTCATGGTTTAGAGGGTAAATCTTTAACTGTGGCTTGCTTGAACATGTCCTGTACCACTGAAAACTCCCGCTGTCAGTGGGGTGGCTGGGGGAGTTTTTAGGACAGGACATCGGGGGCGTCTCCAGGGATTTGATTCCCAGGGATGTTCTTTCAAAGCTCTCTCTTTTTCCTGACTCAATATTGCGACTGCTTTGAGCTCCTCCGGATGGGGATCTCTGAGACTGATTGCAGCTGGTTGGAAATGAATAATTCATCCTCTCCTGCTGAGTTTAAAGAGAGGCAAAATTATCTGATTGATGATTCTCTGAAGAATTAAGGAGATTGCATACAAAATTGGTACACATTATTGCAGCTTATTAAACATTTACAGTTGTTTAGCTGTCAGGCCCTACAAGAATCCTAAATCCAGACATGAAATATGTTTTCTTCTCCCTGTGGCCCCCAGTTTTATCACTTACAGGGGTCAGAAGAGATTTGGGGACTCTGGAGCGGTCCCTGCTTGTGGCAGCCCTTGGCAGTGCTGGTGGGAGGCAGCTCAGGAGGGACCTGCCACCAACACCAGGTCAGGGTGCTCATGGTTTTGTCCAGGCAGCTCTGAAACCCTCCTGGGAAGATCCTCTGCATTCCTGGGGACTTTTCTGTGGTGAAAGCCTTTCAGCCAACAGGTTTGGGCACAGTCCTTGTACCCTACAATGGTGCCTTCATTCTCTGCTTGGATTAACTCGTGGATGGGTTGAAGGGGGACCACAAACTCACCTGTAGGTGACTCTGGGTGGCCCTTCATCCAGCCAGAGCCTTGGGTCCTTCCTGATGCTCCACAAAGCAGGCTGGAGCCTGTTCAGAGCTGCCTCACCCACAGCTTTAACTCATAAATTCAGTCCTTACTGATTTCCATCTGATTCCCTGTGGGAGACCCAATTCACCATCAATAGGCACAGGTTTAATGACTAAAGAAGAACTGACATCTTTTATTATGATAAGAATCAGCTGCAACCAGGTCTGGCCAGGACAGGACCCACTTGACTGAGGAGGACACATGAGGAGACTGAATTGCAGGGCAAAGCCAGAACTTTCCAGGAAGCTGAGCTTTGTGCAGCAAAGGATGACCAGCAGCACTCGAGGGGCAGCAGTGATGTCCAGAGCCATAAAAAGCCCTCTCAGAACACCCTGAAATCACCTGGAGTTGGAGGGGACCCACAAGAACCACCCAAAGCCCAAGCCCTGCACAGCCCAGCTATCAAATCTACTGCTCAAGGAGAGCATTCCTTTAGGGAATGGCATCACCTATGGGGCTGTGATTTGAAATGCTGAGGATGAGCCTTCAAATGGCACCGTGATGGTGCGAAAGAGGGACACCTTCTTCTTGTAGTGCCCGAAGTAGCGCAGCCGGTACACGCCCGGCTCCGTGCCAGCCGCGATGTGCCACTCCACGGTCACGTTGCTCTGGCCACGGGATCCTTTGCTCCAGTAAAACCTGGAAAACAGGCCCAAAACTGCAGGCAGCAAGGAAATCCACTTTGCATCGGAGCTCACTACACGCCATGAGATGAGGGCACTCCAGGTAAGTGTAGTTTAAGAGCTTCTTTTAACCTCCTCTCCTTCCTTCTACCTTCTCCTTCCTTTTAACCTTCTCTCATACATTTAGGCTATCAGAGCAGCAGCCAACAAGCCAAACCAAACCAAACTAGGCAGGGCTGAAAAATATCTGGGAACACAGGAAAAAAAGTAGTTGGTCCTGTTTGTAGATGGAGAATATTTGTACCAATGCGCTCTTCCATTTAGAGCTCCCTCGAGCACCACTTCTGAGAGCAACATTTGTCAGCTCAGTGCTCCCTGTGCAGGGGCAGAGCTAAACCAAGAGGGTGAATATTCACTAAAATCACCAAGTCTGTAATTACTGAGCTCAGGACTTCTGGCACCCATTTCCACATCAAAAGCCCATTTCCTTTTACAGATTCCATGTGCAAAAAGCCTTTCTGCTCAACCCCAAATCTCCACAGAGGATGCTCAGCCTCCCAATGCCACACATCATCTGGGCACGAGGGGTTTTTCAGCTGGCTCTGAGGGACATGATGAAGATTAACCTACAGCTCTGAGAGGTGACTCCAGCCTTGCTGCTCCAGGGATATTTTTCCTGAAGCCTGATATCTGTACCCTTAACTTTTCTCTCTTCCAAACAGTTTAAAATTGTTGCCTGCTTATGCTGTGTGAAAATCTGTCCAGTTTTTCCCTGGGAGTCTCTGCTGGTTTCTGTTTGGCTTCCTCTTCATCCTCACGGTGTGACAGATGGGTGGATATAGGCTAGGAGCAAGCTGGACCACAAACCTTCTGCAATTCTTGTCTTTCCCAAATTTACAAGCCTCCATTCCAGATTCTGGAGCCAAGGAAAACACCACTTTTGCCAGATTAACCCCCCAAACACAGGCTGATCCTTCCCTAGAGAGCATCACCTGCAGGGCCAAGAGCAGCCTGGGGTTGGGAGCTCTGGAATGAAGCCCTTCAAGTTAGACTGGAATGACTCCCTGGAGTCTGTAGGATGGGGGAAATTGCTCAGGGCACCCACCTGGTGTCCCAGGAGGCGTCGTTCAGCACCGCACGCCAGCTGCTGGAAAGGTTGGAGTATCTCTCCACCATCAGGAAGTTATGCTCAGTCTGGAATAAAAACACCAGAGTTGGGCAGGCACTGAAGGAACAGGCACATCTCCACCTCCTGTCACACTTCAAACCTGGGAAGGGACTGTGCTTCCTCATGCTTTACTGGCAAATGTGGGAATTTCTGGCAAAAATGTTATCTTTTACTGCCAAATTCAGGCTGATAAATGATGCAAGGACTTATCTGTAAAAAGAGAGTGGGCAGTGACAATGTCTGTGCAAGGTGAGTGATAGGGTGAACTAAGAGCTTTTCTAATTTCCTTTGTTTTGTTAAAATGAAGCAGCAGGCTGATAGGATGGAAATTAAAGACCAGCTTTGCCCTGGACACCAACAAACAGTGCCTGGCCTAACACACAACATGGCTCGACTTCAGTAACATAAACAGATCATCAACAGTCCAAATTCACTTCTTTGTCCCAAAAGCTTCCTGGTGGTGTGAATTCCCAAAGCACACATCTGCCTCTGGTCTCCCAGCAAAGCAAGGAAACCCTGCCCAAATGTCCATTAATCCCACCCACCCCAATTCCAGCACCATTCCATCACGTTTACCGCATTCTCTGCAGAGTTCCTGGGGTTTGCACCCACGAAAGTCACCTCAGCAACTTCTCTCTGGGGGTGGAAATTGAGATTTGTATTAAAGGCTGAGCAGCACATTAAGAGCATCCTTTGAAGAGGCAGTTTGATGTTTTTAGGGGGTGGGTTGGTTTTGTTGTGTTTTGTTGTGTTTGGGTGGTTGTTGTTGTTTTAAATTATTTATGATTTCACTTGGTGCAAGAGCAGTGGACAATTTATGCTTTGAACTGAGCCTTGCCATTCCACTCGTCCTGCTTGCTGCCCAAACTCCACCACGGCACGTAGAAAAGGGAGGAAATAAGGGAGATTTTTCAGAATGCCTCCCTGCCTCTCCCTGAAGACAACAATGAGAGGAAAGCCCTTGCTCTGAACATCTTATCTAAATGTTGAGCAGTGAAAACAGAACCCTTTCTGACATTTTGATTTCATTTCATTTACATTCCACGGCAGAGGCATCAAAGGTGACCTGATTGCTGCTTGAAAAGAATCGCTGTACAATATTTGCCTACTTAATCAACTGCTATTTCGTTTTGAAGCAGAAGGGGAAATCTGCTTTGTGCTGAATGAAGGGGTTTTATTTTCCCCTTTATTCACCCATTTTATTCCCATTCAGTACAGTGGCATTGGCATGGGAATGCTCTGTCCCTGCCTTCTCAACCGTGCCCACCAGAGACACGAGACCTGCTTGTTCTGAGGGCACCACGACCCACAGACCTGTGGGGTGAGGGGTAGGAATTTAAAGGCAATTTCCCAAACAGGATTTAGTGACTCCCTGGAGCTCTCACCTCTAGATACTCTGGTTTCACTTCTTCCAGCACATCCCCAAAAGTTTTACCGGCCGGAGCGCTCTCGGCGCTGAGGGAAGGCAGCAGGGTCACGCTGGTTACGTTGAAAAGGGGGGGCTCTGGACCTCGGGGCAAATCCTGAGTGGAGTTCTGGGAGAGGGAAGATGTGCTCATTAAACATCCCCATGGATAACCAGGATTCCCTGAGGAAGCTCTGCCTCCCAGCCCCTGCTTGCACAGATTATAGGAATAATAAAGTGAGATGGGAAAGCAAAGCACAGGATCTCCATCTGTGCTCTGCCTGCAGGAGCAATCCCTGCAGGACACCTGCTGCCCTGTTGCTGGGCTCTCCTAAATCCAGCCCCTGGATTATGCTGGGATGCTCCTGCCCACAGCTCCTGCCCATTGACATGGCCACAGTGACAATGGGCACTGCCAGGAACAGCAAAAACATAGCAGATTTGGGGTTTTTTCTTCCTTTAGTAGAAAAGCAGCCACTTCAGGCCTTGTTGAAAGGTTGGAGGGACTGATTTCCCACGCTTTGAGCTGTGAAATGCCCAGAATTTCCCAAGTGGGGTCAGGCCCCCATTACAGGAGTTATTTTCACACCACGTAGTGTATCTCAAAGCGGTTTCTGAAGAGAAGGGAGAGGACAGCACTCATGTGGCCTCACTGAGGAACAGCCACCACCACTGGCAGGGTTTAGGTGTGCCCAGCAGCCTGTGGCACGTAGGAAATGCTGCTTACCAGAGCAATAGCCTTGGCCAGGCCCCTGTAGAGCTGGATGTAAGCAGAAAGGGTGTGTGGCCCATAAATAGTGGAGGCAGCCTCGTAGCGCTGAACCTGGGAAGGACAGATTTGGGAAAGGAGGGTTGGGAGGGCTCCTGAGGGGTTTGTACATCCCACCCAGCCGGGGATCAGCTGGGGGTTATTCATTCCCTTTGTGATAATGAGTCAGCCCCAGCCACTTGCCAAAGTGTTTCTGCTGCAATTTCAGGTTACTCCTTACAAGGGCCTGCTTGCTCTTCCAGTTACCACAATTTTGACCCTCTTTGCTCTTCCAATTACCACAGTTTTTACCCTCTTTTAAAGGATTATGATGCAGCTTGCCTCTCCCTCCAACTTTTTGGGGTGAGATTCTTCCATCCTTCCCTCCCAGTTCTCCCTGCCCGTTTTTTGTGGCAAAGAGAGCTAAACACAACATAATTTCACATGAACTATCAGCCCATGTAGCCCAAAACTGAACTCAGACAGATTCAATCCTCAATTTTAACACTTACCTGGTATTCCTCATAGGTGGTGATGTAGTGGGTGTAGACATTGCACAGGCCTGCAATCACAACGTTCATCCCTGGTGTGCCATGAGAATCAAATTCCTAAGGAAGGAAATAAACCCCTTCCCTTGAAACAACTGCTTAATGCATGACTGTACTGTTTTTATTATTATTGTTGTTATTGTTATTATAGCAATATTGTTATTATTGTTATGGTTGCTGCCATTATTATTATTGTTATTATTATATTTTTATTTTATTATTATTATTTACTAGGACAGGATACAAAGTCATGGTGGGAAGGGATAATCAGGAATGCAAACCTACAAGTGCAATTTGCTTTTTTAAATGTCTCATCTTCACTCCCCAAAGAAAAATGAGGACAAATGACCTCACATTCCAGTAAATCTAGGGGGGTTTTTGGAAGCTGAAGTCTGTAAACTCCTAAAAAATTAGGGACATAAGTGTGAGAAAGGCTCAGTGAAATGTGGAGAAGGCATCTGGGACTGGGATTTTATTCAGGCTGCAGCCAGGATGTGTCCATCAAATAGGGAAAATACTTTTGCTTTTTTTTTTTTTAGCAATTGTTCTCATGTTGTAAAATCCTGGTAGGGATTAAGGATCTGAACCCCTCCCTCCCAGAGCCAAACTCCTGCTGGCATCAGTTGTGCCTGAATCCCTGGGGAATTGTCTTAATGGACTGAAGCCTGATCAGGTGGGCATTTTTGGAGTATATTCATTTCTCCTGCCTGCCAGGAAGCATGTGGAAAATCTGTCTGAAGCAAGGGGGAGAAGGAAACATCTGTGGGACACGAGCCCCGTGAGCTCAGCTGGGAGGGATGAGGGAAGCCTGGGAGGCTCAAGGAAGGAGAAGTTCCAGAGGTGAAGGGCACTGGGGAAACCTCAGCAACTCACACTTTTCACAGCTTCCCGCAGCCTGCGTCCAGACATGGTCCTAGGGCATGGAGGGAACAATGTCAGGCTCCAAAAATCATGGAATCACGGAATCCCTGAGGTTGGAAAAGCCCTCCCAGCCCATGGAGGCCAAGCTGTGCCCAATGCCCACCTTGGCCCCAGCCCAGAGCACTGAGTGCCACCTCCAGCCCTGCCTTGGACACCTCCAGGCATGGGCACTCCAAAGCTCCCTGGGCAGCCCCTGCCAAGGCCTGAGCACCCTTTGCATGGAGAAATTCCTGCTGCTGTCCAAGCTGAGCCTCCCCTGGCCCAGCCTGAGGCCGTTTCCCCTTGTCCTGTCCCTGTTCCCTGGCAGCAGATCCCGACCCCTCCAGAGCTGTGGAGAGCAGGGATCTAAAGCAGGAATTGCTGCTGGACTGGCAGCAGCCACCAGAAATTCCCACAGCACCTCCACCACTGCCCAACATCCCTTAAGGCTTCTGCACAAGTTCAACCAAAACACCTCAAAACATTTCACAACCATCACCGCACCAGGGAGGGGCTGGAGGCACCCCAGGGCTGGGTAGGAACTAAAAGGTAATAGAGATAAATCATTATACTGTTTAAATTTGCATCATTGTACCATCAACAGCCAGTGAAATTCTCCATTATGGTGTTTGTGGTACCAGAACCAGAATCAAAGTTAACAAATTCCTTTGGTTTCCTCAAAACTGTGGTTTTTTAGTAAACAAAAGGATTCGGGAAGCCTGTGTGCATCTCACTCATTCCCAGGTGAGTTTGGGGGCAGTTTTGAGCCTACCCAACTTTCTACCTGCAGGCAGAGCTGTTTCAGGAGGTTTGAATGAAATTTGGCTGCAATAAGTAGAACAAGACCCAAGGAATACACACGTGAACTCCCCGGGAACGGCAAGGATCGCCAGGGATCCAATGGCAGCAATCTGCACATCCACGATGTCTGGGTGCCAGGGGTGGGGCCAGCTCATCTGAGGGGGAGGAAAAAGTGCATAGAAATACTCTGGTTTAGTAGGAAAAACATGGCTGCGGTGTTTTCCTTCCTACAGTCATCAAGCAGGCAAATAAATTCATTTTGTGAGTTTATTTGTAAATGGCATTGATTTGTGAAGCACGTGAGAAGGTGTTTTACCTCCATGTGATGTCTGACTGTAAGAGTCACATAAGGCCCACGTAAATACCATGGGTAAGGCAAAAAAAACCCCTAAATAAGGTATTGCCAGAGGGGCAGCTTTAGGCAAAGTGGGTAAAGAAGGTCAAGGTAGCACCTAGAAACCTGCATGGAAAAAGGATAGAAGTGGGATTGACAGGGAGATGAAAAATCCCACTCTAGCAAGCCAAAAAAAAAGGGTTTTTTTTCTGGGGAGCAATTTCCTGGGGGCAAAACATGAATGACAAAAGCTTGTGAAGAACATCAGGAGCCAGAGGCCTGCCAGAGCATCCCTAAAATGTGCTAAAGCATAAGAATAAAGTGTCATTTCCTCTCAGTAACACCATCCTGCACAGAGGAGGAGGCTGGGAGGAGCTGGGACTTCTTGTCGGGAGGAGCTGAGGTGAGGAGCTGATTGAACACCCAGTGACAGCAGGGAAGCTTTCAAGGAGGCTGGTGAAAGGAGTAACAATGAATTTCCTTCCCCAGATGGCCTCGCCTGAGTGCTCTAAAAAGCCCTGGACATGATCCTTCTGCATGGCAGCGTGTTTGCCTCGGGGCCAAGGGAACATCAGGGGGGGCAGGGGCAGCAATTTCCATCTGGAGTTGGGGAGAGCACGCCCCGAGCATGGGCATGGGCTGAGATCAGTGGAGCAGCAGCCCTGCCCTGGATGAGCAGGGCATCCCTGGCACAGGCATCCCCATCCCTGCTGGCTGCCCCAGCTCTTCGGGGTAGAGCAGCTGCTGGTCCTGCTTGGGAGTGGGATCTGCTGGAGGCCCTCACCCCAAACTCATGGCAAATCCCTGCTGTGGGGACAAGAAGGCTTTCCAAAAGTCCCCATGATGAATCCCTGCATTTTGTGGGACCTGCCTGTCCTGTGGAAAGAGGAAAGGTCCTTTCATGGATTAAGGTAAGAACTGGATGGAAAATGCACGCAGAGCTATAAAGATCTGAGCACCAGCAGAGCGTCTCCTGAATGGGAGGCAGTGCTGAGTTCCACGCACTGGCAGCCATCCCTCACCCCCTGCTTTTTCCCTGTGCCTCCAGCTCAGGGCTGCTTCACAGGCAGAGACTTAGGCCAGGATGGATTTCAATGGGGTTTTTCTGGCCCTAGTGAGAGCAGCAGGTCGGGTTTCTCCTCCTGGGATATACGGAAAAAATGCTCTGAGAGAGGAGAACTCCCCCCTCTCTCGTTCTGATGCGAGCTAATGACAGCACTTTATCCTTGCTTTCTCTTTCTGTGCCTTCAGAGCCCGTGTAGCCTGTGCTCCCTCCTTGTTTGTCACCCAACACTGCCTGTGGCTCCCCAACAACCCCGTGAGGGATGGGATCCCAGAGGATTGCTGATCCCAGCCCAGATCAGTGGTCCCTGTGCTCCCCAGGGCACACACAGCTGTGTCCTTACCTCTCCCGTGCTGAAGAGGATGGGCTTGGGTTTGTGGCAGGCTTTGGTTTCATTCGATGGCTCTCCCAGCAGCTGGTCCCGGATTTGATCCCAAAACGGGTCCCCTTCTACTGAGCCTGGAGGGGGAAACATCTTTCAACCCTGTTCCTCAGCTGCCCCAGCAGCTCTCAGACAGACACTCCCAGCCCCAGGGGTGGGATATTTCCCAGTGGACTCCAACCACCTCCCTTTCCTGGGGTGGTTTGCAGTGCTCAGCTTCAGCCCAGCTCAGCTCCATCCTGGCAGCCTTTGGGTAATGGGAACAAACAAGCAGGAGAGTCCCAAACCAGCTCTTTCTTCTCCCTATTCCCCAACTTCTTAGAGTCTTTTAAGTTTGAGCCTGTTTTGTTTTCTCCTAATTCTTATGTCACAGAGGTAAAATAAGTAAGTAAGAGATGATCTGAACCAAACCACTACACCCAGCCATCCCCTTGCTCTCCTTCCACGGCGTGGCCATATCCTTTTCCCAAAGCTTTCTGATGGACACAGACAAACCTGCAAGGGGGTTTCCTCCACCTTCCTAAAAACCATCCCTTTGGATGCTGTTCAGGGGTTCCAGTCTGTCTGGGGGCTGCCCAGTGCCCGCCCTGTTCGTACAAAGCCCCTTTGGATCTGCCCCCACATTACCTTGGGTGAAGTTGAAAGCCCCCACTCCATCAATAGTCCCTGCAGCAAAGCTGTGCCCCAAGGCTGGCTTACAGGTTTTAACCTGGATCAGAAGGGGGGAAGAAAAGGAAGAAGTGAGAAACCCCAGTTCCCCTGGGTGTGGCAGGGCTGCTGTGGGATTTTAGGGCGTTTCCTCCCGCTCTCACCGTGTGGGTGGCGTTGAGCTCCACGGACATGTCGCTCATGTTCACCCACTGGTGGGCTGAGCTCAGGGGTCCTGTCACCTCCTGGGAGGCCTTTTCATACAGCTCCTGAGGGACACACCAGGTGGGAAAATATGCTTGAGGGACAAGCAATCAGGAACCCAGCTGCGCTGAGGAACATCTGAATGGATCCTCTCATTCCACCTTCCCCAGGCCTCTTCCAGCTGTTGAAGCAGATCTGTATTTCCCAAGTCCCTTTTTGTCACTCTCTGTGCTGCAAGCTGTCCCTGTCCCAGGGAGGGAGGACACTTTTCTTTCTCAGTTGAAACATGCCCCTATTTCAGCAGGATGGCAACTTCCTTCTCCTGGTTGCCACCTCTTGGCATTCCTTACACCTTGGACCAAGCAGGAAAAATGTTTTCGGTGAGAAAGGAGTGCTTGGCTGCACTCACTGCCTGCAAGTGCTGGGACTCTACCATGGATTTACTACACCCCTGACAGCTGAGGGTGTTTGCTACACACACTCAGCCCTTCAGGGAACGGTTTTCCAGCCTCAGGTTGGTACACAGGAAGTGTGGCCAGAAGTTTTGCAGGTTTAATGACACTCCTGGAAGGAACTGAGGGCACAGCCTTTGAAGGCCAGGAGTCTGAGGTGTTGGAGACAGCAGCAGCGTTTTCCCCTGTATTTGATGCACACACCAGGACTGGGGACAGAGGCACGGTCAGCCTGGACTTGAGGGCAGAGCCTCTAAAACGGTGACAAAGGGAAATGCCACCACCAGGTCTCCTGCTCTTCCTCCTCTGCTGGACACGCTCCAGTCCCTGCAAGCTGCCCCTGAAACGCTGCCAGAAGCTCTCCTTGCACTCACTGCTCTCACATCACACCAGAGGGGAACCAGCAAATCCAATCCAGGGGGGCTTTAGAGCCCACAGGCGATAAAAGGGAGCCCGAAGGGCCAAGGGGGTGCAGGGCCCAGCAGAGCAAGGGGAGCATCCTCTGTGGGGGTTCCAGCCACGCATTTTACCTCCCACTGGTGTCAGTTTGGGAATGTGATGCCAAATTGGCCCACAAGTGGTGTGTGGTGGTGCCTGTGAGCACTTCCAGGAGGATTTTTCCCATCATGATGCCTTTGAGATGAATGGAGGGGGGAGAGAGGGTAAGGGGGGGAACATCTTCTTTATATCCCAGAGAGGAACATTAAAACCCCAAATCAACTTTTTCATATCACGACAGCTTCAGTGACGGATCTAAATAAAAGTATGTGTTGTCCAGCCTAAATTCAGGTGTCTAATCAGATCTGTTACACCAGAGGAGACTTTTCACTACCTTTCAGATTTCCTACACTGCCCTGAGCCTAACAAATTCCAGGCTCTGAGGTCCTCTTGACTGCAGTAGAGACATCAACAGCTGCTTGCAGAGCTCATTTACCCATTAAAAACAAAACCAAGATACTTGAGAGTAATTTAAATCTACAGACATTCACCAAAACAGGTACATGATAGTGAGAATATAGAATGTAGAATACAGAATATAGAGCATAGAATACAGAATACAGGATACAGAACAGAGAATGTAGAATATAGAATACAGAATACAGGATACAGAATGTAGGATGTAGAATGTAGAATATAGAATATAGGATGTAGAATACAGAATATAGAATACAGAATATAGAATATGGAATATCCTGAGGGAAGGGACCCACAAGGCTCACCAAGCTGCTTAAATGAGCACGAATTCCTGTTGTAGCAGCACCCCCACACACTCAGAAAGCAGAATATCCCTTACCTTTGCTTTCAGGAAGATATTCTGCCCTATAATCCTGGTGCTCTCAAACATGTCACTCCCGGGCCCCTTGGCCATGCACATTGCTGCCTGTGGGGAAATTGATGATCAGTGAGTATGGAGAGCATGTGGCACTGCCAGGTTGTGCCAGGTTGTCAAACTGTGGGAACTGAGGGCTTCTTGCAGGCCACATCAAAATTAGGCACGGGGTTACTACACTCAAGATAAATTTGGGGTGAATAACCAGAAAACTGGGTGTGGGAGGGAAAAAGCTCAGCAAGTTCCTGGATGTAGCACCCAGAACAGTCCAAAAAGAGGTGATTTTTAATATCAGTGCCCTCTCCACGCACAGTGGTGAATCCCAGGGCCCTGAGGAAGGCGGGACAGGCGGGTCACACTCACCCCTCCGACGGGACACGTGCTCTGGGGGTTGTCACACGACTCGCCCGTGTTGACGCAGAACGGGCCCCGCGTGTTGGGGGACACATCCCCCAGGTTGGATGAGGCAAAGGCGGCCACAAAGGAGCCCTGCCAAGGTCAGAGGAGCGTTTCAGTGCCTTGCAGGGACAGCCACAGAGCTCCCATGCAGCCCTCCCCACAGCTGCTGCCAGCCTGTGCCATGCTGCTTTGTTCCCAGCGTCACCAAGGCCACTGGGATGGGGCTTTTGGCACTTCCCAAGGGCTGGGGCAGGGAGAGCAAGGAGAACTGGATGCACACGATGCCATTTCAGCACATGGTGTTTCCTGCTCCCCCTCTTCCACCTCAGCTCTTCCCAGCGTGTCCCCAGCTTCTCACTGATCAGATGTTTATGGGTCACACTGTGGCACCTTGCACAGGATTTGGTTTTCCTTCCAGGCTTTCACCGTGACTGATTTACAGGGTGAGAGCTATTGGAGCTGACTGCAGGGACACTTTCTAAGCTGTTCAAGGCTTGAACGCTTCCAGGGATGGGGCAACCCCGACAGTTGAATTAAAAAAATTTGAGTTATTCTTAAAGTCCGAATTACTGCCACTGATTACTAGTTTGGAAAGTCAAGAATACACCTTCCCACTTCCCTTCTGTAAAGGAAGAGAGGAAATAAATCACAGCACTCCCCTCAGTGCCTGTGTTTCTGTGCTTGCCCTGCTGCCCCACCTCACCCCTCGCTGTGCCAGCCCTGCTTCCCCCTTTCCTGGGAGCACTCCCACCTCTCCAGGGAGCATTCCCTTGTTCTTCTCCTGCTCGAACAGGTAGGAGGCGTAGCCCACGTTGTCGCTGTTCACCAGGTGGTTGGAGTTGTTCATGCTCACCGGGTGCACGGCAAACCAGCTGAGGAGGGGTCACAAGGCACACACAGAAAATGCTTCGCTCGCTCTGTGCGGTGGCAACTGACTCGTTCAATCTCACGTGTTTGTGGGAATTTTCTTTGGGAGGATGCAGCTGGAGACTCATGGTGCTGAGGGATGGCTTAGCAAGGGCAGAGTGTTCCCATCCTCTCCCTTCCTAACCAGGAGGGCTCATGGCTGTTACAATCCAGGCCTTGAGGCCACAAGAATTTGTCACTGTCATTATCAGGGCTGCCAAGAGCTCCTTCAGACCTGAACTGGCTCTTTCACTAACCCAGAGAATTATATTTTGAAGGGATTTTTATGTTCAAAGGAACAAGGAGTCGGTGAGGTAAAAAAGGGGAAAAAAATGGAACACCTCCATTCTGACAAAAAATAATGAGGGTGTGGAGGAAAACCTGCTGCCCTGGTGGTCAGTACCTGATAAGGCCTAGCTCATGTCCATCCTCATCTACCATCTTCAGCACCACCATTTCTTTATCCGTGTTGGATGAATACCTGCATGGGAACAAAGCGTGGAAATCCCATCAGAGCCAGGGCCGTGGCCATGCACACCCAAGTGCCCACAATGGCCACAGCACCATTCATTCTGCCACAGTCCTGGCTCCACATTTTCGGCACTCCTGGGACGACCAGAAGCAGCAGCTGTGATATGGCTGGGATGTGGTCCCAGCTGGAGGGGTCTCTCCAGGGCTCTGTTTCCCCCCTGCCTGGGGAGGTTTTACCTTTTCCGCTCCGGGGCCGGGTTCTCGAGGTAGGAGAAGGGGCTGCGGTTGATCTGGCTGTTTTCCACAGTGCCTCTGTTTATAAAGAGCCTTCCTGTCTTCATGCTCTCATGGGCGATCTCTATGCTCTGCAAAGCAGTGAGACACGAAGCATCAAGCTGTCAGGCTCATGTGAGGTTATCTAGAAAAACCCTTTCTTTCCCTCGCTGTCCATCCCCAACCCTTTCTTGGAATTTGGAAGTGCTTGTCTGTTTGTTTGGGATTTTTTCTTAACCCAGCTAAAATTCTGGAAAATGCTGAAGAAAGGATCCAAAGCTCCTGCTGTTTGAGCTGCCATCACCAGCAAACACAAGCCCACCTCCAAGCGTGAATCGGGCTGTGTCATGCGGACTTTCACCCCCAGCACCTCAGCCAGAGCTGTGTGAGGCACCCACACGCTGGGCTGGGTGGCACTGACCTTCACAATGCCATTGACAATGGAGCTGAGGGCTGGCCTGATGAGCCCCTTGCTGGTGATCCAGAACAGGGTGTACTGGAAGTAGCCTCCGGGCCCCGAGTGCGTGTGGGTGCCGCTGAGGATGACGTTGTCCTGCCGGTACAGCTCCCCGTACTTGCTCTGCAGCTGCTTCAGCACCTGGGAGGAAGGGGGTGCTCCTGAAAAGCCCCTTCTCCTGCCCAAAGGGTGTGGAGATTTGTGCCAGCCCTTGCAAAAACCCCAACCATCCGTCCCCTTCCTCACCCTCCTCTTTCTGCCTGGCACAACAAGGAGGCTGTAGCTGTTGGCTTGGCAGGAGCCTCAAAATAGGAATATCTGGGAGAAAACCTCTGTATGCAACTTGAAGTGAATTCCAGATCATCCCAGGAGCCCCCAGTTCTCCAGCACGTCCCTCCCTCCTCTGCTGCACTTTTAGAGGCACCGTGACAAAGTATTTGTGGTCCCAATGATCTCCTGGTAATTTTTCCTCTAAGAGAAGCGTGAGCAAAGCCCAGCCTCATCTGCTGAGGAGCCCAAAGATCTTCCCCAGCAGAGACACAGCACCTCCCCAAGGAAATCCCAAAGGAAGCAGCCAGCATGCTGCCATGCCATGTAGGGATTGACTGCAAGCACCCAGCCCCTCCTTTCCAGCCCCGTACCTCCAGCCTCACTCTCTGGGACACCATTCCGATGTCAGCGCTGACGAACACCACCCGTTTGGAGTCCTCGGGGTCTGCCACGATGAAGGCTCGGCTGTAGAGGCGTGAGAGGAGCCCCCCACCCACCTGGTCAGGGTTGGCATATCCCATCTGCAAGAGAGGAGCTCCACCATAAATACTGAGCCATTTATCCCCCTGTGTGCATTTTCCTGAGTAGGTTTGCCCTGGGACCAGAGGACTCATTCAATGGCTCCGAGCTGCAGCTCTGTCTTGCCCCGTGATTCCGACCATCATGGAATGGTTGGGGCTGGAAGGGACCTTAAACCCATGTCATTCCAACCCCCTGCCATGGGCAGGGACACCTCCCACTGTCCCAGGTTGCTCCAAACCTCAAAGAAACTTCACCTAAGATTTGAAGGCAGCACACGTTTGGCAAGGCAGAGGCTCTGAACCGGAGATCCTGCAAAAAGTACTCACGGAGGATGAAAAATCAGTATTTCCCCAACCCCAGGAGGAATTCCCCCAACTCACCAGAGGGACTTGTGCCACAGGGCCCGTGCAGTCAGCTCTGCCAACACCCACCAAGTATCGTGCTGCTTCTGCAACATCGTGGTTGGAATCTGCAGGAACAATGAAGGGCGGATCAGCGGGCACAGAAGCGAGCAGAATCGGGGACAAGAGAGACCAGGGAGCTCTGGCTGCATGCTCTGTGTGGGTCTCCAGCTGGCTGTCAGCGTGCTGAAGCTGTCTGAGAAGGCCTCTTGGGTGGCAAAGGGTGGAGCAGGCGTGAAGAACCAGGCAGGGAGCTCTCCAGAGGGGTCCCTGGGCTGTGCCGAACGGGGGGTGATGCACAGAGAGGGGAAGACCAGCCCAGTGTTCCCAGTTAGAATCTCTAAGCCCACCAGCACCATGCAGGAACCAGCTCCAAGTGCTGTTTCACACAGACAATTCAGCTCAGCAGGGGTAAGGACGAGGGGATGGTGGTGGAGCTACTGAGGAAGGACTGGGGAAGAGAGAAGGGCACATCCAGCACATCCTAGGTCCAGTGCTGGTGCCTTGGTCCTCCCCAAAACAATCCCAGCAGAGCCATCTGAAGCTCAGAGGAGGGAAAAGCAGCTCTAGGCAGTGATTTCCAGGCAAATGGCGAGGAAAAATTCTCCCAACGGAGGTCACGTCTAACCCCAGCCACCAGGAAGGTGCAGAAATCCTTCCAGGATGCACAAACCCGTGGAAGAAAAGCCATCAAGGGCTACCAAATCATAATAAATCAGAAAGGTTATCTGCATCTCAGGAAATCCCACAGCCACAAATCACTGGGGGCTGAGATAATTCTGTGGGAAAATACTAAATATTTCTGTGTGCTCGCTGTGTTCCCACAGCCCTCCCCAGGCAGCTGCTGCAGCCCAAGGCAGGGCTTTGGGATCTAGGGATGCTCCGTCTTCCCAGCCTGGCCTTTCCTGGGCTCTCACTTGGAACAGAGGAGAAGGGAAACACTCATGCTGACATCATTTAAAATGGTGCCAGTCAATTGAGCCACCCTCAGAACTACCCTTCCTCCTTCTCTTCCTCCCCCTCCTCTTCCTCTTCCTCCTCCTCCTCCTCCCCCAAGAGCTCCTACACAGGGGAGAGAATCACTTGTGCAAAACTCTTGACGTGTTACAACCCAAACACATGAAGTTTTTAGTCCCAAATAACCTCCAATCTGAGACCAAACTTTAGATGCTGGAAGGTCCCACTGCTGAGACGGTGAGTCCCGCTCCCGACACCCTCCCACCCAGTGCCTGGGGAAGGGGCTGGAGGCATCAGCGGGCTGTGATGGGGCTGTAAAACCCCTGGGTAAAACCCCAGGAACAAGGGGCTGCCAGGGCCCTCTGCAGCAGGCAGAGAGAGGGATGGGAGGAGGGGATGGATCCCTGCAGCCAACCTCGCCCCATCCCCGACCGTGCATCCGCGGGACCCCCTGCTCCTGCTGCTCTGGCTGGGCAAAGGACGCCGTGCAGAGTGGTGGTGACAGCTCAGCGGTGGCCTGGGGACCTCGGCCTGTCCCCTTTAATCTCAGTCCTGCCCTGGGCACCCCCTGGGGTAGGGGGAGGGAGGCTGGGATGGCTCCACTTGCCGTCAGTGTCTTTGGTGAGGAAGTGCAGGACCAGCAGCACCACGGTCAGGGCGATCATCAGCACCAGGCACACGATCAGGATCACCTCCAGCCGGGAGAAGGAGCACCTGGACCTCTTTGCACGCATGGTGGGGGCTCTGTGGGTGCAGGAAGGAGCCTGTGGGACATCCCAGAGAGCACACCCCACCCTCAGGGAGCTGCTTGTGAGCCCAGCCCGGCGCCAGAGACGGCAGCAGCACAGAGAAGGACGGCAAGCAGAGATTTATTTCTCATCTTAAGACAGCAAAAACCTGTCTCCTGCTGGCAGCAACCACTCCCCATCACCAGGCCTGACAGGACAGGGAGAGCGCCCAAATTCCCAACCCTGTGCTTCCCAGGGCACTTTGCTCACCCTTCTGAAGAGACCTTGGAATAAACCCCACAATATTCCACCAGGTGCTGTGCTCTCTGAGTGGCTGAAGGAGATGCTGAAGCTCAGAGGACTCAGAAGAGAATGCTGTCACCATAACAAACATCAATTCAGGAAACTCACCTTCAAGGTCCCTCCCAACCCATCCCACTCTGCGAGTCTGGGATTATTCTGGAACGATTCTGGGATTATTCTGGGGTTAGAAAGCAAAGAATGAAGCAAAGCCTTTGGTTTTCCTGGCGGTAACATTGGCCAGCTCTGGTGAAAGCCCTGGCTCCAGGTTATTCCTCACAGGGAACGTGCCCTGGAAACAATGAACCCACAGGAAACAACTGCTGCCATGAGCACTTAGGGTCCTGGAAAGGTGGCAGTGAGAAACAACAGCAGCAGAGAGCCAGGTGGCCACGTAGACTTGCTCTAAGTGACCTCTCTTATCAGCTCCTTTCGCTACAGCACTCGTGGTCAGGGCTGAATTCACAGAGCAAATATTTTATTGGCAGCAAATCCTTCCTGCCCCTTTCACCCCCTGAGCGTGGCATTGGCTGCCAGGCACCCTGAGCTGTCCAGATGACCCCAGCAGCCGCCTGAAACACATCAGCAGCACACACAGGCACACTTCTCATCCTCCAGCTGATTAAACTGCCCCAGTAACACGGGAAGGTACAAACACTGATCCCATGGGATCCCGGGGGATCTCCGGCGGGCTTACCTGAGTTCTCTCACCTTTCCCAACAGCTCCCAGCCCGAGACCTGCTCCAGGCTGGAAAGTTCAGCTGGGAAATTCTTGCTGAGTAACCCCGTGAGTCAAGCGTGGCACAAGATAAGGAGAAACCAATCAATAGTTTTGATCCCTCAGGGAGGCGATGGAAGGCTTCCCCCCGGGGTGTTCATGTCAAGCTGCAGACAGCGTCTCCCTCTCCCAAAGTAACCTTTCCAGGACTGCCCTGCCCACCTCTGGTGCCCCAGGAATTCGGGAACGGGACTCTTTTTCCTCCCCTTTGCCTCATCACAGCTTGATCAGCCTGTGGAATGGTGTCTGCTCCCCGTCTCGATGTGACTCCTAATTCCCATGGAAGTTCAGTCCTCAGGGTTTTCACACTCTACTAGAAGAACTTGAGAGCAGGATTGTACTTTAAGTGTAAAATACTTTTTATTAATGTATTTCTATTTATTTAAAACCTTATTTGTTAAACCCCAACTGTATTTTTCCATCTGTTTGCCTTTCAAGTCCCAGATAAGTGTGGATAAATTCCCCAGCTGCTCCAATATGCTTTATCCAAAGGATTTTGGCAGTTTGCTCCTCCCCAAAATAACCAGACCGGCCACACCCTCAGATGCTGGGGAGGGAAGATCCCAGCAGCCACAGCCCTTTCTCCTTCCAGCACTGTGGTGGGAGTTAAAAGCTGGGAGCACCTCTGGCATTTTCCCTCCTCTCTCAGGAGGTTCAGTTTTCCCTCCCCTTTTCTCTGGCGCATCCCTGCTCCAAGGGTGAGCGTTCCGGGCAGCGTCTGCGTCAGCGCTCCAAGGTCACGTTCAGTGTCGCCCTTTGGCTCCGTGGTTTTTGGACTGGCTGGTGGGGAGAAGCAAGGTTTACTGATACCTTATCTCCTGCAGCTCCCCAGGAACCTGCTGGGCATGGACACAGCCTGCAGATATCCCCAGACACCTCCGTGCTCCTGGGAATGGCCGGCTCCCAGAGGGACAAAACCGTGGAGCAATTGCTCTGCTGGCATGGGAGAGGTGCTGGCACAGGGATGAGCCAGGAAAGGGCTGTGCAAAAGCAAGAGCTCTTCCTGCAGGTGATGCATTTGCTGCAGCAAATACAGTAAAAGTGAAGAAAATGAGTTTTAAGGAATTGTTACAGTGCCAGAGGGTCCTGCCAGCCTCACCCCACAACGTGGAAAGAGCTGAGGAAAAGTGGTTCTGGAACTCCAGAAAGGACAAACCACCTGTTGCTGGGGCTGGGGGAGGAAAAGGGAGACTGGTGACAGCTCAAAACATACTTTGGGGAATATTTTAAATTGTTTTTCTGTTGAAGTTCTGGGGTCCCACAGCTCCCCATGCCCCCCAGGTGATGTGACTGTGTCCAGGCCCAGGACTGTAAAAGCAAGGAGCTTTTTAGTGCAGAAAAGGCACTTTCTGGACTGCAGAGACCTCAGCTGGAGTGCCAAGGGCTTGGTAAATGCCTCTGAATGCCTTCCTGTTTGTGGAAATGTGAGGAAGGGGAAAGGTTCCCACAGACCACCCTCCTTGCCAAGACCAGGACTCCTCCAGCTTCTTCCCGGTGCCATTTTGTGCCAAATGACACTACAGACAGTGGTGTTTCCTTCAGAGTCTTTATCCTCCTGTAAAAAGGCTCCTCCCCATCACTGCCACCCCCGGGCTGCACTCTGTGACCTCCCTGGTCACATCCAGTGGCTGCAAACAGCACAGGGATTTCATCCTCAGCACGAAAAGTGTTCCAGCCCACCCGGGACTGATGGCTCCACTGAAGGAATCAGGCACAGCTCACTAAAAGGAAACCACCTCTCACAGGTGGCCAAACGTGCATTTCTTTATTCAGTACACACCGTGCTCCCTAATCATTGAGAAAGAGGATTCAAACCACCTCTGCAGAGGAAAAAAGAAATAAATTAGGAAAATGGGATTTGACATATAAACACACAAAGCATTTGCTTCCCTTTCCTCGCCTCGTTTTTCAGTTCCTCGTCCCTCCTGAGCAAGACCAGATCATTTCAGAGAAGTGGCCCTTCTCTACAGCATCCAAATTTCACTTCAAAACCATCTCCTGGCCTCTTGGAGAGCTTTTCTGCAAACCATCCAAGCTGGGGCTGGGTAAAACTAAACTCTTCTCCTAAAAACGCACAGGAGGCCACGATCTTCTGTGTAAACCTTCTGAAACAAAAACTTCTGATAGGCAATCAGGAGACTGAAACTCCCTTTTTTTTTTTAATGACAAGGCCTGGGAGGATGCCTGAAACTGCCTGCATCAACTCTTCAGTGTTCTGGGGAGCAAAAATCCCTTAATTCCCGAGAAGCCACCTGGAATGATGGGCAATTCCCCAGTGCCCCAGCCTCACTCATCCCTGCAGGACAGAAACCTTGATTCCAGCCTGTTTGCCAAGCTCTGGCCAGGTCCTGAGCAGAAAATTGGAACAACCATCCCCTCAGCATGAGCAGAGATAGTGCAGAGCCGAGATGTTCCCCAAAGCTTGGTATCCTGGGTGAGAGGGGCCTCAGAGCCCTCACAGCCCCCAGAGCCTGCACAGCAACCAGGAGGCCTCTTAGATTAAGGTTGTTTATTTACCAAAGAATGGCCAAAGTCCTTTCAGCTGGGCTCAGGATGGCAGGAGATAAAGTGTTTGCACAGAGCTGTCAGCAAGAATCCTGCCAGGCTTTGGCAAGGGCACACCAGGGCTGCTTCAGGCAGCACCACGTGGATTTTCTTCCCCACCTTTCCTGGTGAAAACACACACCCTTACTCCGAGCAGCGGCTGGCAGTGGAAGCAGACTTACTTGTGGTGGCAAATGGAGACTTTTCCTGCTGGAAAACACAGCTGGGAGCACACATGGAGAGTTTAGGAAGGGCAGGTTGAATGGAAAGGTAAGAAAATGGGAGCAACTGCCAATTTCTGAGCTCAAAAGTCCTGCACAGATCACTGAGTGGCAGCTGAACTGAAGGGACACCCAGAAAATATAATTTAAATGTTGCCCTGGGGTGCCTGGCCTTTCCTTCCCCACCTTGCCTTGCCTCGCCTCATGAGCAAGAACCCTCCTGGACTACCAAGTCACAGTGACTTTTTGCTGCTAATAATTGATGTGCAGACACGTGCACACCCCAGAACTCCCCAGGTGATGTGCCTTAAATCTATCCAGAGCTTAAGGGCAAATGGGTTAAAGCTTCACCACAAATGGAGAATATTTTGCCATCCCCTCATCGGAAGCAGCAGCAGCAGCACCAGGGCACTTCCTGGGATATGGGAGAGCCCAGGGAAGCATCGCTCCCAGGAAGAGCCAAGCAGCACGTGCCAAGCTCAGGAGCTCTGCCACAAAACTGGGAAAACCTTCTCAAGACCCAAGAACAGCGACACAGAATTGGGCAGAGCCAAATTAAATCCCACTGGCTTTTTTTGGGAGGGGGAGAAATGGTCAGGAAATGACCAAGGTGGGCTGCTCTGTGCCCACCTGTGCCGGCAGGGGCCAAGCTGCTGCTGCTGCTGCCAAAAACTGTCTGCAGCCAAGTTACAGGAGCCCTGCCTGCTCCCAAACCTTGCAAGTCCCACTTCTTCTGTCATCTTGGAATCACAGAAGATCCTGACCCACAGGGACCCATCAAAATCCAACGCCTGCTCCTGCACAGGACACTTCCAATAATCCCATCATGTGCCTGAGAGTGGTGTCCAAATATTTATTTATTTATTTAAACAAGGGACATGCAAAGGGTGTCGTGCCCAAATCCCATGGCCAGCCAGGGGCAGGAGAGGCACTGAGAGGATGAAGAAAGAAACCACAGATCCTTCTGGCAAATATTTGTGGCCAATATCTGCTGAGTTGGAAGGGGAAAGTTGCCAAAGCAGGATCTTGTGGCTGTGCTTCGGGCAGCCCTCTGGCCCACTGGCACCAGGGACAGAATGAGCACTGAGCTGTGTCCTGAGGAAAAGCAGGAGGGGGAAAGTGATGGGATTGCTCTTTCCAGAGTATGGGAAAGTGAGGGGATCATTGCCCTTGCTTGGCTCCTCAAACACCTCCCATCCCTGTATTTTATGGGTTTAAAACCTTTCCCACGTGGCAGCACCAAAGGCTAAATCCAGATGGGTCTCAGCAGCATCAATGCCCACCCTCCCGGCAAGATCCTGGTTTGTCCAGGTCTTTCTCCACCTTGAACTGTCCTTTTCCAGCCTTTTCTGGTGGATGTAGAAAATAAAAAGGTTCCACGGGACACAGTGGGTTTGGGATGATCCCTACAGTCCAAGGCAGCTCCTGAAATGTGCAGTTTATTTGCAAGGGCCGTGGGTGCAGGAGCTCTGCTTGAGCTGCCACAGCTCAGAGCATGCCCGGAGAGGGTGAGAGAGAGAGAGCAGGAGATAGAGAGGGAGAGAGAGAGGTAGAGAGAGAGATCGAGAGTGCTAAAGTCTGGTTCGATGATATTCTATCTCTTCCTATACTGAATATGGTAACATATTCAAACATCCAATCAATAGAAGACAGAAATCCTTACAGAATTTACACACAACCTATCACAACTACTACATTACCATACTGTGGTACATTTTAACTCCTAAAAACTACTTCCTAAAACTACTTTTTCCTTCCCTGCCACGCTGGCAGGGTTTCTCTGACCCTTGGACTTCTCTGTTTGCTGAAGCATCCTCTTCTCTGCTAAAGCCACTGTTCAATGCAGAGGGATTCTCCTTCAGCTGGCCAGCCCATTGTTTTTGGCTGTACAGGAACTCACAGCTCGGTATCTGATATCTCAGAGCCAGCTTTCATTTCTATTTCACTTACAGGTTTTATATTTTCAGAATCTTTTGCCAAGCAGTCACATTTATAAGGTTTCCCTATTTCATCCTCCCCAACAGGTGGAGACCCCTGTTCCCCATTTCAGCCTCCTGGCACCTGTCCAGGTTTGCCCCTCCACACACAAACCAGGTTCCTGCCTGTCCTCCACACCCTCAGAGCTCAGCTGGAGGCCACAGAGGATGGTTTTACTGGCACAGCGTGGGGAGATCCATGAGTTCTGCTGGACTGAGGCAGCACAACTCCGGATTCCAGCTTTTACAGACTCGTGGTTTGCTGTGCTCCCCTCTCTGACGGGCACCAAGCAAAGCAGGAGCAGCAGGAGCTTCCCTACCCAACAGAGAGGCAACAACACATCAATGTCCAGGGCAAAGGAACCACTTCAGTGGTGGTTCAGCTCCTAACTGGGACAGGCTTGTCCCTGGGAGTCACCTGAGGATCTCAGCCCAGCAACACTGAGCTCACAGGCCAAGTGTGGTGTCCAGTGATGGCAGAGGAGCCCCACCACCCCTGGCTGCGCTCTCCGGACAGCAGAGCCTGAGGGAGGGCTGTAGATGGATCCTACCTGAGGTCAGAGGGGAATGCAGGGGGAAATGTGGGATTCTGGCCCTCAGCACAATGCTGAAGGTCACCCTGACCCCAGGCCACGTCCCATCCCAGCCAGCCGGATGCTCCCTGGGGGGGAGGAGAGCGAGGCAGCACAAACTCCACAGCCTGGGCTGAGCCAGTGCACAGCAGTTGTGTCCCAAATCCATCCCCAGGCCCCTCCTCCAGAGCCAGCAGCCCTGAGCCCCCCATCTCCCATTCCCAGGCTCCCTTCCCAAGGCAGCAACCCCACTGTGGCACAGGTGGGGGGCCCTGTGGAGCCAGGGCCGTGCAGGAAGTCAGACACCACAAGGCAGGATTCAGCAGATTCCATTTAATGTCATGTGCATATATATCCATACATTTACTTATGTCAATGGTTCGGATGTGCGTGATGCCAGGTCTTGAAAAATCTACTCCTCGGCTTACTCTGGGAGCATGAACTCTCAAAAATCAGCTCAAAAATCAGCTCGGGGTGGGGCTGGGCTGTTTAAAAACCGACTTTTAACCCCAAAGTTGCCAAGGCAAAGCCGTGAACTGAAGGCAGAGCAGGCAGTGCTGAATTCCCACCTGGCTCTGCAAATGCTGTTGCAAAGGGTTTGGCCAAGGACCCCCCTCCCTCCTCGGTCCCTCCCTCCCTCCCTGGGAGACAGAGAACTGATAAGGAACGGGCTGCTCTTGGTCCAGCATCCCAAGCAACACCCCACCAGCTCTCCAGGGCAGGTTTGGGCCCAGGCTGAGGAACAGGGAAGAGAAGAGGAGATAAAGCATCCCCAAAAATCAGCAAAGAAGGAAGAAATGACACTTTCACCGCCACGGACGCACAGAGATTGGCTTCTCTTTTCTTTATTTTCCTGCTGTCCAGGGGCCAGGACTGGCAGTTCCTGGGGGAAGGGATGCCCACCCTGCCCTGTGCTGCGTCCCAGCAGTTTGGGGTAGATTTTTCAAGGCCTGGAGATGGCTCCCAGGAAGGCTCCTCCCACCCGCTCGCACTCATCGATTGCATAGCATTTATTTCAGATAAGGCACTGTTTTGCCCAACAGCAATTCCACATCAATGCAGTTTCCATACAGTCCACATCGGATGGCCTACAGTGCAATAACATCAACTTAAAGGCAAGGTTTGCAAGAATAAACCCAGCTTTAAATTTCAACTCAACGTTAAGAAGATAAAGGAAACTACATTTTTCAAAAGCCTTTTTTATTTTCCTTCACCATTGTTGTTTTACAATACAAATATCACCTTGTGAATACACAAAAAACCTACAGAAGATAACTCTGCTTCACGTAAAATACAGAATGGATATATATATATTTATATATATATTTTTCTCTTCTTCATTCTTTTTTAGAAAAACTATTTTTTTGTTCTGCACATTGGCAAGTTTAGGATAGGAGACTTCCCCAAACATACAGTATGTATGGTAGGAGTGAAAACTTAGAATTACATGCAGTTTCTGCACAAATATTTTAAAGAAATAGATTATCTTTGTTGTTTTTCAACAACACTTCGATAGGGGATGAAGAAACCATTCGTAGTTCACTCAGTGATCATTTGTAAAATTCTTAAAAAATAAAAAGTCATGGCTGTTTTGCTTTTTAAAATCCAGCTACGAAGTAGACAATAAAGAGATACTTTTTTAGCTTGACCTGCCCGCAATGTGTGAGCAAGGTCGGACCCTTTTTATTTGGTGGGGTGGGAAGTTTTTCCCTACACGTGGCAATTTCAACATTATAAGCAAATCTCCAGTTTAATTTAGCTATAAATGCAAAAATTAGTAATTATACAGTATATATAATTCTGCTTTCATGGAATACTTTATTTTAAATAAAAACATTTAAGACTGCCTACTGACCATACAATCAAGACAAGAAAGGCACTAGAAACATAGACAAATCTCTCTCTCCCAAGAAGCATTTTCTTTAAATTTTTTAACTCTCTGTTCTCTGACATGTAAAAATCTTTTTTAAATTTAATTTTTTTTTCATACACATTTTGAAAAATAAAGTTAGGAAATACTTAGAAAATCACTTTACATTTTTTTCTTTTTTTTGTGGGTTTTTTTTGTTTGTTTTCTTTTTTTTTTTTTTTTTTTTCACTTCTTTGACACAGTCAGTCACTGCAGATTCTACAAAATCAGGATTTACCAAACCTTTCTGTGTCTATCATCTTATTTGTAGCACGGTGCAACAGGTAGAAAGATTTCTTGATTTCACCCAAGGCAGGTATTTAGAAACCTTCATATAGTCATTTGCTAGAAAATGGCTTACAGCCCAATCTTTGGGGCAAGAGATATGAAAAGTATGTTTTCCCAAGAAAATAATATGCTTTGTTCCCAGACGTGACTGGAAAGACCAGAACTTATGATATAAAAGCTTTTTCATTTATGTTGTCGCATCATATACAAAGGAACATGGTGATGGGCAAATGCAAATCCCAACTCTATCAACAAGAAATGTATAACAGTGCATGATAAGTTAAATTCTCTTTATTGTTGTCCAACGCAGATCCTTTGGAGAGACAAAAAGATCACAGTGCTTACCAGGTAACTGAACAGGTCAGGTCCGGGGAGCTGCTAAAGGAAGGGGTAGGGAGCGGTGGATTTTTGTTTATGGCATCTTCTCTTGGAGTTGTGAGCACTTGGGACAGGTCCTTTCCGGGCTGGGTGACGCTGTTACGTGTCACTCACCAGGCGGCTGTACTTGACCTGCCGGCCCCGCGCCAGCGCCGGACACCGCAGGGGCCAGTGGTAGGAGCGAGGTACAATTCCTTGGACATTCTTCTCGAAGTACTGGAAGGGCTTGTACCACCAGACCCTTGCAAGGAGGTTAGTTTGGGAAGCTTCTTTTAGCACCTGCAGGGTGACAAGGACAGAAAAGAGGATTACCCATTACCCATTACCCAAGGGCAGCTCATTTATTTGCAGGACTTTGCTCGCGGCCGTTCATCGCTGCTGTCCTGCTTCCTGCTGCTCCCAAAATCTCACCTCCCAAGCAGCTCCCAGCCTCCCTGCACACACCAGATGTTGCTCACCCCTGTCTACAGGACCTCAGCTGTTTGATGGGCCCACAGGAAATGAAATGAGCGGCCCAAAAACCGGTGTCTCCTCTCCCTTGGGAATGAAAATGCCGTCCCAAAGCATGGCTGTTCTGTAAGTGCCTCTGAAATTCCATGTAGCTTGGGAATCCCTTTGGAGCCTGGCTGTGTGTCTGTGGAGCCATGAGCAGGGCACGTCCCAACCCATGTGGAGGAGGTCAGAACCCTGCCCTGCCCTCCACACGCTCCCAGACTGCTCTCACCCCCTCTGCTTCTCTCAGCCATGAGCTCGGACACAAGGAGTGGGTAGGAACTGATGGAATTATCCAACACCCCTGCTGCCTGTCTTCCATGCCAGAGCCAGGGGATCCCTGTATCTGCCCACCCAAAGGGAATACACAAGCACAGGGCTTGTACACTGAGCTTAATCTCCATCTCAAGCTCACATGTCACATAAATCCACTGTTGCTTTTAATTTTAAGGCCAGGCACAAGCCCCAGCACAAGGAAGGAGAGAGCAGCACAGCAATGTGTGCTCAGGGAAGGATCCAGGCACTGGCCTTTCCCAACATCCTGGCAGCTCAGGGAAGCAGTGTTGAGGCACCTCCTGAGTCACATCAGGCAGCAGAACAGGAATGTTTCCACACCAAGGGCTCTGCTGAAGCAAGTCCTCAGCAGGACTCAGGGCCATCCTGAGTCCAGCACTTCCAGCCTGGAAGCACAGACACCCAGCAGAGCTGTTCTGAGTGCCCAGGAATCCTCTGGGGCTGTGTGACAGGAGCTGCAGAGTACAAGCACAGCCTCCTGTGGAACACAGGGCCTCCCAAACTCACTGACCACCAAAGGGCACCTCGTTTGCAACAGGGCATTTGGGGTGGACATGCACCACGGGGCTTGGCTGTGCTGTACTGCTTCAAGCAGCACCAAACCAGTGCAATGAGGAGCTGGCAGCTACAGGGTCTTCAGGGGCTGGAACCTGATGATCTTTAAGACCCCCTTCCAGCCCAGGCCATTCCATGACAGTTCTGTGATGGGAGCTAAAAATCTGCAGTCACAACTCGTCTCCTAGCATCACAGTGGGTCTTTGTTAAACATAATTAACAGCACATGCCACAGATGAGCAAAAGATCTTTGACCATGAGCACAGAAAATATTTGGACACAAATGTGCTGTTAGGGACCTAAAACTGTCTCTTAACTCCCTCGTTCACGATCCATGGGAAA
Source organism: Lanius ludovicianus (assembly GCA_013397235.1). Classification (NCBI taxonomy): domain Eukaryota; kingdom Metazoa; phylum Chordata; class Aves; order Passeriformes; family Laniidae; genus Lanius; species Lanius ludovicianus. The sequence continues at coordinate 187,932 of VYXG01009487.1, forward strand.
CACTTGTGCATTTTCTCTCACAGAATCATGGAATGCTCACAGTTGGAAGGGTCCCACAGGGATCCCTGATCCAGCCCCTGTCCCTGCCCAGACACCCCAACAACCCCACCCTGGGCATCCCTGGCAGTGCTGTCCAAACGCTCCTGGAGCTCTGGCAGCCTCGGGGCCGTGCCCATTCCCTGGGGAGCCTGGGCAGTGCCAGCACCCTCTGGGGGAAGAACCTTTCCCTCATCTCCAGCCTGACCCTGCCCTGGCCCAGCAGGGGAGGTTTCACTTCCTCAGTATTGTCAGCTCCTCCCTGACAATTCACCAGGGATCCCCCCAGTTCACCAGCCAGGAGACCTTGCCCCCCCTTGGAAACACTTCCAAAAACCAGTTCATTTTTAGCGAGGCCTCCTACTATTCCTCAAGAGACCTCTGTGGCACAAGCCACAGAACACAAGAAAACCACAGCTGGCGTCAACAACCACACAAAAAAACCCCAAGGCAAAAGAATCTCAGTGGTTTGTTGTTCTATCACAAATGTGGCCACCAGGCCCCAGTTCAGAAGGACTTCAAATTTGGACTGAGGTTACACAGGGGAAGCAGAGCCCTGCCTGTCTTCAGGAAGACCTTCCCAGATTTTTGTGGTCAAGACACAAGAAGAACTCAATTAATGATGCCTCTTTCTCCCCTACAAACCCAACAGCGAGGGGCAGAGAGGGACACAGGTGAGCCTGGATATTCCCCCCCTCCTCAAACCAGACTACTGCAGGAGCATCCCAAGAGTGGGAGGCACTCACTTGCTGGTTGGCCATTGTGTGGTACCACCAGAATAGCCTTGTAGTGATGTAGTAAGCCACCACCACGTCCACAGTGTAGTGGTCATGAGCAAGGAGGATGCAGAACATCCCCACCATGCTGAGTGCCCAGCAGAGCCAGTGGTACCACCAGAGTCGCCGTGGGGAATCTGCAAAGAAGCACAGGCAGGGGTTACTTCAAAGTGGAACCTTATCAGGACTGCTGCTGTGATTAGCAGAGGTCATGGACTGCAATCCTGGCTGACACAGAGATGCCTGTGCTGACATTAAGGGCAGGAATGCTGAGATCACAAAACAAGTATCAGTCTCTTAAGGTGTAACTTAAAATTGTACTCAGGGTAATGAGATCCTTGGAAATTGGAAAGGTTATAACACCTTTCTTATAAGAAAGATATACCCAGGCCAGTCAAATGAACCTGTTTGTGTTTAGATGGGATATTGGGAAAGAGTATCCCTGGGAGGGTGGGCAGGCCCTGGCACAGGGTGCCCAGAGAAGCTGTGGCTGCCCCTGGATCCCTGGCAGTGTCCAGGCCAGGTTGGACACTGGGGCTGGGAGCAGCCTGGGATGGTGGAAGGCGTCCCTGCTGGTGGCAGGGGGTGGGATGAGATGGGCTTTAAGGTCCCTTCCAACCAAACCATTACAACCCCTCTGGTGAAGAGATTTTCCCTGGTATCCAACTTTTGGTGCAGCCTGAGGCCATTTCCCCTCATGGGGGAAAATGCAGGTATTTTAACTTGAACTGTGTTTGCCAGTGAGCACAACAGCAACTCCTCAGTCAGGAAGGAATTACACAGCAGAGAACAGCAGGGTACTCACACTCTTTGATGAACAGGTAGGTGAGGGTGAGGATGACGGTGTGGCCACTGTACAGGTAGTCCCCACACATGTTGTGGGAGCCCGTGATGGACAAGCCCCCACCAGCAATCAACTTCATTATCCTTCGCAGGTGAGATTCCCAGTCTCCAAAGAGCTGGTGGAAGAGCAAAACACAAAAGCACAGTAAAATATCACAGCTCAGAGCAATGGTTTCAAGCAGCAAATTGGCCTTTCAGTTCTTCTCCCTCTCTTCTTTGACCCACAAGATCAATCCCCAGGTAAATCCACAGCCTTTCCCAAGAGCTGACAGCACATTTCAAGCAGGAAAAAGACTGGAAATGACACATGAGTGTTTTGATGCTTTGGACTGCTCTTGTAGCTGGTGTTCAAGTGAGATCTTCCTTCTGTTCAAGAGGCAGCCCACTCCAAAATAAATGGGGTTTAACTCGGTTCACACTGTTGGTAACAGCACAGGCCCTCCTGGTGATCGTCCAACAGAAACCAGGAGGAACTGCCTGGGCTCTACAGCCAGCTGCCAAAACAGGATCTGATGAACAGAAGAGCATCTCACTCCAAATCCTAAGGCCTTGGAAAAGTCTCTAAGATTATTTCTTTCCACTTCCCATTCCAACAGAAACATCTGCGGTGTCTGTCAGAGCACGGTGCCAGACTTGTGCTGTGACTCCACAGCAGCCCAAACAGGGATCTCCCTCCACACCCACTGGATCTGCTCTGACCCACCCCCAAACCCATGGCACTGGCTCACATAGCATTCCTGAAAAGCCCCCAGTTTGCCCAAGGAAAGCCAAATCCAAGCAAACCAAGTCCCTCCCATGAGGACACTCTGCTCCCTCTCCCGAGTGACCGAGGGCAGCTGGCACTGCCCAAGACTTTTGCTGCTCCCAGCTCTAAGCCAAGCCCAAATATTAAACAAATTCACAAAAAATGTAGGGGCACAGGACAATCAGGAAGTGTGGAGAATCTCTGGGATCCATTGGGAAGCAGGGACCAGTGCAGGACTAACAGATTAATGCACACATGTGCTGCATCCTCACCTCATTTTATGATGTTTGAAAATCCATGGACACCACTGAACTGTCAGAAGGAAACACAGACCTGCCACCCAGGCTGGCCATTATGCTTTTATTTTAAAGCTTGGCCTTGCTTTAAGAAGCGGAAATTAATAACTTCTGACAGACTTGAGCAAGTTCTCTGCAGGAATTAAACATTTCCTGCTAACAGTTGTTCACAAACACTAAACTGCTCCCCAAAGCCCACTTTTCACAATCACACAGAACTCAATAAGGTGTTGTGAGGTTATTCTTTTCCCACCAGCACATTTAGAGCTTTCAAGAAAATCCAGCTTTATCCTTAATCTTATCAGGGCCCTCAGCTTGTCTCTGCTTGAGTAATGAGAAGGATTTGCCAATGCCATAAATTCCCAAAACCAGCAGATTTATTCACTTCAGCCCTGTGCTCTTTCTGGTTTCATTTCCTAGCAGCAGACTGCTCAAACACAGTGCTGACTCCTCTCCCACTCACTTCTCTTTCCAAAATCCCTCCAAACACCACAAAGGCTCTGCCTTGGCAAACCTTGGCTGGACTTCTCTGATGAACCAAAGCATTTTGGCTTCGTTTGGATGTGCCAATCCTCACCTAAACAGTGACAGCATGTGGATCAAGTCTGAGCAGGATTTTACTGCCTGTACATCAGGGGTTTTACAACCTGCCACCTGAGTTATGTCTGTGCTTCTGCCCTTCCTCCTGCTTCCACCGAGTCACAGCACAGCCAGCCCCAGGAACTGCAGTGAGGACCAGGGTTCCAAAAATGCTGGGGTGACCAGAGATGGATTCAACAGCACCAGCCCTGTCCCATCTCCGCCCTGAGCACGTGAATTACCCTTCTAGGCTGACCACAAGGGTCTTGCCCAAGCACCTCTGTCCCACTAGCCTGGTTTCAGGCACGGCTTTCACAAGCCAAATTTATCTCTCAGAGACAGTGCTAGATTGGGGAGGAGGTGAGAAGCCCTGTGCTAATAGAATTGCAAAAATATGGGCAGGAGACAGACTTAGGAAAGTCTTTGTGGGCCATTTTCAACCATGAATCACATCTGCATTTGACACAGTGAGGTGTGTGTGTCTTTAGAAATCAGTGACTCACACCTGGCACAGGTTGCACACCTTCAACTGCTTCAGTGGGGACAGGAACATGCTGATCAAGCACATGAGTTGAAAATGCCACAGAAATTGGGTAGCTCGGTGCTTGGAAAAGGGTGGGAATTCCTGCACTGCCCAACAGCACCTGTCAACACCTCCACTGAGAGGGCAGCCAGAGAGCAGCAGAAGGGTGTCCCCGTCACACCAAACCAGCCCTCTCAAACCAAAATCATCAAATGCCTTGGGCAAGTTTGGGCTTAAAGCTCATCCCATTCCACCCCTGCCATGGGCAGGGACACCTCCCACTGTCCCAGACTGCTCCCAGCCCCAATGTCCAGCCTGGACACTGCCAGGGATCCAGGGGCAGCCACAGCTGCTCTGGGCACCCTGTGCCAGGGCCTGCCCACCCTCCCAGGGAACAATTCCTTCGTAACACTCAATCTAATCCTGCCCTCTGGCACTGGGAAGTCATTCCCTGTGTCCTGTCCCTCCAGTTCCTGCTGCAGGGTCCCTCTCCAGCTTCCCTGGATCCCTTCAGACCCTGGAAGGAGCTGTGAGCTCTCCACACAACCTCTCCTCTCCAGCCCCAGCTCTCCCAGCCTGGCTCCAGAGGGGAGCTGCTCCAGCCCCCTCAGCAACTCCGTGGCCTCCTCTGGACCTGCTCCAACAGTTCCACGTCCTTCTTATGGTGGAGGCACCAGAACTGTGCACAGAACTCCAGGTGGGGTCTCACGAGGGCAGAGGAGAGGGGCAGAATCCCCTCCCTCAGAAACATTTCTTGAGAAAGCAGTTTTGGGAAGAGCAGGGCGAGGGGGAAACATGCAGGTTAGAGCACAGCAAGGCAGTCAGAAGGAGTTTACCTTTGGAGAACACTTGAAATGCATTCCAGGTACTGGGAGTGTAGTCACATACATGGTAATACACCGGTACAGGTATAGTGTGCCAACTATACAGAAAAATCTTCTGCTAATTATAGACCTGGCAGCAAGAAAAAACAGGCAAAAAAAAAAGGAGGTCACTCGAGGCAAACAGAATCCACAAAGGTAAATAAAACAAACCACCAGCTGCTTTCTCCTGATACTTTGGAAACTCGTGACACTATCGGCTTACACCTGGGAATGCTGAACTACTCCACAAATATTCCCACACCTTCCAGGCCAGGAACACAGGAGCCACTCAACTCACACTGCCCATGGATTACAGGAAATCTGAGCATTAGGACACAAAAACTTGTGCAGATTGGGTGCTGAGGACATTAAAGGGGATTTATGCCCCACACCCCTCCGTTAGCTGTGGTCGTCACTAATTTCCTATTCAAGATGGGATAAAGTTACAGCATTTTCATTCTAAGATGAAAAGGAATAGGTTTATTTCAGCTGACACAGTTCAGTGATTACAAAGGGTCTCCTGTACAACCCAGAGGAGTGAGAGAACACATCTTTCCTGAGCAGCATTATAAAGGAAGCAATTCACATCAGCAAGGAAAGCTCCGAAATAAAAATGCAGAGCTGCTCTGGCTGCAGGACAGGCTGTTTGCAGGGAAGCCACTCAGCAGCCACAGCTGCAGAGATATTTATTAGTGGGGCTGATGTTCACAGAGAGGGCAGATGCAGATTTGGCATATTGTGAGATGCTTCTGCAAAACCAGCAAGAGCACCGGGGTATAGGATGGGCTAAGGAAGGACAGCCAACCCCAAAACTTCCCCATTGGGTTAACAGTTAAAAAACACCTCAAAGAAAGACAATTAAACCCCTCCTGGCACATCCACCAGGACAGGAGCAACCTCTGGAGAGATCCTGAGGAGATATCACTGCCAGGGTTACAAAAATCAGGGGTAAATCCAATTACAGCAGTTAATCACCCTTTGTGTTGCACTGATTATGGACCCTGTGGGTTTGGGTTCATTTTAAATCATTGTTATTTGCAGTTATGGCCATTTCAAGCTGCAGGTTCTGGCATTCACAGAATCCAAGAACAGACTGGATCAGAAGGGACCTCAAAGCCCACCCAGTGCCACCCCTGCCATGGCAGGGACACCTCCCACTGTCCCAGGCTGCTCCAAGCCCCAATGTCCAGCCTGCCCTTGGGCACTGCCAGGGATCCAGGGGCAGCCACAGCTGCTCTGGGCACCCTGTGCCAGGGCCTGCCCACCCTCCCAGGGAACAATTCCTGCCCAATATCCCATCCAGCCCTGCCCTCTGGCACTGGGAAGCCATTCCCTGGGTCCAGGCACTCCAGGCCCTTCCAAAGAATCTTCCTCCTTTCTTGGGAGGTTTCCCTTTCAGGCACTGGAATTCATTTGTTGCTATTCTGCCCACTTTAAAAAAAATAATATTCCTATCAAGCTGAGCTCTTTCAAAACTCAAAATTGGCCATCTTTTAAATTTTTCAGTGCTTTTGGCAGAGTTATTAAAGTGGAGTGCTACACTCTCAGAGGAGTATGACTGTGCAGTGCCAAGCCAGTAGCACCTCCAGTGCCCTGATTTATCAGGAAAGCTTCAACTCTTGCAGGGTAAACACATTTTGCACTGGAGTGCTCACTGCTGTAACACAGTATTCCAGATTTTTCTCTTCCCTCTCCTCGTGTAAACATGGTCAAAGCTGCGAGTTAAGAAGAATTATAATCATTAATGTTGCTCTGTGAACTGAAATTTAAGTGTGGAAGGCAACATTCCAGTGGGGCAGGGGTTTTCCTGTGCAGAGTTCTTCCTCTCAGATCTCACTCTTGTGGCTTTTAGAACCAGACATGAACCTGCTTTTTTCCTTATAACGTAAAGGCAAATGGAGGAGTAGGGATTAAAGACTGAGCAGCATGGTATTTTGAGAGACCAAAGAAGTGGCAGCATTTTATGGAGCACTGAACTTTTTAAAATTAAAATTACCACTTGATTTAGCTGGATTTGGTATATTTTACCTTAGGAAAAGTCTGAGAGAGCTCTGTACTGTAATATAATTTATTTTTTTTTTATATATTTCCCCTTCTCCAGAGGAGTTGTGTGCATGTGAGACTCAGAGCCAGGCAGTGAGTACAACCTCCACCCTTATTCCTGGCCCAGAGAACTCCATTCCAGCTCCCTCAGCAGGGAGCACGCTGCTCCTTCAGTCCCATGAGGGAACCTCACGGCCAATCCTGCCATTGTACTTCTCCCACAGCATCTGGGAATGCTTCCCAGAGAAGTTAATCTGCCTCAGCAGCTTCCTCGAGCTCCCTGTGGAAACTCCAGAGGGCCCAGCCCAGACCTGCTCCTGCCCTCTGGAGAGACACCAGTTCAACCCCATGCCATGGGAAGTGTTAGAATTATGGAATCCCAGGATGGTTTGGGTTGGAAGGGACCCCAAAGCCACCCCTGCCATGGGCAGGGACACCTCCCACTGTCCCAGGCTGCTCCAAGCCCTGTCCAACCTGGCCTTGGGCACTGCCAGGGATGGGGAAGCAGAAGTGAGGAAGGTCCACCTGGTCCAATGCCCGTCCTTTATTCCTGAAAGAAGTTTCAAAGGGAGGGGATAACCCACACCACACCACAAGAGATTCAGCAGAGTCACCACCCCTTTGGTGTGCACCATCCAAAGCCACAAGAACGAGGTCCTCCAGATTAAGTCACCTCGCTGGGCTCCTGTCCCTGCCAGCACCTCTCCGGCTCTTCCCTTTCTGCTGCTCAGCCACAGCTTGGGCCTCTCAGACTTTGATCCCTCTGCTCACAGACAGAAAAGAGGGATTTTGGTCTTTGAAGCATTCCATGATGAGTGCATTCACCAACCAAGCTCAGTGACATCTTAGGTTCCTAACACCACAAAAGGCCCTTCTAAAGGGGACTTCCCATGGCAGAGGGCTGGAATGGGATGATCTTTAAGGTCCCTTCCAACCCCAAACATTCTGTGATTCTGTAAGATAAATAAAAACGAACACACATAAGCAAATGGGGACAGGGTAGCGGGGGGGACCTTCACATCTGCCAGTGACACCACCACACGTAGGTCATCATCAACTCAACCCACAGCTCACTACTTCATCATCTCCAAGGGTTCTGCTGCTCTTCACCTACAGGGTGTTTGATCCCTGGCATGGTCCTGTGTTAATCTGCACCTCCTTCTTGAGGGCAATCCCACACCACCTGCTCTAGCTGTTTCTCTTGGGTTTAAAATCATGGAATATGCTGAGTTTAAGGGACCCACAGGGATCATGGATCCAGCCCCTGTCCCTGCCCAGACACCTCAACAACCCCACCTTGAGCATCCCTGGCAGCGCTGTCCCATCGCTCCTGGAGCTCTGGCAGCCTCGGGGCCGTGCCCATTCCCTGGGGAGCCTGGGCAGTGGCAGCACCCTCTGGGGGAAGAACCTTTCCTGATCTCCAGCCTGAGCCTGCCCTGGCCCAGCTCCACCATTCCCTTGGATCCTGGTTCACAGCTGCCCTCACAACAGCATGAGCTGGGCTCCCTCTGAACAAACAGGGAGTTCAGAACATCATTTCACCCAATCCATGGCTTTTCACACATGAAAAAAAGTTTCAAGTTAACCATGGAGGCAAACTCGAGCAGGGGCATTGCTTAGTTTCTTGGGGAACATCTGGATTTCTGTGTTCTGCACAGCAGCTCACACTGGGTGATAGCTATTTCAGCTTTGAAAACCAAGATAAGAAGATTAAAAGGAGCTTCATTTTGTTTGGATGCAAACCAGCATCACAGAATCCCAGAATCATCAGGTTGGAAGAGACCTGCAAGATCACCGAGTCCAACCCATGCCCTAACACCACCTCAATTAAACCATGGCACCGAGTGCCACATCCAATCTTTTCTGAAAACACATCCAGGGATGGTGACTCCACCACCTCCCCAGGCAGACAACTCCAGAACTTTATCACTCCTTCAGTAAAAAACTTTTTCCTAACATCCAAGCTAAATCTCCCTTGGCGCAGCTTGAGACTGTGTCCAAAAGCTGCCCTCCCAAAGCTGTCAGAAGCACTCAAGTTTTGAAAAGGTTTTACTTACTTGTATTTTAAGAGCAGCCACTGAACAAACCACAGTCCTACAAGGATCATGCCGTTGATTTCACAAATAGAAAAAGCCCATTGCACCCGATCAAAGCGATCAAAAAATGCATCTGGGAGGGGAGGCTGCACCTCCTTGGGAGGCACTCGTTCATGAACCACCGAGATAGTCACCGTGGTGAAGACAAAACAAAGAAGTGCATAAATAAAAGCCAAGAAAGTCTTGCCCCACTCCATGGGATACTGTGAGCGCTCCGGCTCTGGCATGGGGATCTTGATCATCTCCTTCTTGAACCCGTTGGGGACCCCATTGAGCTTGAGTGCGGCGCCGAAGCCGTTCTGGCGCGCGGGGTCGCCGGCGCGGATGTGCCCGTTGGCATGGCCGTTCTTGTGAGCCTCCATGTGGTGAGCCATCTTCAGCCCCTCGATCATGTTCAACAGCCGCTGGCCGCTGTCAGAAGACACCCGGGACAGAGGGGATTTCTTGAAATCCTCCTCCGTCAGGTTGATGAGGTCCCGCCCGGAGAAGCTCTTCAGGGGCTCACAGTACTCGGGCACGGCATTGTCCATCAGCCAGCTGGTCACCTCCTCGGGTGACCACAGCACCACTTCTTTCATCTCGCCAGGGACGGTGGCACATGGGCTTTAAAGGGGGCAGCAGTCACTGCGGCTCCAGCACGGTGGGAAGCTCCTCCTTGGCTTCATCTTGTCCTGGGAATGGGTTTGGCCAGAGGCGAGAGCCCGTCCCCACCCAGCCGACACCAGTGTGCGGGCACCGCGGGCAGCATAGGAAACGCTCTACTTCATCTTCCTGTTGGCATTCTTCTTCCTGGGGAGGGGGAGAAAAAACCCAAAACCAGGCATTAGGATGGCTTTTAGCCTGCAGTTCATGGCCAAAGCCAAAATTCCTGCTCAAAATCAGCTGTGCTCGGGCTGGACAACAAACTCTGGAGGGAAAAGAGCAGCAGATTTGAGCTCCAGCCTCATACACACAGCACTGTCCTTCCCAAGCTCGCTGCTGATTTCTTAAAAGATTTAACACCACTCTGCAGCTGTGGGAAGGCTCCTTCTTGCTCTGTATTTGTTTTATTTTCTACTTCTATGCTCTAGTCCATGAGCAGCACCCAAAGTTCTCTTACAATCATCACCCCTATGGATTTAAGGAGCTACAGAGGAAATCTTCAGTATTATTTGGGGCAGAAACCCTTTCTGCCCCTTACAGACTGGCATCTTAATGCAATGTGTGGCACTAGTGATTGAATACGAAACCTGTTTTTCATTCTGGAAGGCAAAAATCATAAGACAAAATCCCAGAGTGATTTGGGTTGGACAGGACCTTAAAGCTCATCCCATTCCAACCCCTGCCATGGGCAGGGACACCTTCTATTAGACCAAACCCCATCCAACCCACCCTAGAACTCCTCCAGGTGCCATATAAAGTCATCAACACCAAAAAATGGGTGTAGATAAGCAAGGATCTATTCTATGGGCCAAAACACCAGCAGGAAAATCAATTATCAAACAGATAAGCCCGAAAATAAAGCAAAGCATCCAGGTTTGCAGGTATTCAGCAGCTCTGTGAGGTATATTTGACTGTTTCCAAGGTATAGTGCTTCAATTCAAAGAAATGTTTTCTACCAGCTTAAAAAAAAAAGGAACTAGGAGAAAAATTATTTTAAAAAAAGAGGAACTAGGTAAGAAACTTCTCCACCCAATGAATTACAAAAATAGCTTAGAAAAGTTGATTGCTTCCAGCACAAGACTCACAAGAACACAGAAGTTACTTGCTTGGAATCTCTTCCGAAATTTTTGAGACACAAGCAGCAAAGAAGGTAGCAATGGCAGTGACCACCACCAGCAAATGTCCACATCTGAGATATTTATTCAACCAACCAACAAAAATTGCTCCTGTCCAGAGTAAGGAGAGGAAAGCAGTGGAAGCCCCACCATCCCACGGCCCATGTGCTTTGCTGCAGCATCATAAACATGAAGTGAGAAGGTAACAGCACAGGGAAAAAAAACCACTTCATATTTTCAAAAGTCAGATCAAGTCTTTATCAGATGTAAGAATATTTTTAGCCTCTTACAGGCTCCCAAGTGTTTGTGTTTCATCAAAGGGAGCAAAGCTGTGACTGAGGAAAACCAATTGGCACAACTCGAGTTGAAGTGGCTCAGAACAGATACAGAGAGTTACTCCTATGCAAACATGACCACACTGCACATCCATTTATTTTACGACCTGTTACCTCTAAGCTCAGCAAGAAACACGAGGTGCAGTTTTAAATCTGTTTTTCCATGGAATGAACTGTGATGGTTGAGGAAAGAAAAAGCTCTGGATGGAGGACCGGGAGTCACTTTGGACAGGCAGGCCATCCATCTCTCACTTACTGGGCACACCAGGAATGTGCACATATTTAAATCCACAGAGCAAGCAGGGATGAAGATGTCTCTTCCACCTTGTGAGTATCTGTGTTGTTTTAAAGCAGGAGTGAGGATACAGCTCTGTTTGCTCCCTTTTCCTTCAGTACTGAGGAAGGCTTTCAAGCCACAGATTGCTTCATTATTCAAGTTGTGTTTAGCAAATCAGTATTTAGTTACAGAGCTCTGAACATGGAAAAGGGATGGCCTGAATTATGCATGGTAACCCACATTAGAAGCGCCAACAAGGCCGGGACTGAGGAGCAGCTCAGCTCCACCCGTCTGTCTCCCTGTGCTCATCTCAAACCCTGGCTCTAAAAGCATAAATTCCCAAAACACAACACTAACAGACTTCTCTGTGGGCTTGTTGCTTCCCAGGATGGTGCCTCACGATGTTGATAAAGCCAAAGTTATTTATTTTTAATGCTGTTCCTCCAGCCTGCAGCAGAGCCCAGCTGCCCGTGCTGTTTCCCAGCCTGGCTTTGGGGCTCTCAGAGCACTCTGTGGGCACCACGAGGTGAGGCAATATTAAACCTTGTCAGTTTTCAACACTGGAGTGCCTGAATCCCAGTTTCCCAAATCCCTGAACAGTTATCCTCCTGACAGAGCAGCTTCCTGTCCACCCCCAACAACCATTTTTAAGAATTCAGGATCCCAAAGACACAGTTCGGGAGCCTGCAGCCAACCTTCAAATGACATCTCCACCACCAGGGAAGGTTTAGATTGGACACTGGGAAAAATTTCTCCATGGAAAAGGTTGTCCACCCTGGAACAGGCTGCCCAGGGCAGTGGCAGAGTCACCATCCTTGCCTGGAGGGATTTAAAACATTTGTAGATGAGGCACTTGGGGACATGGGTTAGTGGTGGCCTGGGCAGTGCTGGGGAATGGCTCAACTCAATGAGCTTAGAGGGCTTTTCCTACCTAAACCATTCCCTGATTACATTCCATGCAAAGCTGCCAGCAGGTTCTGAGATGAGCTCCAGATGGAAAAATCAGTTGCCAGCTGCAAATAGCACTCATTGGATACTGGCACAAGAGTCCCAAAATGCTGGTGTGACCCCAGGATACCTGGCCTGGTAGCCTGACAAAAAAACCAACAAATGTGTGTCTCACACTAAAACTGCAGGTTTGGGCAACACTGCTGAAAACTGAAATCTGTTCCAAAATGTGTAACCCCAGCCCACTGCTCTCACACCACCAGAGTAAACCACTGACAAGCACCTTTTGTAAAAGCAGAGTAAGTGATACTCACAGGAGCAAAGCTTGGAGGAAAGGTAATCCTCTGCCAAGGACACAGGCCATGGAGATGAGTTGTTTTCACTGAGAGTTAAAATGAGGAAAACCAACTTCAATTTTTAACACTACTTATCATCCAAACCTGTTTTTCACAGCCTAATGGGGGAGGAATAGGCAATAACGCTTCTTTACTCACACCTTCCAGCTCGTCACATTAAAAATTCCTCATTCCCTCTGGTGTATCCATGAAAGCTTGATGGGGTGAGCTTTGCAGAAACTCCAGGGAACTAACAGCCCTCACCGACTCCCTCCCTTCCACAACAGGTCTTCTCCTCTCCACACAAGCTGAAGACAGAAGGTGGGGAGAAGTGTGAGCTGCAGCCAGGCCACATCCCCGGGCTCAGTGTGGTCTCACGAGGATGGGGCACACACAAAGCTCCCCAGCTCTGACACAGGTTCTTTGGGCTGGGTGACTAAAAATTCCCTCCATCTGCAGCAGAGCTGCCTCACTGAGGAGCCTGAACCCGACAAGGAATTACAAATAACAATGTGATTTTCATAACAATGCCAGCTGCACCATGATAATGATGCTGTGGAAAACCAGTACCTCAAAATACCCACACGAGAGCGAGTAGGATGAAACAACCTCAACATAGGCTCCAGGTTGCACCTCCTCATGTTTACAGGACCCTTCTTCCCCCGTTCCCAGCAAACACTGAAGTGCTAACTCAAAACATGGGGAGTAATTCCCACCACCACTTCCATCTACACCTTGGGCATGGCCACCCCAGGGGGTTAAACGAGTATTTGGGGGTGCACTGTTACAACCCTGCCTGTCAAGGCCTGCTCTCTTCTCCTGAGGTGCAGCTGGGCACAAGGAGTGCAAGAAGCATCCATGATTTTGGTTAAAGGGTAAGATAATCAGCCAGGAAATCATCAGCTGGTTACTCCTCCACACTTAGAATCACAGAATCATGGAATCATCTGGCTTGGGAGGGACCTCAAAGCCCACCCAGTGCCACCCCTGCCATGGGCAGGGACACCTCCCACTGTCCCAGGCTGCTCCCAGCCCCAATGTCCAGCCTGGCCTTGGGCACTGCCAGGGATCCAGGGGCAGCCACAAGCACTCTGGGCACCCTGTGCCAGGGCCTGCCCACCCTCCCAGGGAACAATTCCACAACAATATCCCATCCATCCCTGCCCTCTGGCACTGGGAAGCCATTCCCTGTGTCCTGGCCCTCCATCCCTTGTCCCCAGTCCCTCTCCAGCTCTCTTGGAGCCCTTTTAAGCCCTGAAAGGGGCTCTGAGGTGTCCCTGGAGCCTTCTCCTCTCCAGGTGAGCACCCCCAGCTCACCCAGCCTGGCTCCAGAGCAGAGGGGCTCCAGCCCAGGGAGCAGCTCTGGGGCCTCCTCTGGACCTGCTCTAACAGCTTCATGTGTTGTGCTGAGGACAAGGCCTGGGTTTGGGGGCTCCTTGCAAGCAGAAACTGCTAAGTGTCATAATTAACACTGATGAGACAAAACCACATCCAAACTAAACCAGCAAAAAACCACCTCCCAAACCAGTTTGTTCATCTCCAAACTCCTCCTAAAGCACTTTGAAAGCCAACCAAAGCAAAGCAAACCGAAGCCTTGCCAAATCGAATCGTGCCCTCCTCATGTTTGTGCTTTCAGTCTCTCAGCTTTGCTGCCAAGGCAACAGTCACTATAGAAATCAGTCAAATAATCAGCCATTTCAGCAACTCCTCAGCAAGAGCCAGGAAATCCGTTCAGAGGCAGTGGTTGTGTTCCACTTGCAACCCTCAGCATCCTTCCCAAACAGCCCAGAAAAGTTGGGATGACCCCTCAGTGAAAAGTGTAAGTTTAAACGAGAGAGATTTGTAAGTGCAGCTGGAAGACACAATAACAGCATTCTGTCAGTTGGAAAACAAACTCTGAGGTTCACACTGATAATGTGTGCACACAAATAAGTAGGAGAAACCCAGCTGCTGTCAGGGTTGAAGATTTAATGCTTTATAACCCAGCCCACCAGTGAATTCCCCAACCCCCCTTATGAGCAGGGCTCACACAGAGAGGGAGCTCTCATCCTGTGATTTTAGAGCACAAAACAAAACTGTTCACAGCCTGAGTCACTGTTACAGTCACCTCCTCTCCAGGCATTTTATCACAGCTAACAATAATGCTCTGACACCGCAATAACTGGACATCCTGTACTTGACAAGCACCTCTGCACACCAATTTGCAAGCAAAGGGCGCTGCCTGCCACAAATTATGTGCTGGATAGCCCTAACAAGCTCTCAAGCAGTGTTTCCCTCCCTCCAGGACAGCCCTGCCTCCAAACCAGCATCACCCCTTCTGCACCATCAACAAGCAAGAAGCTGCTGGCAGCATAAAACAGGCCAGTAAAGCTGGGTTTGTGCTGGAAATACAAATATATGCAAATATAAAATAGCTGTAAGTATAACTATGAGGCACAGGTGGGCTCACAAACTGCACAGAGTTCCAAGATAGCTTTCCAAGGTCAGCCCCAGATGGAAAACACTGGCCTGTGACAAGAAAGAGCAAGTGGAGTTACTGCTACAAAAAGTGAGAGGGGATAAAAATGCAAAGCAATGCCCACATCCCCTGAACAGCTACTCACACAGCTTCAGAGAGAAAAAATCCTGCCTGAATACTACATAAATCCCCGAGCAGCCTGGTTTTTTCTAAATTACTTGATGCCAAGAAGAAAAACAAAACAAAAAAACCCTCACCATGTATTTTCTATCCTAATTGAATTAAAAAAAAAAAACCCAAACCAAACACACAGAAATTAAAATCCACTCACACGTTTAGATCTGGGTGTAACAGCCCAGAACACAAGCCCAGAGTTGAGCAGGGAGGATTTAAAGCCCAAAGTTCTCGCAGCACATTTGGATAACCAAACAGATCCCACCTCCAGATGGGAACATCACCAGTGAGCATTTCCCTCCATGAGATTCCATAGAGCTTGGAGCAGCACCCTGGTCTAGTGGAAGGTGTCCCTGCCCACAGCACAAGCTGAAACTGGATGGTCTTTAAGGCCCCTTCCACTCCAAACCATCCCATAATTCTGTGATTTAAAGCCCCACATCTCAGCTTTCTTCCTGTCCCATCTTCCTGGCACTTGGCAGTAGTTATGGAAACCTGTGAACCCTCACGAGGAGGCCTCATCTGCCCAGGGGTCTCACCCTGGGAGCAGGTGCTAAGCAGGGCTCTTGTTTTCCCAGGACAGAAATCCTGCTTCCAGCATCCTGGGGATGGAAAGGATGGAGCGGGGAGGAGGGCAGGGCAAGTTTAAGTTGCAATTATTACAGGCTGGAAAGTCACCCCAAGTCAGGGAGGCAGAGCCAGTCACCAGACCCAGAACCCTTCTGCTCATTCCAGGGGTAACCCAAGCACCCATCCCATTTTGTACTCCATTTCAATCCTAACATCTCAGTCCTGAAGTAATTCAACACCTGCAACAAAAGTGGGACTAATATTGGCTTATTATTGAACATCCATGTTTCAACTCCCCACCCCAAATGCAAAGGGGGGTGTGAAAACATCAAGAGAACATCACAAATCTTGAAACACGAATTTAGATTGGATATTGGGAAAAATTCTCCCCTGTGAGGGTGGGCAGGCCCTGGCACTGGGTGCCCAGAGAAGCTGTGGCTTCCCCTGGATCCCTGGAAGTGTCCAAGGCCAGGTTGAACTTGGATCACCTGTGGAAGTCGCTTCCCATGGCAGGAGGTGGAACAAGATGAGCTTTAAGATCTTTCCAACCCATACCATTCTGCACTTTTATGAATAATCTGCTTAGACACCAGGATCTTCAATGCTTCAGCAGCTTCCTACAGCAGAACCAACCCACCCAGCACCCCCAAACCAACCCACCCCCTTCGGGCACCATGCCATGCTCAAACCTTGCCCACGTGGGATCTGGACAGGAGCAGCCCTAAGTGTCTGTGGGCTCTGTGCTCAAGCAGCAGCAAGCTCTGGCCGCTGTCCCCAGCACAGCTGAACACACATCCCTGTGCTGCCTCAGGATCTGGGTCAGCCAGAGACAGGGCAGGGCTGGAAATGGAGCCCCGTGTCCCCGTGCAACCCCGCAGACAACGCCGGTACTGAAGAGCGCGGAGCGATGCTCACCATCCCCCTGAGACCACCCAAACCTCCCCAGACTGATACACAAGCAACAAAGGACCATCAAAGGAAAATAGATGAAACACTGAAAAGGCAGGAAAAGTGTGGGTTTTTTCCCTGCAAGGCAGGGCAGAAGGATAGAAGCAGGAAAATAAATGTTTGTGTTATGCTCCATATTTTAAATCAGCGCAGGTGTTTTGGGGTTTTGGGGAGGTTTTTTTACCTCCAGTGACTACCTAAAAGCCATTTGTTATCAGAAAGTTGGATTTGTGGGAAACCTCCGGGAATCTAAGTGGCAGCACAAATTTAAAATTTAAAAAATCATGGGAACAGCAAGGGAAGTTGTGCCCAAGGAAACTGAGAGCAGTCTTGTGACTGATGGTAATGCAGACTCCAGTATAATCTGCCAAACCAGCCATGCAGATTAGGAAAAGGAAGCCTGGCAGAAATCACAGAGAAAACAGATCCACACTGAAGACTTAAATCAGTTATTTGACATATTATTTTAATATTAGGGTTTGTTACTGGCCATGTATGAGACAGTAGCCAGACCACAACAGTTGCTTCCTCCCAACTGCTTTTGCCAGGGTTGTAACTAAAGCAAAAGAAAACTAAGTTTACATGCTAGGATTCCCAGCCTAGAATAATATTTCCATATTTCATTAGCAATATAAATATTTTATTTCAAATATCCTACTTTTGAAGTCCCAACACATCAGAGCCACATCAAAAAGACTCTGAGCCTCCAGAGCTGAAATGTAAATATCTATAGATCTTCATGCACAGTGCTGTTCTCTGCATTTCAGCTGTTACTTTTCATAAACCCACCCAAAAGACACATCATCAACATCATTCATTTTCAATGCCATTCCTCTTGGAAAACAAAACAATCCCTGGGTTTGCCTTTATTAATTTAGTTTCATGTAACACAGAGTGTTCCTTGGTCTGAAAGACAAAACACCACAGATATTCAAGATTACTTCTAATATAAATAGCCCAGCTTTTTGAACACAGAGTCCTCCTCTTTTCAGCCATACCTGCTCAGAGTTGCACCACAAATCAAGTAAGTCTCCTCAAGACATGTATCTGCAGGAAGGAGAGGAAGGCTCTTACTGCACAGCTGGTCTAGAAAAATCAGAAACACAGGAATGGGAAGAAAAAGGAAAAAAATCCCAAACCATCTTGACTGCCAATGAGTTATGTGTATACAGTCTGCATGGTGGGAACGTGTCTGGCTAGAGCCAGATCTCCTGACAATGCACATGAACTGTCCTGGCATCTTCCTTTTCGTGGTTATGCTACAAGCAGGAAAAACCTTCTCGGTTTATTTGCCAAATTCCAGTCCCTTTCTTTACTCCCCATCACAGGAAACCAAGTCCCTCTGTTTGCACAGAGATCTGCCACCACTGGCCTTGGCCTTGATGGCAAAAACACGCTCCAGCAAACCCACTGTGGCTGGGGACACAAATGCTCCCCTTCCCAGTCCAGCCATCCAGCATGTCCCCCTCCAGCAGCCACAAGGAGGGTGCCAAACAGCTCCAGGGCAGCTCTGGTCCCTGCTCCAAGGGTCCTGCTTTCGCATTTTACAGGTGATTTAATCGTTGTTGCTCGTGTTTCAGGCATTGAATGCAACACTTTGATGCTTCAACTAACTTCGACTTTCAGAATTTGGTCTCCAGAAACCCAAGCCATTCCTCCCTCAGTGCTGCAAAGCAGCTTTATCTGTGTGTCAGACTATTCCTACTCATTCCATCGACTGTTCCTACTCAGCTGCTCCCAATCCATATCAGATGTGACACTGCTCCCACCGATGATCCCATGACACCAGTAAACTCTGCTTAAATCTTGCTGCTGACAACAAGTGGGCACTGAACCCACTTCAGGAGGGAATACACAAACATTCTCCCTGAAGCATGAAGCATTCCTTACAATTGGAACTGATAAATGATTTAAGATTGCAAAATAACACTGAAAATACTCTTCCTTCCACACTGAGTGATGGTGACGGTGTGTGTGCCACCAAGTACACATCAAACAACTTCCCAGACCACAAGCAGAGTCACTTCAAGTCATTAAGGTATGTTCAAAAGCTGCAAAATATGTTTTACATATTCCCCTGAGCTCAAAAGTTATGATCAATTACGTTCACAAAGAAAGAGAAATAAGGAAAGGTAAAAACTCAGATCTCGCCATCTAACTGTTCTGGAAATTAAGAATATTTCAACAACCACCTGAAAGCCTCGGAAGTAAGTTCCTCCTGCAGACACATCCAATTACCTCTAAATTCCTTTTCTGCTGGTACACTGTTGTAATGAGGGGAATCTTTACAACATATATAAGACAGCAATGAACTTGGAAGGAAAGATGAAGCGATATTTCTTTAGATGTTCAGGGATTATTTTATTCCTCCACCTGCATGGCTGGAGTTCCCAGGCAGACTCCAGTCATGGGACCTGCTCTCTTCCTGGGCCCTGGGCACCCAAACCACCCAAGCAGGAACAGGTATGGGGCACATGTGACATGGGGACAGGGACTTCAAGGGAGAGGCACCTCTACAATTCACCCTTTCTTATTAAATAAAACAAAATTGGAAACAGTTGGAAACAAAATTGGAAACAAAACAATTTCAAAGGAAAGGAAAGCACTATCTTGAGTCCCCAAATGTCCAAACAGATTTCCTTTGGAGCATCAGAAGGGAGACAGGGCTTGAGCAGGCTTCAGATGGAAACCGAGGAAGGGATTTTCCTTTCTGTACCTGTTGCAATCTTAGAAAATGACGGTTAATTTCTTCCCTCCCTCCTTTTCATCCCCCCATCAGCAATGCAAAGGGATTCATGGCAAATGGAAAAGGCTGCTTTTGTGAGGGGAACCAGAAAGGGAAATTTGGGCTGGGCATGTATATGGTGAAAATAGGGCGTGGTAAAAGGGGAAGGTGGGATAGGGGAAAGGATACGGATTATGGGGATATTGTCTAGCATATCTACTACCTTTCACAGGAACCCCCCCAGGGCCTGTAACACATGCTGCCTGTGGGCCCTTTGCACAATTTTAAATTCTACTCTTTCTCCTTCTTCCAAGCTTGGAACATTACTTTTGGGGTTAT
>VYXG01009494.1:0-81274 GCA_013397235.1 Lanius ludovicianus
CATCCATCACTTCAGGACTGCAGTTACCATTTTATTGGACTGCTACCACCACCTGACTAACAGGTTGTCAGGTTTGTATCCTGAGTCTGTCAGTTTGGATTAGTGTTTTTGGTTTTGTTTTGTTCTTTTTTTTTTTTCCTTTAACTTTCCTATTAAATTGTTATTCTGACTCGGTGCCTCCCACTGGTTTGTTTTCAAACTAGTACAGGGAAGTATTGTCAGAAGGCTGAGAGAGGTGCTCCTTCTCCTCTATCCAGCACTGGTGATGCCTGATCTAGTTCTGGGATACCTATTACAGGGGAACTGTGGAGCTACTCAAGAGTCCAGCAAACGGCCTCTAAGATGATTAAGGGACTAAAGCATACTTCCTATGATGAAAGGCTGAGAGATCTAGGACTATAAAGTCTGAAGAAGAAAGGCTCAGGAAGGATCTCATCAATATATAGAAGTATCTGAAGGGTTGTGGTTGCTAAAAAGCTGGCAGAGAGGTTTTCCTCAGAAACTCTCTAGCTTTCTCACATTCTGAGAATCTTCTTTTTCACATGAAGCCTAAAGAAAACAGAGATCTTTCTATCTCACACCTGTAACGTCACTCTGTGCTTTTCTGCACAGAGCTCTGGTGTACCCTCAGTCTGAGGGAAACGCAGCTTTACTTCTGCAGCATCGCGGCTGCGACTTCGGCAGCAGGAAAAGCGCAGGCTGGGCACACTCGCTGGTTCCTCTACTGAGGAGGTACGGCAGGGATTGATTGTCCAAATCCACGTTCACCCAGAAGGCAAAGGAAGAGAGAGGGGCTTCTGGTTTGGGTTCCAACAGGTTCATTGTCGGAGGGTCCACTGACCAGACATGAACCTGACCCCCAAGCCAGATTCAAAAGCCCTGGGCTCACCCCTCCGTTAGAGTTATGTGGAAGAGGGTAACTAGGCGGGGAAAAGGATGACAACCAATAAAATACAAGCCAGGGGGAGGATACAATACAACAAGAACCAATGGGGAAAACTGGGAGGCGGGAGATACAACAGGGAGCCAATGACCAGCCGAGTAAAACCGATCTTTCCAGAACAGAGGATGGCAGTTTGGGTGTGGCTGCCACCTGGAGGGGTGCGGTTTAGGCTTCTGAGCTGCCCCCCCGACCCAACTTCTGACTCGCTCTCCTGGGGAAACTCGACCCATGGGAGAGCTTGGGGTTGACTGACATTATGTCACCCTGGCCCAGCAGTGGGCCAGGACATAGCAACACACCTGCACTTGTTTTTCACAGTATCGTTTGGGAACACTGAGAAATGTTTTGAATATGGGTGTCTTGCTGTTCAGACTATCACCTTTGAGAAGTGGTGGATGAATAGGCCAATCCTGTAATTTCTTTATTGCGAACCACACTATAAAAAAGAAGCCTTCCATTAAATGGCGGTCTTAGCAATGCTCTGGCCAGCCTCTGACCTGCCTTCATGTCATCTTTCTCGCTGTCCCTGGGGGGTTTACAGTGACAAAGGGTGAGTGCAAAGACAACGGAGCCAGGCTCTTTTCAGAGGTGCCTACTGAAAGGACCAGAGCCAATGGCAGAAAGTGAAACACAGGAGGTTCCTTTTGAACATCAGGAAGCACTGTTTTACTGGGAGAATGGCCAAGAACCGTCACAGATTACCCAGAGAGGTGCTGGACTGTCCATCCTTGGAGATACTCAAAAGCTTTCTGGATGTGATCCTGGGCAATTGATGCTAGGCAGTCCTGCTTGATGGAAGAGGTTGGACCAGATCACCTCCAGAGCTTCATTTCAATCTCAATCACTCTGTAATTCTCTGATTTTAGTATTTATTGCTTATTATGCTGAGTCTGGGATTCACTCTGGAAATATTAAACCTAATAAACCTGTTTTCCCCTCAACTCTGCATGCTCATATTCCTCCTCAGGAAAAAAAAATGTTTTGTAGAAGTTATTACCAGCAGTGCTGTTTTTGTGTAGGTATCAGACTCAGAGCTTGTGACTTAACATCAGTGTATCACACCAGTGTCAGAGGGTCTAGGTCCTGCACTGCACAGCTGAGGTACTATTTCACCTCCCCTGGAAGACAGTAATTTAGTTTCTTTGGTCTTTAGAACTGGGTGTTCTTACACCTTACCAAAAGCAGTACTGTTTGTGCAGACTGAATAATGTGAAGTGTTATAGAAGAGCACATTCCTTCTTGTTTTTGCTTGACTCTTAATTTTGCCATTTAAAGCACTATGCATGAAATGCAATGTGCTATTACTCTCACAAAACGCTGTTGATTGAGCTCTGTTTGAAACTGACTGTCATGGTTTAACCACAGTGTCTCAGTTTAGGGACAAATTTAGAAGACACTCTGGAATGAGTCATCTCCTCTAAAAGGGTTCAAACAATCCCTTCACACCAATAAGAAATTAATACTAATGGATGAAAGTGAAGAAAAAAACCCAAACCCAACAGTTTATTAACAAACAGAATCCCCACAAGACAGGAAAAAAAAGTAAATAAATGCTAGATATTAAACTGTGAGACCTTGCCCCCCTCCCTCACCCCATACACTGGAACAAAACTCTAGAATGCCATGGAAAATACTGGCTTGCAACATGCGGTACAAGATGGCATTGGGGTCTCTCTCAGGGAGAAAAAAACAAACCCAAACAGGAACTTCATGCAGCAGTTTGGGCAACAGATGAAAATCTGGTGACTCTCAGGCATTGACCTCCTCTCCACAGCAGATGAAGCAGCTGGGCTGGAGCCTCTTGGTGTGCTTTCTCTCCCTGGCTCGACTTTCCCAAAGTTTGGGGCAAAAATGGAGTGGCAACTCTTCTGCTGATCCTGGGCAACCCTTCTCCTGCAGCCCCCATTTCTCTGGCCTTGGACTAACAAACTGTCCGGTTCACCTCAAAAGGTTGCTGAAGGATTGCTGCTGCGGCTTCTCCAAGATCAGGGCAGGGGAAAAAATTCTTGCCTGGGCTAACAAAAACCAAGCAAAAGCAACCACATGGCACCCTGGATGCCTGGGGAGTGAGGCTTTGAGAAAGCCCACCAAAGAGCCCAAAGTTCCCCCCTCCCCTGGCCGCACCTTAAAGATGCAGCAGCCATTTTTAGGCATAAAGTGGACAATCATAGAAGAGACTATCATCATAAATCACCCCAAGACACCTAGCCAGTAACTAAGTACCATGCAACTGGTCAATCATTCTCTCTTCTCTGTCCCAGAAGGATGGGAGAGGAAAATCAGAAAAAGGTGAAACTTTTGTATTGAGTGAAGAAGGATTTAATAATTGAAATAAAGTAAAATATACTAGTACTGCTACTAGTATTAATTGTAATGAAAAGGGAGATAACAATAAGAGAGTATTAAAACTAAAAACAAAACTTACCCCCAGTGATACAACATACTGTTGCTCACCACATGCTGACTGATGCCCAGCTAGTTCCCAAGCAGCAATCAACCCATACTGGCCAACTCCTCCCAGTATGTATACTGAACACGACATTCTATGGTTTGGGATATCCCTTTGGCTGTTCTAGTCCTGGTTGTGCTACCTTACAGCTACTTGTGCCCCTGCTCACTGACAGAGCATGAAACACTGAAAAGTCCTTGGCTCAGGGCAAGCAATACTGAACAACTAACACAGCACTGAGTTATCAACATTATTCTCATACTAAATTCAAAACACAGCACTGTAACAGCTACTAAGAAGCAAAATCAACTCTATCCCAGAAAAAAACAGAACACTAGTGTAGATTGATCAATCTCATTTAAGACTTAATTTTGTCCGTAACTGTCATTTTTCTACTAAAACCACAATTTTTATGTCCAGATAATGTGAATAATAAAAAATAACCTGTTAACATATACTCCTAAGGCTAATGGGAGTCTTTTGGCAGTCATATGCTGGAAAACCAAAACTTTCAAACAGACCAAAGCTAAGTATTTGCAGAACAGAAGGCTAACAAATAGAACCTGGGTAATATATGCAAATTTAGGGGCTGGTCCTGTTCCCCCTGTAACAATGCTAAAATTTCCCAGAGCTTTAAAAGAATGTCAAATAACTTCTGCGCATCTTTCTTTGCACATGTTTGAATACAGATACAGTGTCATGAAATCAAAATTATTTTTCTTCTGCTCAGTAAAAAACAATGGCACCACAAGGAAATGTTCTTCTTGCCTGCTAATCTCTCTCCCACCAAATAACTGGCTATCATTTCAATAATGACTTCACACTGGTACATTTCCTGGAAAGCTAATGTCTTGATACCAATACACCTTTGCCTCTGCTTGTGGTCGTGTGCTGGGTAACCCAAAATATTACTGTATTCCACATACATATGTACCCCAAAATTGCTACCGCGGCAGGAAACAGAACTGCAGGGCCCGGGGATGTTGGGGTTTGGGAGTTTTTTGTTTTTATTTTCGCTTGAGGAATTTTTTCCCATACTATGTTGCCATGTCAACAAATGACTGGGTACTCGGGGGGAAACAAAGGAACTGGCCACAGAGGGGAGGGGCCCATCTGGGGCTACTGTCCTCACCTGGGCGTGTGCTGGGCACTCGGGACTTGGTGTGGAGACTCTCGTCAGCACTGCGGGTTCTCGTGCCGTTTTCCCCTCTGCTGGAAGAAACCCCGGGATCCCAAACCTGCCCTTTCCCTGCCGCTCTGGGAGCTGAGCTGCAGATTCGGCTGCCTCAGCCTTCGCTGCTCTGCAGCCCTGCCCGTCCTGCCTGCCGAGACTTCCGGGGATTCCTGCCACAGCTCCGCAGCTCGATACATCTCGCCTGCCACCCGGAAGTCGTGCTCCTGCTCCTGCCCCAGCCTGCCTGGACAGGAGAGCCCAGACAGACCCCAGGATCAGCTGCCCAGGGAGGTTTGTGAAGCCCTTCTTGCACCCCTTTTCCCAAGATCTAATCCGCCATTACTGCGTGCTCTCCGAGCTTGCTCCGGAGCGCCCCCTGCAGCCGCGGGGGAACCATCGCACCTGCCCTGCTCAGCGGGAGCCGCCAGCGCCCCTGCCGGCTGTGACTGGAACTGCACCAGAGGGGAAAGGGCCTGACAGCCGAGAGAGGCTGCACTGGGTTTGTGGTTCTGTTTGTTGTCACCACTGTAGTTATTGTTGTTTGTTTGCCTGTTTATATATCTGTATTTTAGTAAAGAACTGTTATTCCTATTCTTTATATCTTTGCCTGGAAGCCCCTTAATTTCAAAATTATAATAATTCAGAGAGAAGGGGGTTGCATCCTTCATTTCAAGGGAGGCTCCTGTCTTCCTTAACAGACATCTGTCTTTTCAAACCAAGACAGGGGATTGCCAGGGTCCCTTTAAAAAGTCGGAGCTGCCCAAGCTGATCTCCTTTTTATACAGTTTTTAACTGTCTATTCTTTATGCATATTCAAACTTTTCCAGGAGCTGTTCTGCATAGCCACTCCTCGGGTACGCCTTTTTAGAGCATGCGCATTTCCTGGCCTTGCGGTTTTATTTTTCTTGATTTCTGGACTTGGGTTTCTTAATTTCCCAGACAGTGAGGGTTGATAATGGCTTTGGCCTCTTTATTCTTCACGCATAGTGTTGCTAACAGTTTTGGGTCTCTCCTCGTCCTTTACACGGAGTGTTGATAGTATCCCTGGACCTCTTTTGTTCTTCACATATAATGTTGATAGAGGCTTTGGGTCCCATTCCCTGTCCACTTGGAGGTTATCTTACCTGTTCAGGTAGTTGAAACTTACTTGCTGAATTCTTGCTAAAAGAGAGAAAACTACATCTACACAGCAAAAGCATTTCTTACACTATTATTCATCTTAATGCCTGCGAAAAGCCAACAATACAATATGCATTTATAACACTGAGATTTACCAATTTTGTATCTAGTGATTATTTACTATTATTTTTTGCCTGTTGCTGTTTAGTTTCTTATAAAATTGCTATTTTTTCACTTTTATCTATTCATATTTGTTTCTCCTTACTAGTACGAAAGGAATGGTTAAAACTAGAAGGGGAGGTACCTCATTTTAGACTGTCCTTCTCTGGAATTGTCTTGAACTAAGACAGGTCATTAGCATCTAGAAGTGATCTATGTTGTAATTTCAAATAATTACACATCTATGCATTTTTTTGTTGCTTCTTTCCCCACATTCCCCACATCACCACTGTAGACAAGTGAGTCCTTTAAAGGGCTGAATTTTTGCCATCTCTCAGAATTAGAAGAATGAGTGTGATTCCATTTGACAGCATGTACAATGATCTCCAGGGATCTCTTGATAAGCATCAGCCTGTGACCTTAGGCACAATATTAAATCTGAAAATCATAATGCTATTTGAAAGAAAAAATTAATGCAACAAACTCTTTTCAAGGATTGTTAAATATCAAGTTTTGAGTAACTCTTAGCTCCAGCACTGTGAGTCTGATTTTAGAATCTTAATGAAACATGCTTCACTAGAGGGAAGACTACTCTTAGTCATGTGCAGTGACTCAGTTGGTGCCAGGGCCTCAACTTTGCTGGATGATCTTGAAACACATTGAGAGAATGCAGCACTCTATGTGAGTTTGGGAGCAAAGGTCTTGTTCTCTTCTTCATACCAGCACTTATATTACTAGAACTTAGGGATGCCACATGCTGTGGTACCTGTTCACCATGGCAATTTTGCCCCACTGTACTTTGCTGCTTTTCTTTGTGGATGCCTAGGGATGCTAACTGAGAGTCTGCTGCTCAGATGGCTCTCCAGGTATTAATGTTACTGCTTTTAAGCTAGATTTTACTTTCACGTTTGTTCTTGATTCTTCCTTTCCTTTTTAATATATCATGAAGGGTCGAGTGAACCTGAGCATTGAACCTAGTTGCTAGAGAACAAACTGAATGACAAGTCCAAGAGAACAAGTCCTTTTTATGTGGCATTTAAAAGGACAGGGTGAAAGTAACATCAAACAACAAGATACTGAAATCTCATAGTTTCCTTACCACTGGTCTATAGAGATGTAGCAGGGGCTACATCTGGGCTGGGGTTAAGCAGAGCTTCAACATCCTCATACAAAATTTACATGAAATGGATGGTCTGCATTCTTCTCTTATTACATATTATTATAAATCAAGATTTTCTTATTTGAAAGAACCAATTGCATTTCATCAGTTTTAAATTTGCACCAGTGATAGGGGAAGTACAGCTAGTAATTCTCAAAATATTAGTTAAAAAATGAGTTCAAATGATTAAAAATCTGGCATAGACTCCAATTTATGCTGCTCTTATAGTGAAATAGAGATTTTTAGAGTTCACTTGAATTAACAAAATAAATTAAAACATTTAAATTTTAGGTTGTAGAATTATGTGTAGAATTTTAACCTTTTTACTTGTGAAACCTTGGCCATGGTACAAAGGGCATAAGAAAATGCAAATCCCTAAAGCTTCTTGCATAAAGGACAATGCCAGAAGAGACCAAGGAATGCAAAGAATCCAGATAAGGGGGCTCATCTGTCGCCAAGCTTATCAGGACTGACAGACTTACTCAGATAAGCACCAAAGGACCAACAGCGCATGCCCTGAGGAGAAAAGTTCAAAAGTTCAACAGGAGGAGGACCACAATCTTCGGCCTCAGAGACCACCGAGAGACCCCCGTGCGACCACCACAGCAAACCACGCATGCCCAGAAGGGCGGAGACCTATTTAGCATGAGAAGCGAGGACAGGCGGGGCCAAGGGTTGAATATGCATAGAAAAGTTGTGTAATGTATTGCATATGGAACACCTTTGTGAATAAAGACGTGGGCCAGACTGAGGGTCGGGGCACAAGTTTTTGGAGAACTATCTCACTTGTGCCGGGCGCTGACATACACACCCACTTCATAACTATATTGAGTTGTGGAGTCTATTTATTTATTCCGCGTATCGCATCAATAGAGTAGAAAACATATGGCAGGATGTATTAATATCAGTGGCTTTATTTTACCTCTGGAACATAAAAAATGAGGCAACAGGCAATAGCTTAAAAAGGAACTTTCAATACTGCTCTTGATCTTACTTTTTCCAGAAGGAAGATATATAATTATACAATGGGCCACCTGAATTTCTATCACTGGGTGTTTGAAAGAATTGTAACGTTAGACATTCTATCTCAGAATATGCCAAAAGTTCTTAGCATATCATTGAAAGGAAAATAGCATTAATTTGACTCTAGGAAAGTGTTCTGAAGGCTTAGAAGGTAGTTTTGGTTTATGTTTTAAAGGGCAGTGGTAGATTTTGAGTGCTGCTAATGCCACAGATTTGCAGTTATGATATTTTGTTAGGCCTCATCCTTGGGTAGTTTGTCAGCTTTCTGTGAGGGGCTGCTAGTGACACTGGCTACTAAATTCCCTTTTCAGTCTGGAATGGCGTCAGGACTGAATGCAAGGAACAACTCTGGCTCAGTTTCTGTAGTTAATTCTTCCTCAGCATACCCCAATGTTGCCTGAAAACTCCTTTACTTTTTAATCACCTCTTTAAATTGTAATTTCTTTGTGTATAATATCGTAAGGGAGGTTAAACCCCCTGAACAACCTTTAGTGAGATCAGACTTTCTTGAGGAACAATTTTTGTGATGTTTTGGTTTGGTTTTTTCCCCCTTGGGAACTGACTGTGGCAGACAGGAACTTGTTCGCATATGACTTCTGATAATTTCAGTTCAATGTCTGGTGTTTTTACAGTTCATAACATATTATGATAATAAACACCTGCGTTTTGCTGAAAGAAGAAAAAGGTGTATCAGTTCTGCTGTCTTACATCAGCAAAAAAGCAGAATGAAAACTGAAATGCAAAGTAAATAAAGTAACTTTTTCAGAGTTCTTTAGCAAATACATAAAAGACCTTAGGTTTTCTGATCTTCAACGTAATGCTTTTCCACTGAAGCACATTACTTTTTAAGTAATGAGTTATCACTTGTTCAAAGCAACGGAAAAGGAGAGTCAAAATGTATCTCTGTAGTGTTTTCTCTTGTACAGTAGGCTTCTGTGTTATAACTTAGTATCTCTGACTGTATGAAAATGTGCAAATATGAGTACTGTACATCAGAGTGCAGTCACCAATATTACACCCTCCATAATCTCCCTGCAGGAATATTCTGACTTCTGCTACTGATAACTTATTTGTACATATGGAAAGAATAGGAAGAAAAGTAGTTCTTCCAGGAAAAAAAAATTTAGAGGGTTTATGGATTGAATAACAAGCAAATAGCTGCTTTGGCTCAAAATATCTACAGGTGCATAAGTCTTTAGCAGCATTTCACTGTATGGTGTTTTGCAACAGAAAAGTCAGAATAAAACAGCAAGAATTTTTAATTTTTTTTTTTTTTTTGGCCAGTGCTAACTCCTCTTTGCAGATTGCAGGCCAAAATGACAACTGTAGAAGACTGAGCCAGTGGGACCATTATTAGTCATATCCTATTCAAGATGTTGATGGATCCTGTGGGCCAATCACCATTTTGTTATTAAATGTGTTCTTTCATCTGATGAATACATTCTGGAGGAAAGTGGAATTTTATTATTTTATGTAGACAGGAAATGCCTTAAACTGTGTATCTTGTTCCTTCTTCATTTTTACTATTTAACCAGTCAGGTTAATTCATGTAATGGTCTCCCTGTTGCGAATGTTATTTAGTACATGAGAATCTTGGAGGAAATAGGAGTTATCTTAATACAGAT
The DNA here is from genome assembly GCA_013397235.1 of Lanius ludovicianus. Taxonomy (NCBI): domain Eukaryota; kingdom Metazoa; phylum Chordata; class Aves; order Passeriformes; family Laniidae; genus Lanius; species Lanius ludovicianus. The sequence continues at coordinate 9,652 of VYXG01009494.1, forward strand.
TATGAAGCAGTATGTAACTGGAGTTCTTTTCAAGGTCTTCAGCAGAATGCCTGGTTCCTTAAATGCAAGTTGTCTATCATATTTGTAATGACCAAGGAGGGTGTTATAAATGAAGGCTATAATTCGTGCTGATAAATAAAAAATTAACTAAGGCAAATATATATATATATATATATATATATAAAAGGANTATATATATATATATATATAAAAGGAGTTTCAAACCCCTCAAAACAGCCTGGTCGGAGAAAGAATTTCACAACACTAGAGAAGCTGCAAAGGAAATTCTTTCTACAAAAAGTAATCAACGGAGAAGACTCCACCCAGGTGGAGCTGGATCTTATCGCAGGAACATTAACACTACACCCAGACGATCATGATGTGATCACTGTCTTCTGATATCTACATCTCAGTTGTTAAAGCATTGTAGGTTCCGGGAACTCCATTGTGAAGTTCCAGGAGTCGAAGATGGACAATCTCATCATTGGAGCTGGGCAATTCATCAGCGGAGATTGGGCAATTCATCACATCCAGGAAACCCCTGGTCCAGTCCTGCACCAAGAAGAACCTTCATGAATATGTTAAAAGACAAGAAGAATGGACTGGGTTTGGACACTCCCCAAAAATCATATAAAAATAACCCAAACCAGATAGCTGGCCTGAATCAGGGAGGTCTGATGTGATAGAGATCAGGCTCACTGTTTCACCCAGCTCCGATCCTGGGCTTGGAACTGTTCTTTCCTCAATCCTGTTTTTTGTGACCGATTTTTTGGCCACATAATAAATTTTATTTCTTTATTAATTTTAATTGGGTTGTTGTTGTGTATCTCAAGGGGAAAAAGCTTTTTAAAACGTCAAGCAATTTTAGCTACTTTCTGTTAAGTTTCCAAGTGGTCTCAGACAGGTGAAGTATAACGAAACGTGATGGCTGTTACTTGAAAGAATTACATACATCTTCAGTATCCTGCTTTCTGTCTGACAGTTACGATGTCTTGTGAAAAATATGCTGGATAGTTTTCAGTCCTTATAATCCAGTTTTATGGTGGTTTTCAGCAAAAAGGAATAATTTTATTTTAGGAAAATAAATGCAGCCTCAAAACTTAAAAAAACCCAAAAACTTAGAGGAACTAATAAGTAAAGAAGGATTTAAAACACTTTCCTCCCAGAAGAATATTAACTGAACAGTAGAAAAAACAAAGTTCCCCAAATGGCTGGGTTACTGCTCTAAGGAGGCATTTGGTAAGATGAACAACTTTCCTACGAAACTTAAAATAGAAAACAATACATTTTTGTTTGAGTTTGTAGTTTACTTTGACCGTTGCTGTTGCTTTATAATTTCAGAATTTTTATTCCCACAGATTTTACTTATGTACAATGAATTGTATTATTCTAAAAAGAGATTAATTGTTGGTTCCCTCTATTTTTTTTAAAGTCTAAATATTGATGTTTCCTGAATCTTTGACAGTCTTTGGTTATCCAGAAAACTGATAGAATAAAAGTCTTGGGGAACAGTGCAGGAGAAGCGAATGTGTTGAACGTAAGAATATAAGTATGTACAATCTGCTTCAAATCTATCTGCTTAAAAGCAAGGAGTTTGGTCACCCCACCATTTTATAAAGCTGATTCTTTGAATCAATGGCTCAGGAGGCAGATAGATCACTGATACACAGTGTTTATTCATCCAAACCAATGAATAAATTATCATAATTGTTATTCAAAACATGTGAGGTTCTATGATATGCGGAATGAGAGTCCTTTACCTATTTCTCCTCTGTTTTAGTTAGTCCTTCCTCCTGACTTTAAGGTTGATGCAAATTCCTTGACCCTCCAAATGCAGAGAGTGTTCCTGCTGATTGAGCAATGCTGGTGCCTGAACAGTCCTGGCTTCTTTCATTAAAAAAGAAAATGTTCACAGCATTCCCCTTCCTCCTCCACTCAGCTCTACTTAGATAAAAGATAATCATGAATCTGCCATAGCTGGATGTTTACTTAGATCCAGCAGCACTGGGTTCTTAACTCAACAAAACACTTGAACATTAAACAATTTCTTTAGCCTGTTCTTATACGATAAAACAATTACAGGCTTATGTAGTCTTCACATATCTAGAAACAGAAAATGAGTTTTAAATATTACTTAAAATGAATTAAATTTAGAAGTGTTTAATCCCCTAGTGACCTATATATGATGCTGGTCATGATAAATTTCTCCTTTCTCCCCAAACATAACAGTACTTACCATTATGCTCTCTCTTCCTCCAAAGAAATACCTACTTCATATTTCCTTTTGCTTTGTCATCCCCTCTCAGATAGGCTCACAAAACCAGCTTTGTTGCCCGCTGCCCTTCTTTTTCCCCTAGTGTATGTACATAGACCACATGATTTTGCTGGCACTGTCTGTAACAGACCTTAGTAGTTCACTTTATCTGTGCTTTAACTATCAGTCAATATTGCTTTCTACACTAAAGGATTCCTGGCCTTTTTTTTTTTTTTTTCTAATTCTTGAAAGTCCTTTGCAATTAAAGCAAAATACCTACTCCTCGTGGATCTTCCTTTCTTCAGTTATCCCAAATAATGTAGAAGTGAAATGTTTTAGAGAGTTAAGTGCCACTATGGTTTATCAGAGCTGTTTAAAACCTGGGGAGAAAAAATTGGATAAAGCCAGAGCTAACTAAAATTAGCTAACTGAAGTGAATAGGCAGTCTCATTCATTCCTGGCCTGTTTAATTTTCTAGCATATACATAAAACTAAGCAAAGAAGTCTTTAGATGATAGGGTAAAGTGAAGTTTATCTCAAAGTTTTTGAGATTTCTATTTATTCTTAGCTAAAAAGCACATTTTCTTGTAAGGACTCTTTCAAATCTCAGGAGTTTGCTATGACAAGGATGACCACCTTGGATCATGATGATCAGGAAGTGGTTGTCTGGTATGTCTGAATTGGCTTTTGAAAGCAGAGTTCATTCCCAAATCCTGTGTGATGACCAGCTTTGAGCATGACTTGCTCCCTGAGAATACTGCTGTTAATTCACTTATTTGTCATGCTGCTGTACTTGGTTTGTAGATCTTCCCATTGACCCTCATACAGCTGGTCATGGATCCACTTTCTGAGGAAGGGTTAATACTTATTTAACCCCACTTTTCTGTATTCCAGCTTCAGCCAGCTGGTAATATAAGGAGAGATGATTATATAAAAGGGATCTTGGGATAACTTTCTGTTTTATAAACCCCTTTTGAACCATTTGGTCTTTAAGAAAAGGTACTTATGTCCTACATCCCTTTCAAAGTCACCAAAGCTGGGACTTCTCTGTTATTTCTTGGACAATTAGGTTCTAATAGTAATTTTAATTTTACCTTTACTGTCTGTATATGAATATAAGCAGTTTTTGTAGCAAGAGTTTATGTTTTGAAAAAAATTAATGCATATGTTTTCACAAAATGCAGCACATAATCTGTATGTGAGAGTACATGTATGAATGTATTTACATTGGTTGTTATTCATATCTCAAGTTACTTGTGAACCCCAGAATAGATTTTAACACATGGTTAAACTGGTGGTGTATTTATTTTAAATAATGCAGCATAAAGCATTAAATCATGATGATGGTGAATCATAGCACAGAGCTGCTTCTTTCCTTAGGTCATGATATTTAAGAGCTCAATTATGCCATTACACATGGACTGAAGTCAGTCATTTTTTCAGGAGCTGTCACATATAGAGCAAGATATATCTTTTTGGTTCCCATATGGATTTTGGGATGAAGGTTGATCATGACTGACTGTGGGACAATTAATATCAATGTATTAAAGTGATAATTCCAGTTCTTACAGCTAGCTGGCTTTGGCTCTTTGGTATGTTCTGCCCTGAGATTGTCATCTACCTTCTGAGCTCTAACCTACCTCAAATGTATTTAGCACTGTGGAGTCATTAGCTCTCTATACCATGTCTGGCAGGAATATGGAAAACAACTGATGGAAAACAGGCTGCTGCTTATGGATCTTCACTGTTATCAATACTTGTCATGTGGTTTGACTGTTCCACCAGGGCACCAGGCAGATAGTTAGGTGTATGTGACATTCAGGGACAAAACAAGTGGAGTGAACCACAGCAATATATGGAAATATTACATATTGTTTCCTTTCTGTTAATGAAAAGCTGCCAGTGATGAATCAGAACTCGATGTCATAAGCCCCTTATTTACATAAAACAGGGGGACAAAGAGAGAATGTGCTGTTCAGTATCTTTTTTTCTGTTGCTCTCAGTTCTCCGTCAACACTTATACTCCGAATGCTTTTTTTTGTCAGTTATCCAAGCAATCAGAGTCAACTTTTTAAAAGTAATAGACTCAGAAATTAATGCAAGTTTTGGCCTTGAAAGAGCAAAAGCTTTTCACTATGTTTTTAAAGCAAGTGTCAAACATAAACTCTTTTTCATGTCTACATGGGCATGACCGGCATGTAATGCCTGGTCCCTGCCAAATCTGGTATTAACTGTACCTATCACTTAGAGGAAAATTAGAACCATTTGGGTTTTTGTCGTTGAAGACTTCCCATAAAATTTAAGAAGGTTCTCTGTAGATTTATTGCAATATCAGTTCATGGGTTTTCAGTGCATGCATGTATTCAGTACGGCATTTCAGTGATACGTGGATCATATTATGATCTTGAATGCAGTGGTCCAAGGGCATCAATTTAAGCATAAACACAGTGGCACCAGAACCTAGACATAGTGGGAGTGTGTGCTGGTGTGCATGTGTGAGGCAAAAAGACCATACAGAAGATGAGTGAGTTCAACCTGGGGATTTTGACCTATATTTCATACAGATATAATTTTGGTGGGCAGTTGAACAAAGGGTTGTATTTTTACCCTGTCTTTAAGGTACTTGAAGTCGTTTTTCTTGCCTTTGTGCTTGAGCAGGGGAAAGTGCTACTTTCTGCATGAGTGTTTTTAATGTGTACTGTAAGAAGAACAACATTTATGTAAAAATGATTTAGAGTATACTACTTCACTCAGCTGTTTTAGTACCATGACACCAGCAGCTATACTAACTTGAGGGGGGCTGAAGTCATGCAGAGGGAAGTTTGGTGAATAATCTGTTGCCCTGAGGTTCCCTGATTGTAACTTTCTTATGTAGAAGGAAGCTGAGGTTTGCAGTTACTTTGACAAAAAAGTATATATTCTGCTACCTGCTTATGTGACATTTACCTGTAACATTTCAATGAGTCTGTCCTTACTATTTCCCAATGACTTTGGATAGCTTTAGTTGCATGAAGTGTGTCCCCACCTAGGAAAAGAAGAGCATGTGTTGGCTCAAACTGAACAAACCTTGCAAGATTTTAGGGTTTCTAGGTTGTGGTATTTTAAAGCCAGCGATCTGAAGGCAAAAGTTGTTCTTCACTGTGGAATCATGTTAGACCAGTATGGGGATGGCTTTTCTTTCCTCAGCCCTTATTTGCAAAGAATTCCTTATTTAGGAATGCATTTACACATCTAGCATGACTTAAGATGTAAGAGTCTAGACAAAAGCAACACTGACATAACCCTCCAAGAGTTATGGGGTATCCTCTGAGTCACCAAAGCATGACACTTTGCTGTTTTCCCCACAGAAAAAGAAACGTGGTTTTAATGTATCATCTGGGATCAATGAATGTTCTGAACATCCATGAAAAGAGAAATGGAAGAATACTGAGAGCAGAAAGATACTTGCCTTACTTGTCTTACTTCTCCCTTGCAATCCATCATGAAAGGACATTGATGCTAAATGTTCATTACAATGTAGAACTGATAGACCAGAATAATTGTTTACATTGTGAGCGCCCCCCATCTTGAAAGGCAGAGGCTTTTGTAGAAGTGTGGAAACTGAGCCTTAGGCAGCTCTGACTGACATTCTGGCAATGATTGCTGCTTCTTGGGTTTTGCAGCCATATTGAAGTGGTCAGTGTAACAATATTGGAACATTATTCAAAAAGTTAGCAAACCTGGACAGGTTTCAGCAATGTTGGAGGGCATTAGATAGAAAAATTAACTGTGTGAAACTCATCAGAGAACTTCCAGTTTAAATTCTTTTTTAACTCTTTCTAATTCCAGCTCAGACAACTCACAAGATTTAAAATGTTAATCATAACGTTTTGCTGAAACATGGTGAGAATGAGAAAAAAGGGATGAGAATGATGAACCTTGCTACAGATTCATGCACTTGAAAGGGTAGCTGTTATCCATACAGTTTAAAATTTAACTGTTTTCTTATAAATATTCATGTCCTGTGTTGCTTCCACATACTGTAGAATTTTATGTATTACACTTTGTTACAAAAGTTAAAAGCACAGAATAAACAAATAACAATCCTTGTTAGTACTGCAGTTGCATTTCAATCCTATCTTCACGCTTTTGATCATTTATATGGTAACTTTTTAAAGCTAAAGATCTAATTAATTGAATTACTGTCTTCAACACTTTCATGTCTCAGATCTGACTGCAAACTGAAACCTGGCTTATACTTGTCAAACACTGACAGGGTGAATATGAAAAGTGCATTTTCAGTCCATGCTTATTGAGAAGAAAGATTTAACTTGGGAATTTGTGGTATGAAGCCAGGATACACACTTGAATACACATTAGTTCACACAGATGAATGGACTGCTGGCTGATGGATGCTTGAAAATTCACTGAACCTATATTTTTGGGTAATAGTGGGTGAAGAATCACATTTTGCTCTTCCTGTAGTAAGTCAGAAAAAAATTTACCATAAGGCATTCCTCCTCTAAAATCTTGTTGGCAGTTTGGGGCATTTTACAGAAACTGGGAGCCAGGACTCGAGAGGAAACCTTGCAAGAAATTCTAAAAATGGAAAGCTGACAAATATTACTGGTGTCACTTGGAAGACCTACACTCCTAATTACATTCATAATTATGGCTTTAAATTCTGTGAAAATCACACTGCGTTGGGAGCATTCTTCTGAAAGTACTTGCATATTTTAAAAAACCTTGCAAGCATTGACCTGTGGATCATTTTCCCCAACAGTGTCCAGTATATAATGTAAAATGTAGAAATTATAGTACATAGTGGTTTCTCACCCCATTCTACCTCTTTTACTGTGTTTTTAGCCAAGGGAATAGTTGGATTCTGGAATGCAGAGGAATTTATAGTTAAGTATCAGTTGATCCAAATATTAATTCTGGTTTTGTATTTGAAGAGTAATATTGTTTTCTTATTTGAAGGGGGATAATTTGATGTGAGCTACATTTTAAAAAGAAAACATAAAAAATCAATATGAAAAAATATTCAATATATAATTCTAATACTTTTTAAAGTCTCTGCATTTTTACCCTCCGCGTTACTTTTGTCTGTTCTGTGTAAGATATTTTTCGTGTAGGCTCTTTCTTGTAAACTATATATTGAGCTAATAGAGTTTACAAGCAGCAGAAATGTTTACAGTCTACAAAAAACGACAATTCAAGAATAATAGACTCTTTACAGGGACCTGGCTTTGCCCCTTATTGTGGTCTTTTTTTTGTGCTGTCTCAGTTCTTTGCACGAAAAAAGGCAGAGATTGACTGTCTAATGCAGTAGCAGTGATTATAGCTTTTGATAGTGACAAAAAAGATGTGTCACTCGCTGCTGAAGGAAGATCTTTACATTGAGCTCATATATTTCCTTACATGTGACCTAGTTTTAGCTTAGCTTTCTGTTTTCTAGAGTTTATTCCAAATAGTGTGGTGTATAATATCTATACACCAGAATATCAGACTTACAAAATCAAAAACCTCAGTATCAACATCCAGCATCAGGATGTTAGACTTCATATCTTGTTCTTAAATGAAACTACAGGAAAACGCTACTCTGACTCTTTCTCTGTGTTTTGGTGTTGCAGACACAGTGGTTTAGAAATCTTAAGTATATTTTCCATGATAAGTTGTTCTTGCTGATATTTTTGATAATACCAATAATTTTGAAATCCATCTATCCAACTTCTGGTCCTAGCAGGTAAGAAACACTTTCTCTATGTGTGTGATCTGTAGATTAAAATGCTACTTGCCAAAACAGTTACTACTTTGTCTGTCCATCTTGCTTGGCTTACAGCCTACTCTTTAGGAGAGACTTTTCAAAAAATTTTCAAACTTCAGGTATATAGCTTAAGGAACTAGGATGTCAACATGCATGTTCCCAAAAAATCTTGCTAAAAGGCTGCTTTACTGCTGAAGAGGGCTGGACTCACTGAGTGCTTCCCTCACTGTTTTTGCAGTATATCCATTCTTAGCAGTGGCTAAATCAAATAGATCTGGTACTATATCATTACTATATCATTACTATATCATTACTATAATGACTCTGGGGTGCAGTTTTTGCTTGCACAGGTGAGAAATTTGTACAGAATTTTGTGGCTAAGAGAGAGCTTTCTCCCTTTGGCTGAAGTCATGCTGTACATTCCTCAAAGGCACTCAGAGATTGGGGGGATTGAGAAAAAAATATTGTACCCAGTGTAACTGCTTCCTGGCCATGATATTATGGTTACTGGAAAAGCACCTTCAAATATTGATTATAATACCATCTCATGGGCTGCTGGACTATATTTTGAGGCCCACTTACTCTGACTTTCATTGACTGACCTCTTTTTATCAACTGGAAAGATGTATGATAAGACCTACACGAGAGAAACAAATGACTTTAGGACAATATACAGAACTATATATCGAATTATAACCAGTTTTGTTTTTCTTTTCAATCACACATATAAATGTTTAGCTGGGACACAACATCATGAACTGTGGAATACATGTGAACCTGGTTCTCACATTTGAATACCATGCAGATTGTGGGAAAATCAGAACCTTTGCTATAGAGAGAGAGGCCTCTTCTGAGCTAAATAGATGACATCTGAGACATCACAATAACGTGCAAGAGGAGGAAAGAGTTGATGATTACATTCTTGGATACATACAGCTCTCAGGACATAGCAGAAATCATAGTTTGCAAACATAATTGGCAGAGTGCACCCAAAAGTAAGTTTACTGGGACATATTTTCATTCTCTGCAAACAACATGAGGCTAACCGCTTTTGTTGCAGTACTAAACAGGAGCAGAGTTCAGGCTGTCAAAATTATATGTATGGTGCTGCCAATTGCAAACAGTGCAGAAGGTAACATAGTGTCTTGCTTTCAGGCAGACTGAAGACAAAATCTGGTGCTGCAGTTTAGTGTTTACTGTATTTATTGTATATTCTTGAAACGCTGTCCTTGGGAGCTCAATTATCAATGTCAGCAAACAAATGCTATGGCTTTTCCCCTCTGACTTTTCCTGCTTTAGTGCATACATTCTCCTAGTTTTGTGACCATCTGAAAGGGCAGGTGTTTATAAAGGTACAAAAATAATTTTCAAGGAGATGACAATTTTTTTTATTTTTTTATTTTTTGCGTCAGGCAAAACTATCTAGAAGACAAGTACAAAGATCAAGGGCAGGAAATCCTGATTCCTTCCCAGAGCTGCATGTCTGTTTGGGTTGCTAGACCCAGAACATCCACCACAGACCTTTCATTAGGAAAGGCCCACCTATAATTCATCCTTTCCCTTCCGATTGTTTCCACCGTCACTGATCTGGATATCACTCAACAGTTGTGGTATCTGTTTGCAACATACATTGTTAGTAGTGAAAGATTCAAATTGCTGGGAAGGGGGTTGAGAAAGCTATATTCTCTTTGTGAAACCAGACGGGTATGGTATTTGCAGCAGCCAGCAATTCTGCCCAGCATGGGTTCCAGCACTAGGGCCAAAGTGGGAAGCCTCACAACCAAATATGGCCACATGGAGCTATTTAGAATTGCCATGCACACTTACATCTGGGACACTTTTATATATGCTGTGGCCTCTTACTATATGATGCAGAAATTATATTTTTTATGTATTTGCTCCCATTTCTCCCTTAGATTCCAGATAGATGTAGCAGGGAATTGGTGGGTTAAGAGCCAATTCCATGACCATCCATTTGGTTGTACTAGAAAGAACCAGATAAAAACAGAGCAAATTTATTCTGAGAAAGACCTGCTACTAACAAGTGGATGAAAGCAAGTAAATCCTAAGAAGAATATGTTTTCCAACATTTCAGCTCATGATTAAGACATCATAATTAAGACAAAATATCAAAAGAAGAAAAGTGAACAGCAGAGTTATGCTTATATAGGGCCACTGAAGACTGGACCATTTTCCAAGCATTTGGGGGATGTGGTCTGCTCTAACCAAACCCTATGGAAATGGTAGGTGAAAGGAAATAGCCATGCAAAGTACGGAAGTCTTCTGTAGTTTTAATTACTTCTAATACATGGCCATGACAGTTTGTTCAGAGAAGAACAAAGGAAAATGAGTTCTATTGGTGTCTTCTTCCTACTGTTCAGCCTTTCTCCTGTCCCTTGCAATGCACGCACAGTTGTTATGGGATTTCTGGTTGTGATGTACAAATGACTTGTTATGGGAAGTTAAAATATATTCCTGTGAAACTGATTTTGGAATCATGAGAAAAGTCACTGAAACTGTGATCATTTATGAAAATGTTGCTTGTTCCTGTATTAAGAGAGGGAAGGAGGAAAAAACCCACGTATTCATAAACCAGAAGAAATAGATAAGTTGTCCTGTTTCTAACTCATTTTTATTATAACTTTTTCTTTCTTTAAAATTACATGCTGTTCCAGCAGACTTGAATTTTTTGTGAAAATCCCTGTTAATAATTTCCTTCCTTTCAGTTGTTGTCACTGTACTCTGTGATTTACTACAAGAAGGATATTTTATTTCTGACTTCCTGAACTGCCTGAAAGCCGATCTGGTGGAATCTGGTGCTCTACTGAAAGGCACAATTTTGGTTGCTGGTCTACCCAGCCATGCTAAGTTTATCTAAACAAGTTTTATATATTTAAAGATGCCAGCGAAGCAGATGTTTTATTTACTCAGGTTCTTTTGTCATCAGTCACTAGAGAACAAACTAAACACACCCAAAGCCACATACCTTTTAAAATTATACTTATATTAGATTTGGTTATGTAGTGGGTTGAATCTGAGTTGATAGACAGATTTTCAGACCAATAATGCCTCTCACAATTTACACATTTAAGCCGCACAGAAAGGTGGGAGTTCCTCTTGTTCCAGCCCACCTGAGGGAGGTGGGGGTGGCCTCAGAGCCTCCAGGCTGGGCTGGGCTGGGCCAGGCCAGGCTGAAGCTCCGGCCCCCTTCTACTCTTCCTGATGCCGCAGCATGGACTCTGGGTCGCTGGGGAAGGAGCCATCCCAGAGCCCAGGCAGCTAAACCCAGACATGGACTACCAGAGAGCCGGACTCAGCCATAGACTGCTACACAGCTGGAATCTTTCCAGAGCGGCTTCTTCAACCGGCGCCGCCCCCCCGTTCTCCACATGGAGCTGGCGGGAGCCTCCTTTCTGCAGCCAGCAGCACAAAGGGAGTGAGGCTTTCTTCACCATAAATCCTGAACAAGAACATTCTTCAACATAGAGGTTTCGGAGTCAGAGAGAATGTGATCCATGTGAGCCAGAACTGAAAATGGCAGCGGAGAAAAGGGGCAGTGCTGCGTTCCTCACGCGGAGCTTAAAAATCCTTCTTGCATGCGGTGGTAAGAAACTGTAATATCTCATGCTGTTTGTCTCTTTAATCCATTTGAAGTACATGGGGGAATGGAAGACTTACGTGTGGCCCATGAAGTTTGTGAAGAGAGAGTGCCTATGCCAAGATATACATAGAAGCAGTGAGAGGCTTTTAAGGATTTGTAGCAGAAAAAGCCTTTGTGTTCAGGCCAAAATGACCCATCCTTAAAAAAGGTTGATAACCCCATGTAATGACCCATGTGTGGCAGTGTGAAAAAAAATGATGTATTTTCATAGGAGAGATGTATTACACCACAGCAGATTATTTCTTTCCGGGTGGATCTGTTTTTGGGGGCAGCTTGAGAAACCATGTGAAGGAAGAAGGAGAAACCCTTTTTCCTTAAGCATAAGAAAGATACTTTTTTCAAGAACTGTAACACTGACTAGAATCCTATGTTGTGTTATCTTTTATGCTAGTTAAAAAGGAGGAGTAAAGCGCTGAGAAGAAGGGAGCAGGGGGGAGGGTGTGTGTGTTTTAATTTCTTGTTATATCTTTTAACTTTTAATTCTGTTAGTAATAAACTTTTCTCCTGGTACTGCAACCGTTTAAGTTTGAACCTGTTTTTTGCCCCGCAGCTATCTAGTTTCCCTCAATATTTTCTTATTTTGTTTTCCTTATAAAATAACTGATATTTTAGATGCTTGACGCTTAGTTGTGTCAAACCACAACAGGTTAAGAGTCACCTTTTTTTCAAGCAGATACTTCACTGACTAAATTACTGTTTGGGAGCTGTGCAAGCAGGCTCAGTCCTGATCCTCCTTTCATCTCATAAGGAGAAACTGATCTTTAGCAGATACTAATGTTCCTTCTGTTTTCTTCCTCCCCCATGTGTGTAACAAAACTGCTTCTTGATTGCTCTCTTGACTTTAAACCTTTAGTGACTGGGAGAGAGTAAAGAAGAGAGAGGGTAGAGTAGTGGGGACTCAGAAACAGGAGGCAGGTTTGTATGTGGAGGTTCAGAGGAAAGCAGAGGGCAAAGGAGATCTTGAACAGGAAGGACCAAAAGTTGGATATGAAGGCAAGAGCTGCAAAGAAAAGTGGAAGTGAAACAAATAGCTGAGGAAATTGAAGATGGGGTGAGGAAGAGACCGGCAGATTGAGCAAAAGATGAAAACCCAAGAAAAGATTACTACAAGCTGCGTTTCTGTAATATGTATGTCCATCCAGATAGTTAATTGATGTTTATCCATGCAGAAGTTATGCATCTAGGCTTCCTGCTTAAGTATTCCAGAAGATAATGTATTCAACCCATTTTATAATTGGCTACTGCTGTGTGCTGAGTACAGAAGGAGCTCAGACAATTTAAACTTGAAGGCCAGCTTTTAGCTGGCTCAAATTTGGCAAAATTATTTCTACTTACTGTATTAGAGCTGGATTTTTTTTTTTTAAACCCTAAAAGATGTGGCTTTCTTAGAGATAAGTTGGTATTCTTATAGGATCGGAATGGAACTGTAGGTCAGCAAACTTACTTGGTTGGGAAGAAAAACTGTTTTTCAAAATAATTTAGCTTGACACTTAAACTTTTTTTTTCTTCACACATGTAAAGAGTATAACAGTGTTTGGTTTGTGTTTTGCTTTATACATCACTGAAGAACTCTAACAGCATTTAGAGATCTTGCCAAATTGTGAGGATGTAAATATAAATATAGGAAAGGTCTCTGAGCACAGCACCTTAAACTGGAGGTTAAAAAAAAAATGTAGTGATATAAGAAACTTAATTCTGTTAATAATCTGTCCCAGTCTTCACATTTGTAATTATGATCTTCTAAAACTTCACTTGCCATAACTGAGAATATAAACCTGAGTTACTCTTATTCAATGTGAATTAAAGGATCTGAATATGTTTCTTTGTTGTAGTGCGGGGAATCCTTAGAACAATATATAAGACAGCGATGGAGTTGGAAGGAAAGATGAAGCGATATTTTGTAGATGTTCAGAGATGATTTTATTTCTCCAGCCACATGGCTGGAGTTCCCGAGCAGACTCCCCTCTCCTCTCCCCCACCAGCCCCCAGGCACCCAAACCACCCAATCAGGAATAGGTATGGGCCACACGTGACATGGGAGCAGGGACAGGGACGCACCTCCACATTTCTTCTGATTTCTTATCTAGCAGCACTGAAAGCTATGGGCTTGTCTTCCAGTTGAGAAGGGGGAAGTATTGCTTTGAATTAAGTTGTGTTAATCCTGAATACTTGTGGGAAAAAAACCACTGCTAATTGTTTTTGAGGGGAGAAATGAAGAATTTTTCACACACATGCGCTTTTCCCGTGCTTAAATGTCTGTCTGTAAGTGCAGGTGTCTCTCAGTTTTCTTGTTTCAAAGTGAAGTATTATGAATTTTTCTTTTTGCTCCTTGAAAAAGTCTTCAGGAGGGACCCACTAGAAAATGAGTATAAATAATTTTGCCAAAATGTGGCAAATAGTCTTGGGCACTTAGGACCATCACAGGATTTAGGTTCGATTGTGTATCTTCTTGGAAAGTCAGAAGTTTAGGGTAATGTTTGTCTCAGCTGTGCAAAGGCAAAAAAAGCAATGTGGTTATTTTGCATATGTGAAAGATTAAAACACATAAAAAAGAAGAAGGAGGATATGGAATATTTCCATGGGAAATGAATGGATTAAGTAGGCAAGCAAAGTTTCACATTGGAAAGAAGAACTACTTACTGAAATAGATGGCCTTGGGATTAAATGTTTCATCTTCCTCCCTACATCTCTGAAATGTGCAAATGAAATTAGCACAATATATCCTGACACAGGTAGGCAAAAGTCTTTTCTATGTTTTCTGCATGACTCCACACCTGTGCTTAGTGATTTTTATTATGAAGTCTGTACAAAGTGAAGTGTGTGAATGTGTGCTTGGTCCTCCAAATTGAAGCTTTGTGTAACCATTTCTCTGGACACTGCTGCAGCATGCTACAATACTCCTTGTTATGTGTGTCCTGTTTGTGCTGTCAGCACCCTTATGCTGACTGAAGCTGTGGCAGTGTTTTATGTTGTTCAGAACAGCAACAAATTTTGTATGAACATCTGTTAGGTGCTGATGCACTGACCTAATCCTGGAGGGAATAAAATTCTATAGTAGTTATTAATCACTTAATTATGTTTAGTTATATAAAATATTAATTGTTCTAATTAGTTATTAATTATTAGCAACTCTGTCCAATATGCGTATTTAGAAGAGAGCACATGGTTTTTTCAGCATTAGTGTACCATCTGTCATCTGCTGTTGCAGGGGAGAAACATAGCAGAAGGGTTGTCCCCGCCCTGCAAGTCGGCGGCGAGTGGGCGCTTGCCGCTACGGGAGGGCACTGCAATCCTCTCACTCCGTCGGCACTCCTGAGGCAGAGCCACATTTCTGGGAAATATTTTAAAGTTTTAGGAAGAAGCTTGGAATGTTTACTTTTTTTTTTTTTTTTTTTTTTTTTAAATTAAAAAAAATTTTTCCCCCNTTCTTTTTTTTTTTTTTTTTTTTTTTAAACATCAAAAAGCTATCTCCTGCTCGTTTTAGGACTAAAAAGTAACCCCTCACTTTAATTGTATTCCAGCATATACACGTTTACAAAGTTTCATAGCAGTTACCATGAACAGTTTGTGACTCAACCATCTTTCACTATTACTCCATCCTTTTCACTCTCCTTAATTAACTATCAATGCTTCTTGTTTCCCTGTCTATACTTTTACATTCCTCTTTATCCTTATTTTTTAGGGTGACCATGTATTATTTTATTTATTGTAACCAAAAAGAAGAGTAAAACCATAACACATTCCTATACAAACCCTCTATCTTTAAAATAATATTTATGTAAGTCAGGAAAAGGCAATATTAAGGATGCCCATGCAAAGAACCCAAAGGAAAGCAAAACCAAAACCCAAACCCAAATTCACCACCAAGAACAGATGCAAATTTTTTTCCTTATGCCTACAAATAAATCATCTGTTAGTTAGTCTAAATAAATTTGTAACCTGAAAAGTAAATATCTATTTAACTTGAAGGTTTCTCTGGTGAAAATGGAACTGCTTAAAAGAGAAAGTCTGGACTCTATCAGACCACAACCTGAAAAGTAATTTTATCAATGTTTCCAGAAACAGAAAATTTTTTTATAATTATTGTTCTTGTAATATACTCCACTTTTGCTTATACCAAATGTTCTTTTCTTTACATGTGATAAAAGCTGTCTACACCAGAGAGAGACATCTCCCTGGATTAAATGCAACATGCCAAAGAGTCTGATTAATTTTTTTCAAACTTGTAGCCATTTAAAATGGCATGGCTAGAAGTCAGGGGAAGTGACTCTGAATGGAGTGTAAGCATAGAGATATTCAGCATCACACGCCTGCTTTACTACTCTTTCCAGATTGATATTCCTGCTAATTTTTAACTTGTACACTGTCTTGGTTTGAAAAGACAGATGCCTGTTAAGGAAGACAGGAGCCTCCCTTGAAATGAAGGATGCAACCCCCTTCTCTCTGAATTATTATTATAATTTTGAAATTAAGGGGCTTCCAGGCAAAGATATAAAGAATAGGAATAACAGTTCTTTACTAAAATACAGATATATAAACAGTCAAACAAACGACAATAACTACAGTGGTGACAACAAACAGAAGCACAAACCCAGCGCAGCCTCTCGCGGCTGTCAGACCCTTTCCCCTTTGGTGCAGTTCCAGTCACAGCCGGCAGGGGCGCTGGCGGCTCCCGGTGAGCAGGGCAGGTGCGATGGTTCCCCCGCGGCTGCAGGGGGCGCTCCGGAGCAAGCTCGGGGAGCACGCAGTAATGGCAGATTAAATCTCGGGAAAAGGGGTGGAAGAAGGGCTTCACAAACCTCCCTGGGCAGCTGATCCTGGGGTCTGTCTGGGCTCTCCTGTCCAGGCAGGCTGGGGCAGGAGCAGGAGCACGACTTCCGGGTGGCAGGCGAGATGTATCGAGCTGCAGAGCTGTGGCAGGGATCCCCGGAGGTCTCGGCAGGCAGGACGGGCAGGGCTGCCGAGCCGCGAAGGCTGAGGCAGCAGAATCTGCAGCTCAGCTCCCAGAGCGGCAGGGAAAGGGCAGGTTTGGGATCCCGGGGTTTCTTCCAGCAGAGGGGAAAAACGTCAGGAGAACCCGCAGTGCTGACGAGAGTCTCCACACCAAGTCCCGAGTGCCCAGCACACGCCCAGGTGAGGACAGTAGCCCCAGATGGGCCCCTCCCCTCTGTGGCCAGTTCCTTTGTTCCCCCCGAGTACCCAGTCATTTGTTGACATGGCAACAGTATGGGGAAAAATTCCTCGAGGGGAAATAAAAACAAAAAACTCCCAAACCCCAACATACACAAGTTAATTCCATAAAAAGAAATTGCATTATCTGACGACCTGACTTTGTTATATATAGTGTGACATTTTCAAGCTTCTACTCTGCAGTCTGAAGAGTTACACACTGTGAATAATCCCAGGGGCCCTTCTAATCCCTCTGTTTGAGCTACTATGGCCATTGCTTAACCCTAAACAAGTTAGTCTCCATCTGCTGGTTTCTGAACATCTCTACATTTTGTATCTGTCTGTGAGTTTGACTGGTCCTTGATTCCCCTGTCATTAGAAAAGGAGCAGCAAAACATTAGAGGTTGCATGTTCATCGCTGATGGAGAGAATCTTGTCTCAAATGTTACAGTATTTTTGTAATCTAAATGAAATGAATGAGAGACAGAAAAGCTTCTTTTTCCCTCAAGTGTGCTTGTAACTTGATGCTGTCCTTGGTCCACACAACACGCAAACACAGATTGTGAAGATTTCCTTCAGAGGCTGTTGTTTAATGGTAACTTCTGCTTAGAATATGAAGAAAAAGAGAAGGGGAAAACTTTCACTAATGCAGGATTCACTGAGAGGATTTCAGCTGTCTTAAAGGTACTGTTCCAGGTTTTCACCCAGTTTATCATCATGCCTCCAGAGGGAGAGGTAGTGAGGGAGAATGAACCAGGACTGGAGTGATTACAGGGCAGCAGACAAGAGGAAAGGGGAAGGCAGAGGCCAAATATATGGCAGGTTTGCAAAAGGAAGAACTGCTTTGTTGATGATATGTGTCCCTCTAATTGTCTAAAGACGAAGTACAGTTGAATGCAGCTGTGGCAAACACTATTTTTCTCTTTCGTACTCTAGGTGCTGAAGCTTGTGTTTCTTTACTGTGGTTTGAACTGTGGAGGGTCAATTAAATGAATGCCCTTTGATTTGGGAAAGGAGGAAAGAGAAGAAGTAAGTGCATTTAAAACAGAGATAAACAGCAAAGTTAACTAGGTCTGTTTTCCTGAGCTTTAGTGTCTGGAGGTCAGCCTCTTGAGTGGACTCGATGAACAAGGATGTGCTCTCAGGACTGTATTGATGGAGGTGTCCTGTCCCGCTGTAAAAGGGGAAGTCGGGGAGGATTCTTTTTGATTGATTTCTCAGACGAAAATGAAGAGCAAATGAGGCAAAATTATATCTGAGAACAGTTTATTGATAGAGTGGTAAAGGTTCTTACTGAAGAAGGATAGAAAAGAGAGCAGAGAGGGAGAAATAGACAGAGAAATAGAACACAGGAACAGCCCTACCGCAAGAACCCCTAGCGCTCTGTCGGCGTCAGCTCGGCAGATGGAGCATGTGTGCTGCAAGCTACAGCAAGCCCACGTGGCTCTCATGAGCGGTTGGGCACAATTTCCAAGCAGCTGCGGCTGTGGGTCTCCGGCATTGGCAGCAAGCCGCAGCGAGCCTAGGCAGCACTTGTGAGCGGCTGGGTGTAGGCAGGGGCTGCGGGCTGGTACTGCAGGCTGGCTGCGGGCTAGTACTGCGGCTGGCAGGTGCGGCAGGCAATGCGCGAAACACGGTGGCGGTGGTGGCTGCGGCTGGGTGCAGCTGGTGTCTGCTCCGTCCGGGAAGCAGCAGAGCATCAGTTCGTTGTGGTGACGAGCTGCCTCGCGGAAGCAGTGAAGCAGGGCAGAATAGGCGCGGACAGTGAAGCAGGACCACAGTGAGGAAAAGACGAGGGTGGGAGGAGGGCCGAGTCGACCCTTCGGGCGAGTCCCGGCTCCCTCCAAGAAACCCAAAGAAAATGGCCCACGGTTGTGTTGCAGTTAACTGCTTTTATGTGCTAAGGCTCCTCCCGCAGCCTGATTTCCCAGGCATTTTTCCCCGGGCATTTTTCCTGGGCATCCAGGCATCTGCCCGGCCACTGAGGGGTCGCTTCCAGCCCAATCGTGGAAGCTTCTCTCTCCTGCCAGGAACTTGGCTGCCAGGCAAAGTCTCCCTGGGGACAGGGCCACCAGCACGTGTAGCCCTTATAGGAATGCTTCACCTCATGTATGCCATAAATAAATAAGGCATAAGTAAAAATCAGATTTGTCCCTCTCAGGAGGCATTAGCATAGTTTGCATCCTTCAGCTACCTCCTGTTTTCAGGAAATCTGAATAACTATCCAGGACTGAAGTTGCTGAGTTTGAAACTGCTAGAAAATCAACTAAGACTGAGATCTTAAGCAAGGTGATTTTTGTATTCACAAGTAATACTTATAAAACCAAGCTAAAAATAAAAGCAACAGAGACATGCATTGTGCAAGGCCACCACAGCCTAATTCCTGGTTAGATCTGCTGCCTCACACTATACCTAACCGTGAATTTTCAACTTGTCAAGAATGAAACAAGAAAGTGTTTTATAGTGATTACTGCTATTATTGAAAGGCTTCTGGGAATACATGAACAAAGCTGAGTCAGAAAAATCTAGCAAATTTGCATGAGGGTGCTCTGTAATAGCTATGTTTAAAAACCTCAGGCTGTTTTGATGTCACTGAGAGGTACTTTTTAAGGAGAGTAAATATAAATTCAACACATTGTCATGATTTAAGCCCAGCCAGCAGTCAAGCACCATGCAGCTGCTCACTCACTCCTCCACCAGCCGGACTGGGGAGAGAGTAGGAAAAGTAAAAGCTAGAAAACCTGTGATTTGAGATAAAGGCAGTTTAATAGGGAAAGCAAAAGCTGTGCACACAAGCAAAGTATAACAAGGAATTAATTCACTGCTTCCCATGGGTAGGCAGATGTTCAGCCATCCTCAGGAAAGCAGAGCCCCACCAAGCATAACAGTTACCTGGGAAAACACTATCAGTCCAAATGTTTCCCCCTTCCTTCTTCTTCCCTCCACTTTATAAACTGAGCATGGTGTCTTATAGTCTTCGATCAGTTTGGGTCACCTATCCTGACTCTGTCTCCTCCCAACTAGCCCCAACTTTCTTGCCAGTGTGGCAGAACAAAAAGCAGAAAAGGCCTTGGCTCTGCATAAGCACTGTTCAGCAACAACAAAAACATCTCTATTATTATCACAGTGTTCAGCACAAATCTAGAGCATAGCCCCATACCAGCTACTGTGAAAAAAGTTAACTCTACCCAGCCAAAACCAGCACACATCTTCTTTCATGATCATGAAACCTTTATTACTGTTAAATATTTTTTATAAAGAATATTCAGATTACAGGCAAAATTGCCACTGCAGTCTTTTACCTTTGTATAAAATTTCACAAGTAATTTCATTTTGATTTTAACAGCTCTAGCTGATTATTAGAGACAGTAAAGGAATCACCTTTGAGGCAGGTGCCATTTTACCCATTTATCCCTTGGGGAAAAGAAAGATGTTGACTGGCAAACTTCACACAGGAGCTGAAAACTCCTCTTGTAGCAGTCAGTATGACCTCAGGAATTGAAATTAGGATGATATGGTGAAACATCTGAATAGCCTTACTAGAAGGGAAGGGCCAGAGATGCTGCCCTCAGAGTCACTCACTAAACACATTCTTTCTTCAAGTGTCAGCCATAATTGCCTGCATTTCCACCATACTCAGAAAGTGTATGCTTTGACACAGTATGCTGTTGACTGTGTGCTTCATATTACAGACACTGACACACTGTCAATGGTTCCCCATGTAGTCAACAGTCACAACTATTCAGGCTCACAGGGTGCTCTAGATGTCAGTGGCTAAATGCGTGTTGTAAGTGGTGTTTGGGGGGGGGTTATTCTCCTTTCTTTATTTTGTTATTTATAACTCCAAATTTTCTAGGTGAGAAAGAATAAGAAAAGGGATCAATATTTTATCTTTCTGTGTAATTTTATTTGCTTTCCTGTTAGTCTTCTTTTTTTTTTTTTTGGCAGTGATTTTGTTGCATAACAGTGAAGTCCTTGGAATTTGTCCTGAATATGTCTTTCCCCGGTGACTGCAATGAAAGGAAGCATTATGTATGTGAGGCTATAGAATGAGTTGAATGGAAGGAGATGGTTTATGATATGCAATGGTGTGTCTTACTATTTATAAATCCCATGCATTTAATAGCTGCCTATTTAGCTGCAGAAGAAGGTATAAATTATCTGTGGGATGCCTAGACCCTGATGTCACTGTTATAGCTGTCTGCCTTCAGCATTGTGAAAGTCTAAGTCCAAAGAGAGGTAGCATAAATACTTCAAGTCCAAGATGTTAGCAAAATGTATGTAAATTATTTAAACCACTGTAAAGACTTACTCTGAAGAAAGATGCTAGTCTTCTAATCTAATTCTAATTTCTGGAACTAGTGTTCTAGTTTCTAATCTGTCAGTTAGTTACTTTTGCTAGATTCTTTCCTCCTAACATGGGCAAAAAGTTTTTGTTAGGTATTATTTATCTACTGTAAGAATCCCCCAAACTAAAGAGGAGTTAGTCTTATTGCTAAAATCAAAGTAGTTTACACTTAATAGGAATGTAAATAAATCTGAATTAAATATGAATGCTGATAATCTGGAGATAGTTCTAAAAATGTTGTTTTAAGTTACATTGTACGATGTAACCAAAAGTATGTATTCTATCACCATCTGTTAAAACCAGGTGGGGCAGTGTTCTTTATCTCTTCCATAACACATCTCTGATAACTCCCTCCTGGGGATATCTTCTGTTAATAGGCCATCCAGCCTCACCGCATGACTTATAAAACTACATCCCATTGTGAGATGCTCCACCCAGGGGAAGGAACCAAGCGTTCCTACCTGGATATAATCTGAGGTTTGGAACACCACAGGCAGCCTTATCTACTGGATTCCCGGAGGACAAGAGCTACCCCTAGACCTTCAGACCAGACCCTTCTACAGGATTAGCACTTCAACAGGACCACTTCATCCGGACTGCTACCACCAACCACCCTGACTAACAGGGTGTCAGGTTGTATCCTGACTCTGTCAGTGCTCTTGTACTATTGCATTTATTTTAATTTTCCTATTAAATTATAATTCTGACTTGTGATCTCCCACTGGTTTGTTTTCAAACTAGTACAAAATGGAACAAAGAGAAAAAAATGACAAACTTAGCAGAGGAGTGTGATTTAACATGACTGTGCAGGTACAGGCATTTATGGAAAAAGAATGGCTTGAGCTAAGTAAGAGGGCAGAAAATTGGTAGAAACTAATGTAATGCTGCTTTATATAGTACCTAGAGTTTATGTGCAAATACTCTGGTGGCAGAAAGGCACCCCAGTTTCTGAGGGCTACAGGCCTTACAGATCAAGAAGAAGCTAGGAGTTGATCCCATATAGACTGAACTGTGCTGTCGAATTAAAGAATGAACACATTAGTAATTGACAAAAAGGTGGACATTAGCAAATATAAAGCAAAGCAGGCACTGTATACATAAGCTTTAATAGCAGCTACATATATGGTGATCAAAGCTGAAGATAATAAAATAGTACTATAAAGTATGGGAAATTAGTTAATACAAAACAAATAAGAACAAGTATTAATCCTAGTAGTATTCATGGTGGAAAGGACAAAAAGTATAACAGGGAATTCCACTAGAAATGAAAGAGTTTTTCACAGATAAATCTTAATTACAAAGCACAGCACTCTTCAAACTTGATTAATTTCTCAGTTGTTCCAAAGTAGTTATTTACATAATTCCCTGATTTCTCTGTCAAGGTTGTTCTGAACAGGGGACAAGAATTCTTATCTTCAAAATTTTGGGAAATATTTTAATGGCAAATTAATATGTAGAGTACTCTTAGTAAGGAGAAGGCAGTGGCTGACAGGACAGGGCTTGCAAGACCAGGGCATGGGTTAATATGCTAGGAATGATTGTTATACGTACTTGTAAAGGATTGTACAGATTCAGTGTATATCACTATCAGTCATAACTCACCAGAAAATAGCAAGATGTGTTGGATGCAAAAATAAATACATGGATATAATTATACCTAAAGTCACCGGTATTGTGACAAACTATGACACACATACAACCAATTACCCCTTCTAATGCAGCTAGGACTTGGCTGTGTCTGGTTTGAGTGATTACTGAAAACTCAAACTGAACTGCAGTTTATTTATAATTTTTGTAATTTCATCTATTTCTTCAACATAGATGAAATTGAGTTGTCTGAGTCTCTGTTCAGTAATCTCTGCTGTTGGAAGTTCCTCAGCAGAATAGTAGTAGAGCACTTGTATTTGCACTGTTGATTAAACTTGGCCCTGGGATCTAAATCAAGGAAAATAAAGTAGCCTTCCTTTGAACAAAGGAATTCTCTTTCTTTATGTGAGTTTAGTTTCAGATATATTGTTACCAAATGTTGGACATGAGATCTCCCTCCACTCCTATACTTATAAATTACAGAGCAGTAGTTAGTAGAATTCCTTGGGGCACAAGAGTTAAGGTTGCCTGAAGTGCACGCTTGAGGTTTTTGAGGCAACATTTGCAAACAACAAATGATCTGGTTTTATCTTATTTCCTTTGGGGAATATTTTTTGTGTAATTTGGTTAACTGATACATGGATTATAAGTTTGTGCCTGTGTGTATACATAAATACATACCCACAATTATCCCCAGGCAGAAATGCAAATAAATTGCTAAAGGTCAACAGTTGCTCTGTTGCTAAGCCCGTAGTAAGAGGCTCTCTGTTGATGACTTATGTTTTCTTAGTTACATTCACTCAGATAAGTTTGCTGAATGTGAAAAAAAGAGTCTTCTTGATGTCTGTTGAGGTGCTAACTAACATATCTTAAAAGACATGTTTGCTTCTCATATTGTAACTTACTCCTAGAATGCATCATGGTAGTGTCCTAGGTGACCCAGAAAATGTATACTATGTTCCGTATTTCCTCTATGTCCATCTGCACCGTTTGTGTTATTGTCGCTTTAGGAGTCAACAACCTGGGGAAAGGAACTTTAGTGTTTTACCCTGGTTCACGGAAAAGGGGGAGTCCGGAGTCCCTTTAGAAGACAGGGAACAGACACGTGGAGACCTCTCTTGTCTCTCTCTGGGCTTCCAAGGAAGTTGCTTTGGGCAGCTCTCTGATTAGAAACCTGAGAAAGCTGAATTTTGCAATCCAAAACCGTTCCAGAGTGAATACCTTTCTGCAGCTGCTGTGCCAAGATGGGACTGGCGGGGAGTGGGGCCACCATTTTTCAGTGCTCCACGAGTCCGCTTTCTTCTCCCCCTTCCTCCCCTTTGGGACAGGGACCTGTGACAGCAGCACCGACACCGGCTGAGTGCAACAGGTGCCAGAAGGAGGCATCGAGCAGCTGTATTGACCTCACACCTGCATGCATCACTACAGTCATTGAAAGGAAGCAGGGGAGCTGACGCTCTGGGGCCGGAGGTAATGCCAGCACACCCTGTCTGCCCCCAGAACTGCTTCCTGGTTTTTGTTCCAGGGGGAAGTTTGAGTCAAGCAGGGCTTCTTTGCCATATTGTTTTTGCCTTCTGGTCCATGCGGCATGCTACAGTGATCATCATCTATCGAGGAGGGGCTTCCCCCCTGTCCTGGGTAACCCAAAATGTTATTGTATTCCATATCTTTCTGTGCCCAAAATTGTTACTATCTCTTTTAAAGACAGGGCGCCAGGTTTGGGGGATTGCTGGGATTCCTTTAAAAAGTCAGTCACCCAAGCAGACTCTTTTGCCTTGTGGTCTTTGCTCCAGGCAGAGGCTCTGCTTTGGGTTTGTTTTCCCTTCTTTTGTTCCTCTCTTGCATCTTGAACTGCCTCAAGATGAATTCTGGGAGTGCCTGACTGCGGCCAGGACATTGTTTATATGCAGAAAAGGCTCCACTACTGGAATAAGTAGTAAAGTAGGTATGTTTATTCCAGCACTGGGACGCATGGGGATTGCTCCTCCAAAGTCATGTGTGCCCACAGCTGCCTTCAGCTTGGTGTACATATCGGATTACAAACTCCATATTAATTAAGTTTCCCAATACTCCTAAACATATTCATTACCTAGCTCCGCCTAGTCTGTCTTCATATTATAATGAGCCCAAAAGTCATTTACATCTGCATTGCACTTGCACAGTGTTGTGTAGTGGTCTTCTCTGGTGGTTTTCTGGGATGAAGTAAGAGTCTTCCTCAGTTACGAACTTTTCACCTTGCCTTTCTGCATAAGCTCTTTAGGTCCCTGGCCCAAGTCCAAACTCAAAAGCTGGTTTGGGTTAGTTTTAGGTTGGAAAACAGGATCTTTGGTCAAGATCCCTTCCCTTTATCAATAGTTTTATATCCTCATTCTGCTTTGGAGGGCACAATAAGTGTTGAGCAAGCAGTATGCATGGCTTTTAGTGAACAACTTCTTAGCAAATCATTAAACCTCTGCTTCCCCCCTTCCCCCCTGATTCAGTTGTGTCAAGAGGAGTGGAGCAACCCTGCTCTGTGTGGTCCCCAGCCTCCCAGCAACGTCCAGCCAAGGGAAGAAGGGAGAGTTCTTCAGCCCAGCTGGCCTTGCCTTGCTTTGCTGTCTCCTGCCTGCCAAGGGGATGGCAAAGTCTCCTCATGAGCTCTAGCTCTTGACTAAGTAGCAGCTGCTGGAGTGTGCCAGCTGCCTTTGTTGATGGAGTTTCCACTGCTGGAGAGACAAGGGGTAGGGTGGGAGGGCTGCTGCCATTTTCCTCTTTGTCTTTTAAGCCATTCGTTTGGCTGTGGAGCAGCCATCTTGGTTGGAGGTGTAATTGCCATTTTAAATTTCTCTTTGTTCCCAGGGAAATTGGGCAGATTTAGCAATTTTGAATCTAATGATTATTTACTGTTATTTTTTTGCCTGTTGTTGTTTTGCTTGTCAATAAACTGTTTTTTTTTTCACTTACATCTACTTGTTTTAATTTCTCCTTATGGGTGGTAAGGGATTGGCTAAAACTAAGGGGCAGTAACTCATATTAGAGTGTCTCCCTTAAATTGTCTTAAACCAAGACACCTGGCATCTTGTTTTCTTTGTTCCTGGGGAGTCCAAGGGTTTCAGCACCTTTGTGTCTAGTGGTTATTGCTATTATCTTGGCTGCTGTTGTTTGTTTTCTAGTAAACTGTTATTTTTACACTCATATCTTCTTGCATTCATGTCTCCTTATTAGTGAAAGGGGAGAGGTTAAAACTAAGGGGAGGTAGCTTATTTTGGAGTCTCCACTCCCTATAATTGTCTTAAACTAAGGTGGCCTGATAACTTGTCTTCAGATGTTCTGTGAAACTATAAACACAACATTGGTTAGAGCATGGTCCTAATAACACCAAAGTTGCATGTTCAGTCCCAGTATGGACTAGTCACTTAAGAGCTGGACTTGATGATCCCTGTGGTTCTCTCCCATATCAGAATGTTTTGTGATTATGTGAACAACACTGTGATCTCAAAATACAGCCTTTAGTATATTTAGAATTGTTCAGGATTTTGTTGTACCTTTTTTATGGAGGCTGTTTAAAATAGAACCTTAGAAGTCTACCAAATTTCTTTTTCTAGGACCTCTCTCCTTCACTTACTGCATTTTTTTCAGTAAGTGTTGGAAAAGAAAGGAAAAAACAGTCATTAAAATCTGAATCATGCAGTTAGGCTACCACTGTACATCTGTCTGATATTGGAGTAGGCATAGGAATGAACCAAAATAAC
The DNA here is from genome assembly GCA_013397235.1 of Lanius ludovicianus. Classification (NCBI taxonomy): domain Eukaryota; kingdom Metazoa; phylum Chordata; class Aves; order Passeriformes; family Laniidae; genus Lanius; species Lanius ludovicianus. The sequence continues at coordinate 36,148 of VYXG01009494.1, forward strand.
TATAAACTTGATCAATCTGGAAAGAGAAATTCCCTTGTGAAAGAAATTTGAGGGATAACATCCCTTACTTTAGGTTTAGTTCTCTTCTCCATACGGAAGAGAGAAAAGCGCTGTACCTAGTTCATTTCAGAGATGCTGCTTTTGGAATAATGTGAGATCAGGAAGATCTGTATTTAAATTTGATATATATCAGCTATTCTGGCGACATAGGTAAATAAGTAGATATGTCTTGGCCATAGCAAGTTTCTGTAGTTCTAGGCAACATCTTCTGCCTGTAGCTTTGAGAAAATGGATGTTCTTGCTTGTACTGTTTGTTTTATCTAGAATCTTGCAATAATTTGGTGTATTTATAATCTTCTGAAGATAAGTATATAATACATTAATCCTGGTTTTCTTTATTATAAGGAAAGTTCCTGGTTCTGGATGAAGGCTTGAAAATGTGAACTTTCCAGGCTGACAAAACAGATAGCAAAGAAACGGAATTAAAATGAAGATTATCATGGATAAACGGGGAGTTCATCTCAGAATTTTGTCTTGCTCTACATTTTAAAGTTGTAAAGTTGGACTGGCGCAACCATGTCAGCTGGGAGTCCTTTTAGGGAAAATACCTTTTTCTAAATGGCACTGCTGACAAAGCCTCAGTGGAAATGGAGGCCTCCTAACAGAAGGGTAATTCTCTGTGTGCGGTTCATATTGTTTGAACAGGTGAGATGACTGTAGTGGCAAAAGACATCCTGTAGATCAGTGCAAAGTAAGTCTGTGGTAGGAAGTTGTGTCAGCGTAAGTGGGCCAAAAGTGTGGGACAGCACCAATTAGTGGTTTCTAAGTTCTGCTCAAGAGGTTAAGGGCTTTCACAGGTGGCTGAGTGAACCTAGAAACAGCTCATGCCAGTGTTTCCTGACACTTATCATAAATAACTTACCTGTATCTCTACTTGTGTAAGACTGGGATAATCTAACAGGTAGGCAGAAAGCAACTTTTCAGAAACTTCCATGGGAAGTGACGAATTGTACGAAGGTGTTGTGTTTTGTTTTTTTTTTTTTAGCTGACTTCAGTGAGAACCATGAGACAATATGAGCACCAAAGATGCAGAAAAATTATTAAAACATTCTCCATCCCCATAACTGATTTCAATTAAGACTTTCATTGTGTTTTATCCAACATTTTTCTTGACTGGATACTATGCTGAGATTTGGTATTGAACAAGTAGGTAATGGGATTCTCATATGCCTTATATTTTCACTATGCTAAAATTTTTCCTCCTCATTCAACAGTTATAGTTTTGATTTGTCTTGCAGAGTTGAATGTAAGCTCTGGGAAAATACAACAGGCTGATTTGTGTCTCATGTTCACTCAGAGTAATGTTGCTCCTCTGTTCTATTTTATTATAGCTAATTGAATGTAGTTTTCTAATTCATGTAGCTATAGTTATTATTGCAACTCTTCTGATGTTATTGGACAGCATAAGCTCACACCAAACTCAAAATTTGTGTTTTCCTCTCTCCCCATATGATTCAAACTGGGAAGAAAAAGAGTATTTTCATTTATAAACTGGAGTGAAAGGGAAAGGATACAGGAGTTTGAAACAGAATTGGGTGCCTGGAGGCAGACATGTTTCAACTCACAGGAAGATGTTTTATAAAAAAAATTTGTCTTGTTGCATCCCCCTTTCATAATGTACATTTGCAGATTAGATTCTACACCTTGGGGTCTATTCTTTGAATCATATCATTATGAATTAAAAAGAAGACATAATATTCCCTAAGAAGAGTTACTACCAGACTTATAATTTATGTAAATCATAGATGAACCATGTTGGGATACCTCACCCCGAGGTCCTGGCGGGGGGGGGGGGTTGTCCTCGATGTACAGGTTTGCCCCTGCTCCCTGCTCCCATGTCACATGTGCCCTATATTTGTTCCTGATTGATTGGTGTCCCCCGGGCCCGGGAAGAGCTCGGAGTCCCATGACTGAGAGAGTCTGCCTGGGAACTCCAGCCATGTGGCTGGAGGAAAAAGCACCTCTGAACATCTATCAGATATCGCTTCATATTTCCTTCCAATGATCATCGCTGTCTTATATTTGTTGCAAGAATTTCCTTGCAACAGAACCATTCAAATCTTTAAAGCTTTTTGTAGAGCTGACATTATAATGAAAGTTTAGGGATATTCTTCAAACTGGAGATGGTATGTAGGGTTGTAAAAAGCAGGCAGGAGTCGGGTCAGTGGACAAAAATTTAGGGGCACAGCCATTGGTTTTACATATTACAGAGACATAGCATACTATGCTTAAAAATAGATAATTCTTATTGTGTTTAGTTACATAAATCTTCTTTTTATAGTATTGTCTGGGTTCCAGCTAGGACAGGGTTAATTTTTGCAGTAGGCAGGAGGGGGCATAGCTAGGACCATGAAGTTATTCAATACCACCTCATGGCATTACCTAGGAGAGGGGAAGGAATTCTCTGAATCACTCTCTATTTTGTATACTTTTGTTATTGGGATTGTTACTGTTTGTTTTCTTATTTCATTGCTGTTCAAGTAAATTGTTCTTATCTCAACCCATGATTTTTACCTTTTGGGCCTCCAATTCTCCTTTCCAACTGGAAAGGGGGACTGAGAGGGGGAGCGAGTGTGCAATGCGTGGGTTTTGGTGGGAATACTAAATTGGGGAATACCATTACTAAACCACAACAGGTATATAAAGAATGTGGCTCTATCCATCCTTATCTAAAGAATCTTCAAATTAATTAAGAATTTCAAATTAATGGCTGGAACCAGAGTTGTCTGGCTTCATATTATAGATAACAGTGGTGGCTAACCTGCAGTCCATGAAGGTTCTAAATGGACATATAAACTCATGGCTGCTCATCTACAAGTTGTTGTAGGACTTCGCTGATAACTGATAGCTGATACTACTGGACTGTAACTAGGAGGTAGGATGCTCTGCACAGGCTTGAAGAAAGCTTGCTTTCTCTTCAGTTTAAAGAAATCCTCTCATCTCCACTTATAACTAGTGTACACACATGCTAATGTTGTTCATTGACACTCAACATATACAGCAGATTCTGTCTCAGAGCTGTTATCTCTACAGATTACTCTGAGTTGGCCCCTGTTTCACTGTATGTAAAAGGGAGGTGGAGGAAGAGAAATATGTTTTTTTGAAGGTCCTGTGCCATCAAAAAATCCCAGCAGACATTAATGCTTAGAATATATGGAGCAGCGCACTGAGATTTGAGGATGCATGTTGCAACATCATACTCTAGATTCTCTGGGTTTTTTTGAACTTTGTGTAGCCAGTTGCAGAAACTCTTGTAACTCCTGCACTAAATTTTCAGTCATGTTACACTAAGTATATGATACATGACATTTGATTCGGTTGCCTCACATCACAAGAGCAGAAGAACTGTGCAACTGATCCCTGTGTGTGGAACTTCTGTTTGAGTCCCATGAGAAAACTGATTTGAGTTTTGAGAGGAGTAAAAAATGCAGCAACTGTTTCAGTTTTCGTTTAGTTCTCTTTCCTACTGGTTTTCTCTGTATCAAGTAACACATGACTTGCCTCACTCAGTACCACCAGACCTGCCTTGAAAGCACTTCTGGAGCTGGTGTTTTTTTTCTGGACTACAGTCAGGCTAGTATATGTTAAACAAAGTGTCAATTCTACAACATATTAGAGGCTATTCTGCAGCCTTCACAATTTTACTTTTAAACTTGCCAGTTGCAGTATTTCTCACTAGTTTCTTCTTAAAGCTTCTTAATGCAAAGGGAAAAAAAAAAAAAAAGATAAGCAGTTCTAGGAACTGGAGAAGAGCAAAATATTTACTGGAATATGTAAAGTACCAGACATTTTTTGTTATATCACAGGGCATCGAGTATTGGATTACATGAATACACATATAGTGCTCATTGTATCATAATAATATAAATAAGTCAACCTTAAAACTGCATAGTCCTGCTTTTTACAATTATTTTCAGCATGCCTACACTGTCTTGTAGTGGGTGATGTAGACATGCACTTACAAGGGCTTGCCTTGCAAGCTGATAAGCTGCAAAAATGTAATAATTTATTAGGAACAAGATTAACCAGTACAAGAAAATGTTGTAAATACTGTGCAAGATTCTTGTTCTTGTCCATTTTTTATTAAAGACTCAGAGTACCAGTAAGAATCAGATAATTTGTAGATTCTTTTGCAGCACACTGTAGGTATGGACTGAAGTTATTCACAGTTTAGAGATTTTGTATTTTTCTTTTGATTTTGTACCAGATGAACAGTTCAGAAGGTTAATTCAGACTGATGTTTCATTGCTGCGCTTGTAACACAATCACTGATATGTTTGATAAGTCAGCAGATTTAACATTAGCTTTTTAATCACCACAGATACCATGTATCATCTGTACCAGTAAGTCAGTGATGGAAATTAGGTCAGGTGGGTTAATTCTCAGAACCTAGAACATGGGGTTAAATATGGTCAGTTGGTGTGGTAGCTTGAAAATGCATTAAATGGTGACTTAGTGCCCAAAGCTGACATATGCAGGGGCAATTCATAAATCATAGAATGGTGTGGGTTGGAAGGGACCTTACAGATCACTAGTTCTGTCAACAGTACATGAATGAGGTGATTATTATTTGTACAGCACTGCAGCTATAAGGACTTCTTTTGTTGAAAATGAAAAGAAACAATATAACCAGTTACCAGAGAACTCTGGCTTTTTCTTGTTGCAAATAAAAATGCAGTGTTAATGCCAGAACACAGAGCTGCTGGGGAGACATTTATGAAACACTGTAAATTGTTATGCTACGGTTTTTGTTACATTTGGAGCTACTTAAAGTTATTTAGTGATCTCTAACACTGAAATCAGATTACAAATTTATATTAAATGGCCCAGTTTGAAAGAGTGTACCAAGTTTTAGGAGATTTGCTCAAGGGGAACTTGGTATCTATCAAGTACTCTTGATACAAATGAGTTCTATATCTATATGCCCTATGAGTGGTTATAAACATAACATATGCCATCACTGTATGTATTTGTTGGGGTTTGGGAGTTCCCTTTTTCTCTTGAGGAATTTTCTCCCATATATGTTACTGAGGCAACAAATTGCTGGGTACTTGGGAGATACAAAAGAACTGGCCAGGCAGAGGAGGAGCCCATTTTGGGCTACTGTCTTCACCTGGCTGTGCCCGGGACTGGGGACTCTGTGTGGAGATGGGGAGAGACCACTCTCGTCAGCACTGCGGGTTTCCTGCTCTTTTTTCCTCCCTGCTGGAGAAACCCTGAGATCCAAAAACCTGTCCTTCCCTGCCTCGCTGGGAGCTGGGCACTCTGCTGCCTCAGCCTTTGCTACTCTGTAGCCCTAATCCTCTTGCCTGCCGAGACCTCCGGGGATTCTTACCACGGCTCCGCAGCTCGATACATCTCGCCTGCCACCCGGAATTTGTGCTCCTACTGCTGCTCCAGCCTGCCTGGACAGGAGAGCCCAGACAGACCTCAGGATCAGCTGCCCAGGGAGGTTTGTGAAGCCTTTCCTCCAACCCTTCCCCGACCCCAGGTAGCCATTACTGCGTGCTCCCCGAGCTCGCTCCGGAGCGCCCCCTGCAGCCGCGGGGGAACCATCGCACCTGCCCTGCTCAGCGGGAGCCGCCAGCGCCCCTGCCGGCTGTGACTGGAACTGCACCAGAGGGGAAAGGTGCCTGTCAGCCGAGAGAGGCTGGCACTGGGTTTGTGGTTCTGTTTGTTGTCACCACTATAGTTATTGTTGTTTGTTTGCCTGTTTATATATCTCTATATTTTAGTAAAGAATAGTTACTCCTATTCTTTATATTTTTGTCTGAAAGCCCCTTAATTTCAAAATTATAATAATTCAGAGAGAAGGGGGTTGCATCCTTCATTTCAAGGGAGGCTCCTGTCTTCCTTAGCAGACATCTGTCTTTTCAAACCAAGACAGTATTTTATGCACATGAAAGACTACTGTTTTGTGTTGGATCCAAATCTTGGCCCCACATTCACTGCCGTCGGAGTTCTTTTAAGAGAGATGGACTATCACATTTTAGAAGTGGTTTATTACTAAAATAATAAACAAGGCACAGTGTGAGGTTCAGTAGTAAGCTGCCATAACAAGGATAGTCACAAGATTTAGAGTTACATCGTCATTTATAACTTTCTAATCCAATAAGCATTAAAAACAACACTTTGTTTTGAATTCACAACCTATCACCTGTGAAACCTCTGCTGCAATGCAATGGTCTCTTGACCAATGTCTCGTTAAGTCACATACACAGAGATACTTCAATTATAACATCTAAATTCTTAACTCAAACAGTATAAAATCACATTACTATATATAAAACCCCTCCACCAATACACCGAGTGTATATTTTCACTTATAACTGTAAAAACAAAGACATGTAGCTCTCATACTTAAAGGTAAATCTCTGCCAATTAACCCAAGCCTAATCTCTTCCAGGGGTGTAAGTCAAACCCTTCTGTCAGTTACAGAAGTCTGTATTTTTCCTATTCTAACAGTTTTGGTTTGTGCTTGTGTTATTTAAGCAAAATAGCAATAGGACTGCAACCATTTTTCTGTGCCTTGATTTCTGCATAACTTGGTCTCCAAGTTCTTGGTTGCTGGTAAGATTAGATGGTTAGTTTCAACACAGCAGTAACTGACTAAGCAATCTCTCTTCCTTCCAAGAGAAGAACTTTATTTGTTTACCTGATATGTTACTCAAATTTGGTTGCTTCTGTAGAAACCAGTAAGAATAAAGCACATCAGGGCAAGTGACAACTCAGTGTGTAAAACGTATGAGCCACTACCCTAACTGCTCTTACTCCATTCTTTAGAATATTTAAAAGTGTTTGTGATGTCATTAAAGTAGAAGGCAAGACTACTTTGATTAGCAGATTAGCATAGCACACAGTAGATTCCTTGACTCAGTAAGTTTGTGTCTGTGATGAATGTTTGATATGGTCTGTGACTACATCTCTAGGTAGGTTCAAAACCACTGAAACCTCTTTAAAACACAGACACAGATTTTCTCTTTTCTTATCCTTCCCCATTCCTAGGAATAAGTGATGAAGGGAGGAACTCACAATATAGAGGTGATAATTACAACTGTAAACATATAAGAAGATATTATTTACCATAGACATACTATAAAATGTAAAGAACATCTATGCTAAGCTAACGCTGTAGTATTAACTGAACACACTGAACTTCCTGGCACTGAGCCTTCACATTGCAGATGTTGTACAGAAATACTTATTTCCTTTGGCTAGTGTCATATGTAAAATATGTGCATCTGTAAGATGGTGTCTGCATATATGTGAAGTATTGCCTAAGTGCAAGCATTTCAAAGTCATGTGTCAGAGTCCTAAATTATGATAGTTTAAATTTTTAAAAATATAGTAATTTCTGCCTTCTTTCCTTGGAAGTCATGTTTTGAAACTTTCCCTTGAAAGTTAGATGGTGATTGTAATTCTGTGTTGTTGGTGTTGCAGGCACTTTGTCTGCCTATTCCCATAATATGAAGCATTGCAAAAAACAGATTTAGCTTTGAACTTTGAAACTCAACTCTGGGATCTCTAGAGATCTCTGTTTCTTAGTGGTCCTTTGTCCTTGATGCAATGGAATTGCAAATATTAGCCACTGTATTGGCTAAATCAGCCAGGGGAGGTGCCTAGTGCTAGAATAGGCTAGTTGTAAATCTAGCCTTTAAGAGTAAAATAGTAAGGTGTTTATTATTGCTTATCACTTTTATAAGCTTGTTTCTGGAACAAGCTACAATAAGGTCAAGTCAGTATGGACACTGTATATATGGGGTCCTTGTCATAAGAGGAGTGTTCAAATCCTTTCCTTTGTCACTAGTAATATGCATTCACCTCTCAAGAGAGGCCTCAGTTACCATCTGATAGTGTGGTGTGTGTTAGCAAACTCAGTCCTATTAATTAAATTCCTTTTTGCTTCAGTTAATATTTGATTAAATATATCTATCTATCTATATACATATGCAAGGAATGGCCTTAAGTTATACCTGTTTCAGCTAAATTTCAGGGTGAAATTCTACACCAAAGGAAGGACATGAACTCTCACTTTTTGCATCGGGGGTGAAACCTCTGTTTTCTGAAATGGGTAGCAAACGGACCTCTATTTCCTCCCTGCCCTGGTCTTTGCCTGTGTTATGACATGGGAGTTATTCCCTATGCAAGTGGCAGCAGCTGTGAATCAGCAGGTACAGAGAACGGTGCCGTGTGTGTGTGTGTGTGTGTGTGTGTGTGTGTGTGTGTGTGTGTGTGTGTCCTGCAGGAACTCCAGGTGTGAAGCTGCCTTTTCTTGAGCTACTTCAAGGGAGAGGTAATTCTTGCTGTGTAAATAGCATAAATATCAATACAGTAGAGAACTGTACTTGCATGAACATATGTACACAGGGAATCTACAGTCTTAGGCAGCATCTGAGCAGTGATTTTAGGGATCATCTTTGCATCTCTGGTGCCATGCTGAGAAACTAACAGGTGCAGTTGATTTTTGGCCTCATTACACGAGGCTGCTCATGGGCGTTAGGCTCACTCCTCTGCCGGCAGCCACGCCAAGCAGCCCCGGAGAGAGGTAAATGGTCTTGTTCTAGGAGCTGCAACTCCTAACCTTGCACTTAAGCTCAAAGCCGCTGGGGTACAGGGAGGAAAGCCTAGTAGGACCCTCGGTGTAGCGGCGCTCTCCTCGCCTGAAGCTCCTCCACCCCGCTCCCAAGCAGACTAGCCTTCCGAACGGGGCAGTCAGGCTGCCGCGCGGAGATGGCGCCAAGTAGCACGTCCGAGGAGAGGGCCGGTGTCGCCGCCTCAGGGTGAGGAGAAGTGAGGCACGGCAAGGCTGCCCCGCACCCCTCCACCCTAGCCGGGAGCAGTGCTACGTGCCTCTTCCCCGCCTCCTCTTCAGCCTTGATCGAGACAGTGGAAGCTTCTCACAACGGGAGGGAGCGCAGGACATAAAAGCAAGTGTTTGCGGCGCTGGGGGTGGGGTATTCTTGCTCCCGCTCACCGGCCGAGCCGCCTTGTCCTGTCGCGGAGCGGGGTGAACGAAGTAAGCTTTGTCGACCGTCGTGAGCCACGGGAATGAGAGCGTACCTGGCCGGTGCGACGGCGCGGGGCTTTGTTCCTAGTGGGGCGGAGGAGATCCGGCGGCGGGGAGGGAAGGGAGGCCCTTCGGGATGGAGGGATGGCGGCGGCCCCTACAGCCGCCGCTGCCGGGCGTCNCGGCGGTGGGGCCGGGCGGGGGCTGGGGCAGTTCAGACGGATCGGGAGCGCCGTCCACGGGGACAGTGTGCGTGAGTTCACGTTACCGGGGGGGCAGAGGTGGTGGAGCGCCGCCGCAGGGAAGGCAGGATGGCGCCGGGGCTGAGGGTCGTGCAGTTTGCAGACAGGCTCCGGCCGAGGCGGCGGGTAGGCGCTCCCGTATCTCTGTAGTCAAGCTAGTGCTCTCTGTGCTGGGCAACTTAGTGGCCAGGCACTCGCTTCTCTGTTAGAAAGTTACTTAAACCTGTGGGTTTGTCAGGCAGAGGGACACCCGGTCTGAGGCTGAGGTGCGTCCGCCACCAGGGAGCCGCCCCCACGCTTGGCTCCTAGGGTCGCCGTCCACAGACAGCCCTCGCTGAGGCTGCCCTGAACCACTGCAGCTCATCTGTTGGTGCGTGTGATAAATGGTGTTGTCTTTGGTACCCATCCATATCTCTCCCGAAGCCCCGCTTCTGAACTTTTGGCAGTGTCTTGCCATCACTGGCTAAAACTTCCAGCTTGAAGCTTTCTTGATCTTTTTTAGATAAATGATCCTTACTGAGTATCGAGATTCAGGATCTTTGTGTGTCTTCTGACAAACGTCCAGGTCTTAAATAGCTTTTGACATTGGTGCTGGCCAATAGTGCAGGCTGGATAGCTCAGGCTCCAGAGCTGTGATCCTCCATGTCGGGTGGTCTGAATGGTAAGGAGTTATAAATTAACCAAGAGTCACATTTCCAAGCTTATAATTAGGTGAGGACTACAGTATTTTCTGTAAGGTGGTTTTTTTTTTTATATTATGCAGTGCTGCTTATATGTTTAATAGCATTTTTTTTAATGTTGAGAAGTACCTGGTGGTAGTCTTTACATTTGTAATTGCAGTGTTTGCTTTGTACTAGGAATGAAATGAAACAGTAGTGAGAGCTACAAGGGCTTTTGGTCTATATTTGATAGGAAATTTCTGTATGCTGCTCAATTTCAGCTGATTACAGATGACTTAAGCTGGCTAATTTTTAAAAGAAATTGCTTCAGTTAGTCTGGGCTAAAGCAGGACTTTTGCTTAAACTAGTAAGATTTTTGATGAGGTTGAAGCTGTGAAAGAGAACATCTGAAGTATTGAAAGTACTGGGCTTTTCATCCTCTATAGCCAAAATTGGGTTTTTTTGGTGTAACTAAATCGATTACTTCTAATAACTAATGTTTATTGGAAGATTTAATTAGTCATGTAATGTGTTGAAAGTACACGTGCTCAGTAATCCGTGCTGCATTGCTGAGAGTCTTCTGTGAGTTAAGTTACAACATTCTATTTCAGTTCAGATTGTGTATGTGCCCCAGGGAATGATTATTTAGGGAAGGCAGTGGCAACAAGTGTTTTAATCAATGTTCCTTGCAATCTCTGATTTAATCCAAAGTACCTTTCTGCAGGTCACACTTTTTTTAATTAAAACAACTGTGATATTTTGGGACATTGTCACCATTGGCATTACCTTATTGGGCCTGCTCTTGTTTTGTGGTCATTCAGAAAATATTTATATCTGGAACACAGAACCCACAACAGGGATCTTTTTCTTTCTCTCTCTGGGCTGCTTGCAGGGTGGCATGTGAGTCCATTCCTCAGGCTTATCTGCATCTTTATCTATAAGCTGTATGGCTAGCAGAAGATTGGAAGATACCACTGACCTATGATAATGCAGAATATTGGAAAAATAAAGCAATTTCTTTTGCATTAGACAAAGCTGATGGAGAGTGTCTTAATCTCTTTTATCTTGACTTTCCTTCTCTGCAAGTGTCCATAATGATAAAGAATGAGTTGGTATTTTTGAGAGATGGGTGGCACTTATTTGGGTAAAACCTTGTTAGTATAATTATCTATGTGTCCCCTAAATATACTCTTTAACAAAAATAGAGATGGTAACTAAAATAGTGAGCAGTTCTGAAATTGCAGAACAGATGTAATGAAGGAAAAGCAATATAAGGAAATTAATTTAAAAATCAGTAAGAATACCGCAGAAATTTAATAATTGGTTAGGCATTTAAATTTAGGGCTTACAGTTCAGTTTTATTCCGGGTGAGAATTGCTAGTGGTGTTTTACTGGCTGCCAGTTTAAGAGCAGAATTGTTAACTTGTTTGCATTTTGGAAGTATCTTCTGATCCTACTGAGTACTTACTGAGAATATACCATTTCTCCTATAGTAATTAGTGCTGAATGTGCCTTATGCATCAGCTTTACAAAACTTGTGAGAAATTTACATCTTTATTTATTTCCTACAATTTTGCCCTTTAAGTTCGACTTAAAATATTGTGCCAGTCAACTTGTGTCCTAATTCTGGCACTGGCCTTGGGATCTGGCATTGGGCCAGAAGATCAGATGAGGAGTGTTTATCTATATGTTAAGTAAGGTATTCATGTTGATGATTTAAGAGTGAAAATGTATTGTTTGAGTGAAATGGCACTGTAGAGCAATTCTTGTTGTTTACCATCTGGAAATGTCAGCCATTTTTAGCACTAGTGTGGATCTGTAGGCTGAACCTGGCCAGCAACAAGGAAGTGAAGCCTAGAAAAGAAGAACCTTTGCAAGTCAAGTTAACCTTGGTTCCTGTGCTTCCATGCAGAGGGCTCAAATACAGGACTGAAAGTAACCATAAGTTACCACATCATAATGAGTGTATATGTATCAGCTACACACACGAGATATCGCTGTAGAGTCTTCTCTTGGTGGAGACTCTCCAGCTGTGAAGGAAGATGTGTGATAAGACGGGTGGGAGATGGAGAACTTTTTTTTTAATGTATTTTTTTGTTTGTTTGGGCTGGGCTTTGGATTTTTTTCTTGTGTTTTTTTTTTGTTTGTCTTTTTTTTTTTTTAATATCAGCAATATGCACATTTCAGAAGTGCATCTTCAATCCATAAGTAAAATATAGGAAGTAAATATGGGCAAGTCTTATACACTTTCTTTATGAATATGGAAAGAAATGACTGACAATTCTATAGTTGTTTTCAAAGGAGTTGCATGTTTTGTGCTTTTTGTAACCTTGCAGGTGCTCCCTGTCAGCAGGTATTCAGCAGTGGTCTTGCTGCAGTTGATTCCAACTTTCCTGTGTTATTTTGAGAGCTTTTTGTGTTCTGCAGTATTTTATGGATGCCAATATTATTTTACTTGTCTAATTTCTTTCTGTCTTATATACTGTGGTTATGTAAAATATTTTGGTGCTGCCCTGCTGCTCCTTTGGCTGCCTGCCTTCCAGAAGTGTATTTAAATTTATTTTATATTTAAAGCTTGAATCTTATTTTAAGATTTTTTTGTCTGTATTAAATTACTTATGTGTTTCAAGATGCTTAATGATGGGGCAGAGGAGGAAATGAGTTTAATTCTGGCTTGACCCTTAATATTCTTCCATAGAGTTCTTGCCTTTTTCAGCTTAAAAATTCTGCAATTTTAGTCTAATATTTTGCTTTTACTTCTATGCTGCTTTCTGTAATGTGCTTAATTTGGGATATTCTCTCCCCTCTGCCCCCACCCCCAGCCTTGGTAAGCACTGGACTTTTCTCCAAGGAGTGGCTTTGGTGAAGCACAATAGTTTTATTGTTAGGGTTGATAAAGTGCATCATGGGATTTATAGTTCTGTCTAGGAAATGAACCTCTAGAGGAGTTATGCCAGAAGTCAGTTAAAACTCCATTCCCCAGAAAGTGCAAGAGTAGTGTGTCAAAATCTTTCAGCTTTTGCTTGGGAGTATTCTTTTGTTAAATACCTCGTCTCTGCTGTGCAAAGGTACTTCGAAGAAAACTAATTTTTAAAAATTGCAGTTTTAACTTCTTATTTCTATGTGATTGAAACACTTTGGCTATTCCCTATGTATACATGCTGTTACTCTATTTTATTTTGAAACGCAGATGCTCATTCTTCTCTGAAGAGATAATAGCTGTTCTCTTTGTATGTTAGGGTCATAAAGTGTGTCAACAAACTGACCTTTTGTGAAAGCTAGAGACTAGTTAATGAGGCACTCCAGCTTTCATTATGGCCTGCAGGAGATGGCATACCACTTAGCAAGAAAGAGGTTTTGAGGGCTAATTGGAAAAGAGTGGCTGTGTTCAGCTGTGACATCTCAAATCTGGAAGTACAGAACAGTACTTCTGGGAAAAAACAGGACTTAAACATTGATTCACAGTCTAGTTTAAGACAATAGATTCAAAAAGGTCAACGATCATATCATGCAAGATCATGTGTTGCTAGAAGGAACTGATAAATAATCAGGAGAATCTGAGAATTGTTTTCTAATTGTTTGCTTGTGCTCATTTGTGAAGAAGGTGGTTGTAGTTCAATGAATTAACACTGCATACAAAGACCCAGTTGTCCTGGTCAGCACCTTTATCTGCGTGCTTTGAAGCAAGACTATGTTCCCAGCAGGTATGAGATTTTGTGAAAACACAGTTATTCTGCTTAATGCAGAAAATGTGGTTAGGCTGAGCTGGACTGAAATGTGAGTAAAATTGTTGGTTTTGCACAACCTGGTTTTTAGTTGCAGGGGGGGCCATGGAGGTGGCTTCTTTGAGAAGGCTGCTAGAAGCTTCCACCATGTCCAGCAGAGTCAATCCCTGATGGCTCTGAAGATGGACATGCCGCTGGCCAAGTCTGGGCCAATTAGAGATGATGGTAATGTCTCTGTGATAACATATTTAAGAAGAAAATCAAATTAAAGTGGAGGCACAGTTTTTTTCTAGCCAGAGAAGAGGAGGAAGTGAGAGCCTGTGAGGGAAACAACATGGAGACACCAAGGTCACTGGAGAAGGAGAGGCAGGAAATGCTTCAGGCACCCTAGTGTTATAAATGAAAAGTCAATTTCATCGAATTAATAATTTGCGCGAGCCAAATTATTAATATAAAAACAAATAAAATTTATTTTAATCAAATTGACAATCTTAATAAGCCACTATAAAGGAAAAACAGGGCCAAGCCTAGGTTCTTGGCCCTGGGTGACACGTACACAGCTCTGAACACCAGCAGTTCAGAGAGGTAGGTGCACACCTTTGAGGTGTTTGAGTCCAGTTTTTATACTGTTTTTCTTGCTCCAGGCTAGGAAATCTTTTGTTCTTTTCACTTCTGATGATCCTCTGGCCCAGTGCTCAGTGGTCCATTTAGATGTTGATTTGTCCAAGGATTCTCTTTGTGCTCTGGTTGATGGTTTCCAGTAACTCATTTCAGCGTTTCTGGTAAGGGTCCTGTTCAGATGATGATCTTTCCGAGAAATCCTTATATGATTAAAATGAAGTGTCTTAAGCAATAGGTCCACTCATCAGCAGTGTCCAAGGAGCAGCAGATCCTATCCCTTACTTCTTTCAGATGGAAAAGATTCTTGTTGGGTAAGATGAAATCATAGGAGGTTGATGGGTCTGAGGTCATCTCCTCTGAGCTTGCCTGCACTTCTTGGGCAAGATGTCATAAGACTTGCCAAGGTATACTCTGAACATAACTTATTTGAACATATATACAATTTACAAGATATATTTCACATTTTGGATTTCACATTAATAACTTATTCCACTTATAGCATTTTGATTTCTTATGAATTTTGACCTATCTATAACACTAGCAGACATTCCTCTGCAGGCTGTGGTGATGACCATGGTGAGGCAGGCCATCCCCTTGCCCATGGAGTTCCACGGGGAATTCAGAGATCCACCCGTAGCCCGTGAGAGAGGTGCTTGTGCCACAGTGGGTGGATATGTGGAGGAGGCTGTGATCGAGAGGGGGCCCTTGTGTCCGGGCTGGAGCAGCCAGTGTCTTTGGAGGACTGCAGCCCATGGAAGAGTGACCCATGCTGCAGCAGTTTTGGGAGGATTGCTGCTTGTGAGATTGGAGCTATGCTGGAAGAGTTCATGGAGAACTGTCTTCCTGTGGGAAGGGACCCTATGGCATAGCATGGGAAGGATTCCTCTCCATGAGCAGTGGAAAACCTCATGTGATGAACTGAGCAAACCCCCCATACCCTGTCTCCCTGTGCTGTTGGTGGAAAGGAGGGAGGGGTTGGGGGAAGAAGAGGTATTTTTAAGGGCTTATTTTACTTCTCATTATCCTCCTCTGACTTTGTTAGTAATAAATTTACTTTGCACTTCTGAGTTGAGCCTGTTTTGCCCTTGGAGTGTTTTCTCCTGGTCCTTATCTCAACTCATGAACCCTTCATTTATATATTTTTCTCTCCTCTGCTCAGCTGTAGCAGGGGAGGGCAAGGGTTAGGTTCCTTCCTTTAATAGATTTTTTGATTTATTTTCATTTTGTGTTTAAAGAATGTGGTGATTAACATTTGGAGTAGAGGACTGAAGTATAAACAAAGCAGACTTTACTGTCTTATGTTCTTGCTGTTCTGACTCATACTGAGATAGTCATCACTAACATAGATTGAAAAGTAAAATAATATGAAAGAAAAGAGTTTGACACAGGTTCCTTGAATCCATTTTCTGTCTGTTGGGATTTGATTACTGTTCTGACCACTTGCAAAGGTGAGGTCTGATGTTGCTTAACCAGGTGAAATTGTGCATCCTTGTGCTTAGAACAAGGCTGTGGGTGTTGCTGCTGTGGGAGAAGTCTTCAAGGAAATGGATGCTTCTTTTGCAGTGCTTGTTGAGGGTACATTGGCTGTATTAACATTTTTGGGTTGTTCAGTTTACTTGCTTTCAGTTATGCATCTGGGTGCTGTTACAGTTACGTTTAGTGTTCTAAAGACCTGTGGAGCTGAGAAGGAAAAATATCTCAAAACAGCTGGGATGTTGGAGCAGGCATGTTTGTTCACTTCATTATACTTGAAGTGGTGAGAGAAATGAAGCATGCAAGTGGAGCAAATCAAGGTCTTCCTGTAGCTCATGAGCTGTCTTACAACAGTTCTCAAGAGTGGTGAGCTTGTTCCATTTATTTTTTAATGACACCAAACTGGGCACCAGTTTTATTTGTTTACTATGGCCATGAAAGTTTCTGTACATGCTAATAGATTTGGGAATTTCAGTTCAAGTAACTGATGGACTGTATTCAGAATAGAAGTTCTTGTGCACTTTCCAGAAGAGTGTTGTGCTCATATGAGGATTGAGTGCAACCTCAGTGCGAGAGAGACCTGATATAATTAAGTATTTCAAGTGTAGCTGGATCTGTTAGCTAATGAAATGTGACAGTTTCTAGAATGGTACGCTCTTCACTACAGTGGAGTTGATGAATGTAACATGGATGATAGCAGGATAGATTTGCTTGTAAACTCACATGAGCATTGCCTCCTTATTCTAGCCAATATTCTTATGTGGTGAGAATTTGCTGTATTTCTGTTACTCTAACCAACTGAAGAAACTACTAGGTGTCCTTATTTCTAACACCTTTTGTGAAAAATGGGAATTTTGATTGTTCTGTAGGAATGAAACTGGGCCATTTATGTTAACAATGAGCTTCTTTAGGCTTTTTTTGCAAATATGTAGCTCTTTTTGTCCATAGTTTAGCAGAGCAAGAATCTCTTGTGAAGGCTTTCTCCAAATTATGATAGTTGTCAGCTTGCTTAAGAGAAAGAGGCAAAAGAGTTTGACATCTAAGATATTGTGTAAAATGCACTTGAGCAGTGTTGATGATTAAGGCATGGACCTAGACCAGCAGGGAATCTGAATCGTTTATTCAAAGAAATGAGCTGGTTTTATACACTTTTCCAAGGCACGGTATTTCCTTTCATGGCAATTCTCACTGTGTGACTATCCCGTGTTGCCACCTCAGCAGCACACTTTCTAAATGTCCTTCTATGGGGTGATCACTCACTATTCACCCATCTGTCAGCTCGTGGCAGCCTCCTCTCCGTAGGGGTTGTGCTGCCATGTGCTCCTCTGTGCTCTCACGTACCTCTGCAGGCAGGTCCTACAGCCTGCAACTCAACTCTATCCCATCTCTTCCCACAATTCCCTCTTTTTTGTTTTATACAAACAAGAATCATGAAACAAAACACTTCTAACATTAGAACGTGTTTGGCCCGCTGCCCGAACCAAATAAGCTCAGTTCCTCACAAAAGCAGTGTCTTTCCTATGAACAGGAGGATAGATGAAAACACCCAATAACTAGTCCTGTGTATGAAGACAATGATTAAACAGATTGAACTTTGAGAAACAACGTAAAATTGTCTAAAACTTTTACCATCATCCACAGTCTGCAGTTGCTGGCAGGTCCTATTTCATAGTGAAGACTTGGAGAGTCTTGGGCAAGACTTCCAATTTTACTTTGAAAGAGGGTCCAGCTTTTATAAGATCAAATCAACAAGTCAAAGGGACTTGATAGCCACAGCCTCAAGCCTTGAGTGAGAGGGTTTCCCTAAAATACTTACAATATTGCCCAAAAGCTTTATTTATATCAGTAAGGAATATGACTTCAGAAGAGTTTATCTTCCCCACAAGCTGATTATGAATCTGGAGTATCCAAGGCAGGTTGGACCACTCTTGCAGGTACCCATCTTGGACAGGAATCTGGAAATACAAGCATATCTTTGCCCCCAGGTTATCAATGGAAAGGGACCTTCTCATTTTCCACTTTCAAGATTCCTAAGAAGTACCTCAGCTTTTTCTAAATGAGTCTGCGATCATTCTGAATGCGATTGAAAATTAAGAACATGTAAAGCTTTTTACAGTCTTTTGTGGAGGGTATACCCCATCTTTGCACCCCTCCTTTTTTGTTTGAACAATATGGACTTGAGAGCACTGTGAGCCTCTCCTGTTCGTTCACCTGTATGGGCGGAAGCAAAAATGTATGTGGAAAGGGTATCAATCATAACAAGAATGTATTTCAACTTTCCAAAGTCAGGAAAATGTGTAACATAATATGCAGTTTTCTTACTGTGAACAGTAAAACAGCACATCTAATAGAAGAACACTCACTGAGTAAGCAAGGTAGTTATCTTCAACTGCCTAAATACTTCGCTATTTCACAGAATGTACATAAATCCAGGCCTTTGACATTACAATTATAATCACATTAACTCTCTAAGTGGTTTAAAAGGTAACAAGCCCTGAGTCAGAATTTGCTGCAGGATGAGAGGTTTATGGTCGTTCATTCCAGTGGTAACCTTTTCTACATCAGGGAAGCAGCAACGTGGGAGCTGTTCTTCCAGCTTCTTCAAGTAGGAAAAGAATACTTTGACAAAAACATCAGTTAGTTTCTGCTTGAAAAGATAGTTTACAAATCAGAATTATTATCCATCACAAAAAGCAATCAGAAGAATGCAGGGGGGTCACAAAGTGATACAGTAAAAAAACAATCTCTGAGATAGGGTTCAGGATTGTGGCAACATTTTAAGTAAGAAAACAGGAGAGTTTTATGGACCAGCTGCAGGAATGACATGTCTAGCCCGCAGCCACCCCTGCACAAGCTGGTGCAAATGCTGCAGCTCCCCTACCCCCGAGGAAGGGGCCATCAGTCCACTCAGTTCTTTTCTCCAGCATGCCATCGACTCATGAGGGTCTGCAACAGATGGGAGCCCTGGATGTAGTGGCGAGGGTCAGGTTGCCTCACGAGTCGGGCAGCTGTGCAGGTGCCACTGGCTCATTTCCTCACTTCCTACATGCAGAGAGCCACTCTCGCTCTGCCAGATCTGCTGCGTCTCTGGTGTGGTGTTCGCCACCACTTCCTGGCTCTGCCATGTGCTCGCCGTGTGCTCACCAGCGCCATGCCCCTGTGGCCCTGCACGGTCTTCCCCCACCACGTCTGCCAGTGCTGCTGCACTCTCAGAGAGGGGAAATGGAGGGGAAACATGGTACCAGGAAGGGCCCCCCTGGCTCCAGCCACTCGCCCCGACAAGGCTCCAGCTGATGCTTCATGGGGCGGGGCGGGGCAAGCTCTTCTACCGAATACCATCCGGTTCCCCTGCAGGCTCAAAGGGGTCAGGGGATGAGGGGCCATCTTTGGTTCTGCTCCCACAGCCCTGACAGACTTACGGTTGCTCGCTGGTGTTGTAGAAGGGGTCAGCACAGCTGCTGCAGTGGCACAAGCCTTTCTTTGTCTGGTCTCTGGGTGCCGCATGCATGGTAAGCGCCTCGCATACAATCTTCCACACATGCAAAAGCTTTGTCAGCACTGTGTTGCATTGTGCAGCTCGGTCCCATAACTCTGACGAAAAGGCGGTGTTCAGGTTTCGCGTAAGCACTTTGGAAGCCACCCAATGCAGCATAATTTTAAGGGTTTGGGGAAGCTTTCCATGTTTTTTGAGTAAATGAGACATAAGTTCAAAAACATGGATCTCTGATGAGCCCGTATGTTCCCCGTGGTTCACCTACAACTACAGGGATTGATCTCTGGCCAGCTTTCCTGCTGCTTTCAGCAGCACAAATTCCACGAGGCTCACCGATGGACGCACAGTTAGGTGTATAATAAGCTCCTCACACAGGGCACAGTTTGTCAGTGATTGAGGCATGGACCTAGACCAGCAGGGAATCTGAATTGTTTATTCAAAGAAATGAGCTGGTTTTATACACTTTTCCAAGGCACGGTATTTCCTTTCATGGCAATTCTCACTATGTGACTATCCCGTGTTGCCACCTCAGCAGCACACTTTCTAA
Source organism: Lanius ludovicianus (assembly GCA_013397235.1). Taxonomy (NCBI): domain Eukaryota; kingdom Metazoa; phylum Chordata; class Aves; order Passeriformes; family Laniidae; genus Lanius; species Lanius ludovicianus. The sequence continues at coordinate 55,975 of VYXG01009494.1, forward strand.
ATGTCCTTCTATGGGGTGATCACTCGCTGTTCACCCATCTGTCAGCTTGTGGCAGCCTCCTCTCCGTAGGGGCTGTCGTGTGACACCTCCTCCCTCCAGGGGCTGGTGGAGACAAGCTTCTCTATGCTGCCATGTGCTCCTTTGTGCTGCCAGGTGCCTCTGCAGGCAGGTCCTACAGCCCGCAACTCAATTCTATCCCGTCTCTTCCCACAGAGCAGCGGCAGCTCAAATGGCAGTGTTACAAGAACTACCTCTCTTTACGTGTATATTTGCTTTTCCCAACATATTTAGCTTCTCCCTTGTACTTTTTCCTTTTTATAAAATAAATTTGTTTCAGAGAGTCTGTGTTACAGATGATAAACATTAGTTTTTCTATTTTAGCATTAGGGAAAGGACAGACATGAAAATGGCACTTGTGTGATGTGGGTGCCATTTCCAATCTGAACCTGCAGTGAATCATTTTGATAAAGCATAATATCAGGTTTGGTAGAGAATGAGGATAAAACTGTCTCTCAACTATCTACATGTGCATATCTGGAGATGGAAAGGGAAGAAACATAGCCCCTCAAAGAGAAATGAGGGGTGTGTTTTGGGAGGACTGCTCATGAGACTGGAACCATGCTGGAGAAGTTCACTGAGAACTGTCTCCCATGGGAAGGGACCCCACTGTCTCACAGGGAAAGGACTCCTCTCCCTGTGCAGCAGAAGAAAACCTCAGGTGGCAAACTAATCAAAACCCCTGTGCCCTGTCTCCCTGCACTGTCGGTGGGAGGGAGGGAGATGTTGGAGGAAGAAGAGGTGTTTTTAAGGGCTTATTTTACTTCTTATTATCCTCCTCTGATTTTGTTAGTAATAAACTCACTTTGTACCTCTAAGTTGAGCCTGTTTTGCCCTTGGAGTGTTTTTTTATACTCCTATCTCAGCTCATGAATCCTTGGTTAATTTTTTTCCCTCCTCTGCCCAGCTGTAGCAGGGGAGGGCGAGTGAGTGACTTTCATGGGTGCGCATACATTTGGCCAGTGTCAAACCATGACAGTATTCTGGGTAATCATTCTCATTTCAAAGACTTTTTACTCTGGGAGGAACTGAAGGGATAAAGTATTAGTGGATGGGAGGTGGTGAATGTTCCTGAAGGGGATTAATTTTCACGTGACTTAGATGCTTTGATCTTTTCCATCTGCAGGTTGGCTTGTTTTAGCTTGCTAATGTAGGGATAGAAAATTCCTGCCTTCCTTTTACATTTGGAAAATTGCATATAGCCCACACATGACTCTTTAATTGGGGAGAGATTGTTCATTCTTGCCTGCAGGAGGACATTTCTCTGTCTGCTGACATGGAGTTCTAGACTAGATAGAGGGAATGCAAGAAAAATGTTGATGTGAAGTAGGGTGCACAACTCCTAAGCTACAACTCTTGAAGAAATTGACACTAACCATCCAGAACAACATCATGTATTCTGCAGAATGAGGGTAGTAAAATTGCTCAGTAGCACTCTAAGCTTCTGTGTCTCCCTGTATAATGTTGTGGTTGTCTGTAGTACTTGATTACTGCGTAGAAACTTATAGTGAGTTTAGGAAAATTTTATTTATTGACAATCCACAAGAGTTCACTCTCATGAACTTGTTTTTCTTGTTTATTTTAACTTCAGACCTCTTAAATGTGAGTAGAAGCGATCATATACATTTAAGTGACCTTTAAATAGACAAGGGTCTGCTGATAGCAAATTTTATGCTCTGCTTCTCAGCCAAACATCTTAAAGACTGTTAAGCTTGTTCTCTGTTGAACTTGTATTGCCCTGCCTCCTCTCAAGTTGCTCTTTTAAGTCAAGATATTCCAAAATAACGAGGATCTTCTTTCCATTGTATTTTCTCAGAATTCTGCTTGGGTGCTTATCCTGCAGGTAAGATAGAAGTGGTCAGGTTACAGAGAGATTTAATCCCTTACCTCTTTCCCACTCTGGAAGACATTTTGAAAAAGTTTTTATGTCCACATATCATTTGGAACTTTTTGTTTCTCTAAGAGTGTATGATGCCCCAAGCGAAGATTTTATGTCTTAATTAAAAACTAGCAGTGCATAAGTCAGAGTCCTGGCATAAGCTTACAGTGTTTTTTCAGTGGATTTTCCCCAGTGTTGCTTCTACATTTAAAGATTTTAGGAATTTGCTTTGAATTGGGATCACTCTTTGATTATTTTAAAATCTCACAGAATTTTTTTTCAGAAATGTGTTTGACAAACGCCATTTCGAGAATGAGTAAAGATAGTTTGTCCGGCTTCGATTAGATGATTTAACCTTGATGCTTTTTTGTTTTTAGTTTGTAGCTCATTCTAGCTGCTTTGGGGTCCTAAGGAAAGACTATTAAGCACTCTTCTCACCCACCTCGCAGAAGTCTTTTTAAAAGAAACTGGGGGCAGTTGAAACCTCCTGCACACACAGTGATTGTCACCTGCTGGTAGCTGGGCGTCTGCTAGTAGGAGATTATGTATTTGAGGTTAAATTTGAATAAACCAAGTAAAGCATGGGGGTTTTTGTGTTTGAGAGATCTTGAATGATACAGTAGTATTAAAAAAATTAGAAGAATTGACAATTCTGCCATCTGCTACTGTTTTTCAGGAGCAGTAAGTGGTTTCTAATAATTGAATTGCTTTCTTAACGAGTATCTCTAAAAAAAGAAGCTGATGACTAAGCAAGTTGAATGAGTCAAAGGGAATGAATTGTGCAATACCTGTAAAAATAATTTTTTTTTTCATTTTGAGAACTGTGTTGGATGTTAGGACTTATATGAGGACCTTTGGGGGACCTTGGAGGATAGTTGTTTGTTGCTGTCTCTGTGGAAGTATTTGCTTCTAGATTTAGATAGATCAGTCAGTGGTGAAGAGGAAGTTTTAGCATAGGTCATGATGCAAGTAAGCATTGCAGTAGATTATAAACTCTACAAGTTTATGCTGACTGGAATGCTTGGAAATGAAGGCATGAGTTGGACAACTGTAAGACTGAATTCCAGGTAATCTGATTCTGCTAGAAATCTTCATTTAGATGACCTTCTAGGATCCTTGCTTTCCAGAGACTGAGCTCATTGGAACAGAGTTACATGAATGAAATCCTAATCTTGGTTCAGGCAGCCTGATATTTGGAGGATACTTCACATAAACCAAGAAGTCTGTAAGGGATTCTCTCCTTTTCACAAAGCACATTCAGTCACAGAGAAACACAGCCATCCTCCAAGAGGCAGAGTAATAGAAACATAATAAATTTTCTGCAAAGTGTTTCTATGACAAGACATGTCATTTAGTCTGAAGACATCTGTCTGTACTTGCAGCACCTGCAAGCAGTAAGATCAAAAAGGGCATCTCTATATTGTGGTACAGTAATTGCACAATTAATAGCATGTGTATATGTGCATGTTTTGCATAGGAAAGATTAATTTATCATGGTTGAGTGAATAGAATATAATAGTTCAGGTTGCTAAATTTCAGAGTTTGGTTTGGCTTAACTTTAAAGAATTTTATCACTCATTTTAAGAAAAATACTTCATCCTTTATTTGTTTGCAAAATGGTGTTTCTTTGTTTAAAAATATCTGCACTGGTATTGATGTCTTACTGCCTGTTCTATCAGCAGTAAATTTTGATTTCCAGAGTTCAAATTGCTATCATGTATAATCACAGTATGCTTGTGACTGTATGGAGGATGTTGTGGGGACAGGTTGGAATCTCAGATGCACATGGTGAACCTGTGTTAGGTTGCTCAAGGTGGTGAAAGAATAACTGGAAAGCAAAAAGGTGGACAATTAATTGCAGGTAGGGGAAGGTGACAGTTGCAGTCAGTATAGTAACATGCTGTGAATTCAGCTTAACCTGAAGTGAAAACTGATTTGAACAGTTGTCTGGCATTTTACTTCCCTTTATGCATTTCTCCCTGTGCCACCACCCTTCCTTCTGCCCCCTATGAAAATCTTCAGATCTAGTGGGATCTGATACAGGTCTGAAATGAAATGTTGCCTTGATCTCTAGTAATAATATTGGGAAGCTTTTTCAAATGTTTTGGTAAACATTTTTATTTCTCACTTAACTGTTTTTTGATGTACAGAGGAGAAATGGATATACTTAGAGCATACTTATGTGGCTGTGTAGGGGTTAAGTGCTATTTTGAAATTGTTTTAGTAGGGGGAAAAAGGTTTCTAATTGTAGTGAAGTATTTTTGGAATTTGCCCTGTCAGTTAGTAATATTTCACTAATTAAAGCAACCCATTGTTTAAAACAGGCTCACAACAGTCAGAGAGTTGGCTTGTGGACAAATTGAGGTATGTTCATTCATCAGTGATTCAACATATTTTATAAGCTGATGTTTCTGAAGTAGTGCTTTTAACTTGGAAGAAGGTAATCACATCTGTGCATTTCTTGTGGTTTCTCTAATGCTGAAGGTTGCAGCTTATAAAAAAAATTTACTGCCTTACAATCTTGTGTATAGTGAAAATTAAACAAAATAAGCATATGGACTAGGCTCTCTTTGGCTGTAAGTATCAGGTTTGTTTGGCAACATTAAGGGATTATAAATGTTTGCTGAAAGATCATGATCAAGAGGCAGTTCTCTCTTTTCCCCTCTCTCTTATGTACCCTCTTGCTTGGGAGAATAGTGTGTGTTCTGACTGTGGTGTGGTCAATACGGTTGTACGTGTTTGTAGGAAAGCGAGTTCTTGTTTGGAAATTGTATTTTTGCTGTAAAGGAAAGGACAGGGACCATGTTGATGTACAGTGACAGTTGAAAAGTTTTACAGATTTTCCTGCCCTAAACTGCATTATAAAAGGAAAGTCACATAATACTGAAAAGTCAACATACAGCTAACTGTACACTTGCAGATGGTGTTTTCCCAATGCTGCAGAAACACTGCTTGTTCTTGGTTGCTCGGTTTTGTCAAATGGCTAGCTGCTTGTTAAGAAGTCTACTTCGCTAGATTAAAAATTTTTGAAAGAGTAAAACCCTGACCATCTGGCTTTTTGAGTGAAATCCAAATTGAGTGATGAAGACCTGCTAATACTTTAGGCTAGACTGAGACTTGGTAGCTTTATTCTGAAAGATTACCTCCTTTTCATTAATAGATGATCACAGACACATCTCAGGTTTTAAAAAACAGTATTTATGCTTTCCCTTCACAGCATTTATAAAAATACCAGCGTGCAGACCTGCCTTGTCAACAGACCTGCAAACAAACATGTCCAGGCAATGAAGATGCTTCAGAAATTTTGTTTATTTCAGCAGCAATATTGATACATTACATGATGTACTCTGTAATAATGAAGATGTTACTGGAGTAATTGGATGCCAAAACTAACTAAGCCTTTAAAATAAGCATTCTGTAATCTCACATGTTTTTTGTTATAAATTTCCATGAAATTTCAGATTTTGGCAAATGTATCATGGGACTATTGCTTTTGTAAATTGCTGTGATCTAGAAAATTACTTTTTTTGAAGAGTCTGTTCTAGGAGTGTTTTCCTTTTTTTTTTTTTGTGGGGCAGAAGGCTCTGAATTAATGAATGAAACCTTCTAAAAGTGCAAGAAAAGAAATCTAATCTATGATAAAGTAGAAATTACGGAGGCTTTGAAGGAAACTTGTTTTCTGAGAAAAGAGTGAAAAAGCAGAATACTTTTCCAGTGTGCCAATATGAAAGTACCCTTGGTGCTACAGATGTGAATGGAAACTGAAAAACCCTGATGAAGTGATACTGATGAGATTGGAGAGTATTTGATAAGAAGAGGAAGGGTTTGTGAAGCTTTGTGGTTGGTAGAAGGAAGAAGTTACTGTTTTCAGTGAATTCTTTGGGCCTTTAAAAAGATAATGAAAATCAAGTTAAGCATATGTCTTGGTGAGTTTTTCTTTACTTGCTGTAAGAGATCCTGGTTTTAGTGCCAGAGAAATAACTAGGATAGTTTTTTTGAAATTTAAAGTGCCAAATTTTTGAGCCAAAAGGGACGACCAGCTCAGTTGAGTTAAGCAACAGTTGCATTTTATATAATTGTTTTTCTTGATGTAATAGTTTAACTATTTGTCCTTGGGTGAGTGATCAAGTTAATCAGCTACAGAGCAGGCACTGTATAATAACTCCATAAATGTCTGTTGTGTTCGATTTCCATTTCCACAAGAGCTTTAGGTCTTGTAGCTGAATGTGATCCTTGTACTTACGCCATTTTACATTATTCTGGTTCATTGATATGGCAGAGGAGAGGAATTGAAGTTCCCAACCTCAGGCCAGTTCCAACAAACCTTTTCCTGGCTGGATGAGAACATAGAATGGTACCAGATGGTTGTAGCCTGTACTAGTCAGTGACCTGAATTTATGAAATTTGTCAAGATGGCTACTTTCTTGTACTCTTGCTAGAGGTTAATATTTGAATGGCTAACAGTTAATATTTGGAATAGCTAACTGAAAAGGTGGAGACCATTTGAACAGGCAGGGAAGGGTGTTATCCTATTTCCAGCCTGGGACTGAAGTGACTGTGAATTTAACTTAATTAAAATTCTTTTACGTATAAAGATCTGAGGTTCAGCAGAAGTAGGTGTAATTATGATTATTAGCTTGCTATTGATGCATTCTTTTACCATAACATTTTTCTAATTTTTTTCTTATATTTGCTAAATTTTTCTTTCATTTGCACTCTCAAGTAGAGATAAAGGTTGAACCTGACATGGCAACTGCTTTCCTTTTCTGTATGGCAAAGTGTGAGTGTATCTTGTGCTCAGCATGTCTGCCAAAGCCTGAACAGCCTACTTTCCATAGTACCAGTTCAGGTACTAGAGTGTGAAGGATGGTTAGAGCTGGAAGCAGTGTGTGGATGGGAAGAAGAGCCTTATTTTGCTGTTTGTTGCAATGAGTAGTGTGTCTGTTACCATCAGGCTAATGCTGATTCCTCCCTAGCATTTAAAAAAGTATTGTACATCATGAAAGTGTTATTGTAATATGGGTGATAGTTTTAACGGGGAAATTTTGACACTAGTGCTTGCTAGTTTTTGTTTGTTTGGGTTTTTTTTGTGTGTCATTCATATTCTTCAGTAAAAATACAAACCTACCTAGTACCTGTACTATCTCAAAATTTCCTCTGATTTGTTTAGGTGGTGAGTGTGGGTTCTATATATTATCTGTGATTAGTAGCAGTAAGGGAATATGATTGAGACTTTGATCCCATATACTGTTTTAACATGAAACAATTGTGTTCAGAGTGGTTGGTGCCACCAATCTTACAATATCAAAAATAATAAAAAAAAAAAATGTGTGCAAAGTCTACAGTTGCAAGTAGAGTGTGTTTCATCAGCTTGTGTTTTCAAAGACCACACAGGAACAGCAGGAAAATGCAAAATAAATGACTAACCACGAGTTGTCTGCAGTCCAGTGAAAGTAGTGAGTTTGCATCCTGGAGCAGGATTGTTGAGTAAACATTTCTGATTTTTGGAGTGGCCCTTGTCCTATAAAACTTTTTGTAGAAGTCTGTGTAATACTGGTTAGGTTCAACCTGAAATGGTTGATTATAACTTGATAGAAAAAAATTGTCAAAGCTTCAGTAAAATAGCAGAAAAAAATGAAACTAGATGTTATGAAAGAAATTAAGCTTTACCAGTAAGTGCACAATGAAGATTTTAACTTTCCTCATTAGGTTCTCTCCTGCTTCTTTAATTACTGAATACAAAATTTTATAAGCCAAAAATTTTGAGTCCTCAGGTTTAATGAAATGCAAAAAATGTTTATATTTTAAGTTGTTATGTAAAATATGTTGGTTTTGATTACTGTTTGGAACAGTCTTAACTATATTAAGTAAGATAAATTTATAAAAAGAGGAGATAGATAAGGACATAAATCCAGACATACAGACAAAGTGTTGTTTTCAATATGATTTACTATCATTAGTGCAGATGGTAATCTGCATGGGATTGCTTGTTTAACTAGAGCTGTTTACATACTGAAACAGAAGTGTTTGGAATACCATTGCTTCTGATGTAGAGGAATAAATTGAAGTACCTGCTTTGGTGTGGAGAGCATAGGTGTTGAATGAAGATGTTTTGGTCACAGATGCTGGTCTCCTATCTGTTCCTTGCTTAGTGTAACTCCAGTCTTCAAAGTACAACAGCCAGGCAGACTTCATGCAGTCATTAATATTGTCTTTGTCAGTAGGTCCTATGAGCCATACTGATAGCCTGGGTTAAAATAAAGTAGGTAAATAAGAATATATTGGGGGAGAGGAGGAAACTGAACTGAGATTGTCATTTCTTCATCCTGCTGAATACCTTTAATGAGATCTTCATGTAGATTTGGAAAGCTTGTTATCTTCTGCTTTTTGAAGACGTAATAACCTGACTGATGGTCTCCCTGATAAATGTGCTTTCAGTGTTCATACTTCCTTAGTACAGCAATTGCTGAATGCACAGATATATGCAGTGTGCAGCTGTCAGCTTCCTTACCTCTATGTACTTCTGTCCTGAATGCTGATTTTTTTCTAGAGGATAGCAGGTAGAAAAGGTGTATCTGAAAGATACCACTTCTGTGCTGCACACATTACCAGCTTGAAGTGCTAAATTGAATATGTATTGGTGTAGCACACTTGCCTCAAGCAGGATTATCAGGGTAGGAGAGAAAACTCAAACTGTAAGCCTGTATGAAATGGGTAAAAATATTCACTGTGTTAGTATAAGTAATATTTCTTAGTAATTGATTTAGTGATATCTTAATTCCTCTCAGATTTTTTTTTCTGGCCAGTGTTCTGACAGTCAGCTGCTTCTGTCTGTCCTTTTTCTAGCCCAGGTCTGACTTCTTCTTTTGCTTTCTCTGCTTTCTTTGCAGAATTTGGTAAATTTCCTGGTTGTTCCTTGTTAGATTGTTCCTAGTTGTTTCCTTGGTAGATTTCCTGATTGGGTTTTTTTTGGTGATTTTATTTTAAATTAATATTTTGCTTTTTTTTAGTATCTGGTTCTTAGCATATCAGAAATTGCTACAAGAGAACTCTTGGTAGCTCTTTGGTATTTGGCCTTGTGTCTGCATTATGTCACAAAAGGGTTAGGTTGCACACTGCTGCAGTCCCTTGTTGCTTCTGGAAACAGGTTCATTAGGGATTATCAAGGTAGAGAGAGGAAACATGCTCAATGTGTTTGTGTACCTGCAAGGATTCCTCTGCAATGGGAAGAGATTTGATTGGATATTCTATGTGGAAGATGATTTAAAAAGACCCCAAACATTAGCTGGCAGCATTTTGAGGGGAGATGCCTCGTGTGTCTGAATTTTAACTTTTCTTACGCTCTTCATGTTTTTTTCTGTGAACAGAATAAACCAAGTATGTTCAGAAATAGCCTTTTTTCCCGTTACTTAAATATGTGAATTCTAGTCTTCAGCTGTCTAGCTCTGACTATGTGGGAGTTCCAGTCTTCATGTAATAAAAGCAGTGTTATAGTTTCAGTGAAGACAAGGTCAGTTCATTTAACAAGGATGAAAAATAGCTATCGACAAACACTGAACTTTCGTGAAAAGCAAAGCACAGTCCTTTGCTGCTTTCAGACATTTCCTTTCTATGATATTTTCCCATACAGAACAAAGTGTTGGTTTGTCAGTAAAATGAGGACAAAATAGACAAGTTTTTCAGTGTCTGGAGTAATGAACTGTCCATCTGTCTCCTAATTGCTCTTCCAGTTGTATAGATGCATGTGTAGTGGAGAAATGAAGGTGTTGAAACAAAAATTCAAAGAAGTGATGGAATGAAAAGATGTGAGATCTGCTGCTATTTTATGCGAGAGGAGTGACCTCAGGCTCCCCTGTTTGTTCCTGTTGCGAGGAGAGGGAGTGAACCACTTCTCTGTACAGGTGACTGGTTCCTAGGGATATTAGGATAAAGAAGAGCAGTGAAGATTTAGCTGGAGAAAGGAAAGTTGTTGCCTCTGTCTGGGAGGCGTGTTGCTCTGCCTGCATTCTGCTGGAAGGGATGTTGGGCTACTAATGGGAATGCGTTCAGACAACCCTGGGTGCTCTTTTTCTTCAGCAGGTGTCATCCACCCCTGTGCAGATCTGGACCTATTATTTTCTGGGCTGTAATCTCAGCCAGATTATAAGGAGAGGAACTTCTTTGAAAACTGCAAACATGATGAAGTTTCTTTTTGTTGTTTAAAGTTGGAAGTGGCCTACTTCAAAGTTTAAAAAGGAAAAAGAAATTTATCTAATTACCTGTTGTAATGGGGAATCCTTACAACAAGTGTAAGACAGCAATGAAAGTTAGAAGGAAATATGAAGTGATATTTATTTATAGATGTTAAGAGATGTTTTATTCCTCCAGCCACATGGCTGGAGTTCCCAGGCAGACCCCAGTTATGGGACCCTGCTCTCTTCCCTGGCCCAGGCACCCAAACCAACCCAATCAGGAACAGGTATGGGGCACATGTGACATGGGGACAGAGACAGGGACAGACCCATACACTGCAGGGTCACTCTCCCTGGGACTTCAGGGGAGAGGTACCTCTACAATTCACCCTTTCTTTTTAAATAAAGGAACATTGGAAACAGTTGGGTAAACATAACAAAATAATTTTAAAAGAAAAGAAGCCACTACCTTGAGTCCTGAAATGGCCAAACAGATTTCCTTTGGATTATCAGAAGGAAGACAGGACTTGAGCATGCTTCAGATGGAAACTGAGTCAGGAGAGGGTTTTTTCCTTTCTGTACCCATTGGAATCTTAGAAAATGACAGTTAATTTCTTCCCTCCCTCCTTTTCATCCCCCCATTGGCATTGCAAGGGAGTTCATGGCAAATGGAAAAGGCTGCTTTTGTGAGGGGAACCAGAAAGGGAAATTTGGGCTGGGCATGTATATGGTGAAAATAGGGCGTGGTAAAAGGGGAAGGGGGGATAGGGGAAAGGATACGGATTATGGGGATATTGTCTAGCATATCTACTACCTTTCACAGGAACCCCCCCAGGGCCTGTAACACATGCTGCCTGTGGGCCCTTTGCACAATTTTAAATTCTACTCTTTCTCCTTCTTCCAAGCTTGGAACATTACTTTTGGGGTTATTTTTCACAATAGCAGATTTATGGACAAAAATACTTTCTCCTTTATCATTTTTCAATAAGAAACCATAATTTTTCTTTATGTTATACCATTTTACAGTTCCAAAAACCTTAGTTGTGATAATTTTTTTTTCCCGCGTTGCCTTATTCTTGATTTTACTTTCGCTTGCTCTTGCACTGGAGCTGCTGCAGCCGGGACTGCCAGGGCTGCCAGCGCATTCCTGTCGTGGAGTTTTGACTCCTCGGGATCATGTTTGGGGCTGCGCGGGTCCGGTCTGGCTGTGCTGCTGCACGCCACCACTGCTGGCTGCTCCGCCATCGGCCACCTCTGCACCACCGCTTGGCGCTGACCTTGCTTCTCCTCTGGAGCTCCACGCAGCTGCTCCACGCTTTCCGGGCGTTCGTGCGGCTGCACGGCAGCGCCCTGTAAGGCGTTCACGTGTGCGCGGCTTTGTACGGCCAGCACTGCCACTGCTGCCGCTGCTGTCAGCTTTGTTGTTGTTGGCTAGTGCGGTTCCCTTCTCACCACCCCCACGCTGCTGTGGTTCGGCTCGTCATGGCTCACCACGGTTGCCATAGTGACTGCCACAATTGCTGTTGCCTTTCTCGGCACGAGGCTCGGGCTCTGACCATTGCGCACCACATGGTGTGGGGTGGCCATTGCCGGGACGTGCCTCTGCCGCCGCCGCTTTGGCCACCGCCCTCGCCACTCACTCTGTTGCTCATGCCACTGCTCTCGCGGCTTGCTTTTTGCATTTTTCAGCGGCTATTTCTACTAGCTGTCCTTCTTTATTCACTCTAAGAATACCTCAGAGACCCCTAGGAATGCACTCTCGCATCCAGCGTCTTCGTCGTCGTTCTCTCGCCCGCTGTCGCTCTGGAGTGCACTCCAGTACAAGGCATGGAGTCTGCGCTATGTTTGTGCTTTTAGGGGGCCTGGAGGCCTCAGCTGCAGGCACCTCTGCCGCATGCACCTCTGTGTTACTGGGACCAAGTATGTGCTTTATGAGAGCATCTTCGATTGCAAAAGATGCTAGGATCAATTCTACTACCATTCCACTTCTTGACTGGATCATTATCAACTCATTGATTTCTTTCCAAAAATTGTCCGCTCTAGTCACAGGAAAACCAACATCAAAATGAAGTCTCGAGTGACATAAAAGAAATTTTTGAAAAGCCAGTTAAAAACATATTCTAAATGTCCTGAGTCCAGTTTTGCATTTTGTTGCTCTAGTATTTCTTTCACTTCCAAGTACATTTTTTTCTGTGGCTCAGGTAGCCACAATTCCTCTGATTTCTCCATCTGGTCAGAAAGTACAGCCAAAAACAAGATAGTGAGAAAGTTCAATTAGTCACAATTCATGTCAGTGTACTCCGGACCTTTAGAAAAAGTTTTCAGGGATCGAATGTCCACGTATCTCCACCATTTGTTGTAATGGGGAATCCTTAAAACAAGTATAAGTCAGTAATGAACGTTAGAAGGTAAGATGAAATGATATTTCTGTAGATGTTAAGAGATGTTTATTTCCTCCAGCTGCATGGCTGGAGTTCCTGGGCCGACTCCGGTCATCGGACCCTGCTCCCTTCCCAGTCTCCAGGCACACACAAACCACCCAATCAGGAACAGGTATGGGCACATGTGACATGGGAGCAGGGACAGGGACAGATCTGTACACTGCAGGGTCACTCTCCCTGGGACTTCAGGGGAGAGGTACTGTAACAGTGCGGGGAATCCTTACAACAATATATAAGATAGCGATGGACTTGGAAGGAAAGATGAAGCGGTATTTTTGAAGATGTTCAGGGATTATTTTATTCCTCCAGCCGCATGGCTGGAGTTCCTGGGCCGACTCCGGTCATCGGACCCTGCTCCCTTCCCAGTCTCCAGGCACACACAAACCACCCAATCAGGAACAGGTATGGGGCACACGTGACATGGGGACAGGGATAGAGGCAGACCCGCACCCTGCAGGGTCCCTCCCCTCAGGATTTCAGGGAAAGGCACCTCCACAAGGTACTTCCACAATTACCAGTCTTTCAAACACTTTATTCTCTTATATTACCTTTGCATCTTTTAGAAATCATTTTTCAAAGAAAGCTGATAGTGCTTTGTTTCAAGAATTTAAAACTTTGAGAAGGGTACATGCAATTGATGAAGGACCTAGATGGTCTACATGAAGGACATCCTCTGAGATGAACTGTCGATAGACAGTAATTATCTACAAAGGACAAATGTGTGTGGCATGAATGAATAGTACATAAGACGTAGATCTGCTCTTTTGTTAGGGGAGCAGTGAAGTTGCAGTCATGGCTCTCTCTGGACAGGTTACTTGGTAGGGTGGCTAAGACTCCGGACTCCCATTCCAGAATCCAGTGCAAGACTAGGTTTGTATTGCTCCTTCTCTATTGGGTGTTGCATGGCCTTATGTCTGTCTGGCTTTTAATTTGTTAGTTCGGAGCTGTAAATGAATGAGATAAGGTAAAAAAAACTTTGTTTGTGAGGGCCAATACAATTTTCCTTTCAACTACCAAGGTGTTTTTTTATTATGGCTGCTGGAATTAGAAATAGCAATGTCTGGAAATAGATCTAGAGTACTAGTCTGTATGAATAGTCTGTGGAGCCAATCTATCCCTTTGGATTGTTGACTTGAGACTTTGAAGTATATATCAGGTCCCAGCCTGTATAAAACCATGTAGTAGGGTGACAGAGTGGTCAAGGGGATAGAACAATTGTTGTTTGTGAAGGGACTAAAAAGATGGGGACTCCTCACTTCAGTTTTCCAAAAACATAAAGTTGCTGGGTAGGTTAACATACAGAGCTAGTTATGAAGTCCCACAATACAGAAACTAGTAAGTAAGTAGGTGTCAGAAATGGTGGGAGTTTACTTTAAAATGAACAAATAAAGATACTTGAAACAAAGGCGAGCATGACTTTTTGATACATGCTACTGTGGAATATTGTGGGGCAGACAGTACCAGCATGTTCAAAGCTAGAGTTTGACAGAACTAGTGGGAAATGGGTCCATTAGTACAAACTGGGAGGATGGGTCTGTGATGGACATTCCAGCGTGCATGTACGTGCCAGTAGCATGAAGGGATTGGGACACAAAAAGGTTGGGTCTGGCTTGCTCTGCTTGAATAGTGTCTCTGTTTGAAACAACAATGAAGTACTTGGGTGAAGGAGATGGATGTTGTGCTAACCCAGTAAGGCATAGCTTATGTTTTGAGCAATTTTTTTTTACAATTGACTGTTGATACACTGAATAAACATTGAATATTTGTGCTTTTCACATCTGTCCCTTTTCTTTAAATCTGTATGACTTGTAAAGTCATTTTGACAGAAAGTTGCTTTATAGGGGCTTTTGTTTGGTTGGTTTTTTTTTTGAAAAGTGTATAGGTTTGAAACCCTGGTACCTGGGCAGAATTTCTTATTAAAATAATGAAGAACTGAATTTCTTTAGTCTGAGAAACTACAAAGGCTTCTGCTGCTTAAAATTAAATTTTTTTTTTCCTTTTGAAATGAACTTTACTCAGCTGGTTTGGTGAGACATTTTTTTCCTCAGTAACTTCTCCATGTGCTCTCACTTGAACCATGAGTTGGGAGAATACTCTGCTTTGAGACACATTGTCAGTTCAGGCTGCATGATCCTAAGTAAAATGTCTTCTCTAGCTTGATCTACTTGCTTTCTTTCTGTGAAATGCCTTGAATGAATGAGGAGCAAACGGGGTGTTTATAACAAATACTCTATTGTCTTTGCAATTCCTTTGAAGTTATTTGGTAATAGTAAGTGTTAGTAGTATAACTTAGCTATTTGTGTACATTTTAGGAGGTGTGTGTAAATATATCTATATATTTATCTATCTATCTATGCTATGTCTGTCACTGTAGAAATAATCTTTGTGAGTGAAACAGCCAGAAATGCCTTATTTCAGCCAGTGTAAAATTACTTTGATGTTCTAATTCTTTTGCCACCATCCCATATTCTTGTCTTGTAGCATAGGTTCTGCAATATTGGTTATATTCACTTGGTGGTGCTTGTGGATGTACTTAAATGTGCGTGATAGGTTTAGTTAATGTAATTTGGCTAAAATACAATGCTACTTTTGAAGCAATATATTTTCCTAGAGATTCTCATATATGAGAGCTGAAGAGAATCTCATATGCTATACTCTTTTACTATTTTTGGGAAGCTCTTCATTGTATATTAATTTTATCCTTGTGTGAGACTTTTGACATAATCACTTTTTATAGTCACCAAGAAGTTGTGGTCAGCCCTGTTCTAAAAGCCAGGTTTACAGGGGAGATAGATAATATATTATTTGGTCTGTATGCACCGTAGGCATTCTTAAATATTTTTCTGGAAATGAAACCTACAAAAAATGTGGAGTACTGGTACTCCACATTTCAGAAGCAGGAAAGTTAAAAAATGCTGTTTTACTGCATGAAGAGGAGAGGAACTTGAAACTATTGTGTTTCGTCATATAATACCAGCTGTTGTATTCTGGGCAGCTCTATCTCATCATAGAGGAATGAGAGGAGTGGGAAATGGAGGAATGCTAGTCATGGGAAAGTGTGGGTAACCTGATGGGATTTTATTCTTTGATTTTTCCCAGGGATCTTAAAGTAACTGTGCAGAAATTATGGGAATTCTGCTGAGCACTTCAAGAGGGAGGAGAGAAAGTACAGAAGTAACAGAAGTAACAATGAGCAAACTTAACAGAAAGGTCTGAGAGGTGGCATTCTTCTGTTTGGTGTGCTGTTTTTTCATTAGTCACATGATTTATTGACATAGCTTAGTTTTCCTAAGGTTTCCTTTTTTTAACTGGAGCTGAGCCTTTTCATGAAGTCTTCTTTCAGTCATCTCTTATTTGAGCCTTTCTTTTCAATATCACCTATGGGCATTTCTCCAGCCTATAAAAGTGGTGAAATACCTATTCTGCTAATACACTGCTGGCCCCTCCGTCCATGTATTTAAAATAATAGTTGCAAGCATTATCATCCAGTGGATTTAAATCTTCTGCATTCTTCTGCCTTGGAGAGTAGAAGAATGCACAGAGAGTCCTAGGAAATTGCAGTATAGATTGGTAAGTTAGAGGATAAGGAAAAGGAATCATTTTTGAATGACCATGGGTGGGAAGTGAACAAAACATATTTTTGCTTCATATGATTCTGCTGTTATGCTAAGAGGCCATGTAAAATTCAGTAGGAATAGAGTCTGACATAGGGAAAGTTAATAGGACTTTGTATGTATGTTTATAGTTTTCTTTTAGCTGGAATATGGCATGGATTTTTACAAGTTTTGGAGATAGAGGAACAATGTACAAACAGGTTTTGGCTTCCCCAGCAACACATAGTAGCACTGGAAATAAATGATTTAATTTCAAAAGTCTAATAATTTTTGTTGAGATTTGTATTTTCTTATAAATATTACTTAGTCACTACCTGGATGACTTTGTAGGGAACCAGTTCTGTTCAGCTAAGTGCCTTCTTTTTTGTTTTGTTTTTAATGGAGCATGTATATGTGTAAGCATAGTTATATAGTTTTCTTGAGGATTATTTGAAAAGGTTTAACTTAAAAATATTTCCTTGATTATTTGATAAAGTTCTAAACCCTCTGACTGCCTCTTTAGAGAATGAACTGTTATCACATTTGCAGTTTACGTGTTGGAAGCGTGAAGCTGAAATAAACTAGTGTTGCTTAGGTCTTTTTATTCATTTAATCATTAACTGTTATGATGTGATATGGTACTTGGGAATAATATTGGGAATACCTATTCCATAGGTGTAATGAACCAGTGCTAAGTCTCTGTCAAGAAAGAATTGCTGTATTGGTATTGCCAAAAATGAAGTTGTGGACCTTGACTGTTTTAACATGTATTACCTTAATTTCAGTCTGGAGAGTTTTATGTGTAAACTGCCTTTGACAGAGGTGCTGTGGATTTTGCATCTGATGATGTTCAGCCTGTTGCTACCTAATGAAGATGCTCAGTAATGAGTGGTATTTGAAGTTCATCATAGCTGAGGATGCATCTGTAAGTCTTTACGCAGCGTGCAGAGTTACA
The DNA here is from genome assembly GCA_013397235.1 of Lanius ludovicianus. Lineage (NCBI taxonomy): Eukaryota > Metazoa > Chordata > Aves > Passeriformes > Laniidae > Lanius > Lanius ludovicianus. Next base: position 73,071 of record VYXG01009494.1, read on the forward strand.
TTGATGCAAGTCTGGGATAGAGTTCCCTCTTCATTAGATTTCTGCATGCCGCAGATAACACAGCATGGCAAAATATTTCCAGAGTAATTTTCATAATGCTACCAATTGAGACCACATATAATTATAGCCTTTTCTTTGGATAAAACCTGAGTCTGTAGTCTGTGGTTTTGAACTGTTTTCTTCCAGTTTTTGTTCCTAACAATCATATGCACTTTAGATTCCAGTCTTGAGCCTCATGAAAGCTGCATTGCTTGCTGTGTTTGCTTTGCCTTCCCACCCCTCAACCCCTGCCCCACTTCTTTTACATATTTTTCTTTCTTTTTCCTTTGAGTATTCCTTTATGCTTCTCCACTAAAGCTGTACCAAGTGACAACAAAGAAACCTTTGTCTAGGCTTCTGTAGATTTTACAGTAGGCTATGCTGAGCTCTTGTATAAGAACACTATAAATTGTGGGTACTGAAGTTCCTTAAATGAGCTGTGCAACTGAATTATTTGGAGAGCCCATAGTGGAACGTACCTAAAATGAACAACAGGTAACAAAAAATGCACATCTTTTAATGTAGATGCCAAGGCTGCATTGCAAAATATTTCCTAAATGCCACAGAGAAAATTTGCATTTGATGCTTATGTTGTAAATTAAATGGACAGATTGACTAGTTGATCAACTAATGTCAAGACCTACTTACACTAAACACCAATGTCTAAACTGTGAGTTCTTATGACAGTTGTCTTTCTTTGGAATTGTGCAAGTGCCAAGGTTTGTGAAGTGTTTGTTAGGTAGGAAATAAGGAGAAGCCAGCCTAGCTACAGAATAAACTTACAGTGAAGTTTATCCATTAATTTCTTCAAAAGTGCAAGCTCTGTTAAACTCATTTTCAGGAGGATCACATGCATGTCCCAAAAGTAGAATTCTGCAGGGAAGAAGGGAGGATAAATCTAAAATGAGAATTGTGGTTTTTTTGTTCAGAAGTTTACAGAGAGAAACTGCAGCAACCAGTGGTGATTGCTGACTCTTTTTTTTTTTTTAAAGAAGAGGCTGTGGAAATGAGGGACTCCCAGCTCTTTGGGAAAAATGCCCCAACCCAGTATGGCACAGAACCTCCTTGTGTTTGATTAGAGAAGTTACCTGGATGTGATGACACTTTTCCTTCCTCCTAGACCTTTAAAAGCATCTCTTGTCATTTTAAAGCCAAAAAACCCAATCATGACAGAGATTTTTCAAAGCAAATATCTTTGATCTGTTTGCCATCAGCTATGTTCCTATATAATTCTGGAGTTCAGCTGTTCTTTTTCTTTATTGTTTATTTTTGATACGAATCGTACTTCTGACTATATCTTCCAATTTAACCTGTACTAACATGATGCAAATGTCATACAGGGTGAATTTTTGCCTTTGGTTTCTACAAGGAGTGATCAAAGTTTGTAATTACCCTAGTTTTAGCTAGGGTAGAGTTAATTTCTTCTCAGTCACTGTTACAGTGCTGTGTTTTGGATTTGGTATGAGATAGTGTTGATAACACATCGATGTTTTTTGTTTTGCCAAGTTTTGCTGATACTAAGTCAAGGATTTTTTTTCCCCTTTTTCTCATGCTCTGACAGTGAGGAGGTCAGCAAAACAAGCTGGAAGGGAGCATAGCTGGGACAGGTGACCTGAACTGAACAAAGAGATATTCCACACCATAAAACATCATGCCCTGTATGTATAAACTGGGATGAATTACTGAAAGGGTGGCTAATCTGTGTTCAGGAAGTACAGTCTGGAATCAGTTAGCAGGTAGTGAGCAATTGCATTGTGCATTACTTACTGTTTCCTTTTTACTATCTTATTATTTACCATTCAACAACAATAACAACAAAATAATAATAATAAAAATGATAATAATATTAATAATAATAAAAATAATGTTCTTATATCGACATAAAAGTTTCACATCAATTCTTCTCCCCATTTCATTCGGGGAGGAGGGGGGAAGAAAGAGGAGAGCTGACCAAGCGGCCATGTGGTACTTATTATCCATTGGGGCTTAAACTGCAGCACACCCCTTCCTGATTTTTGGCACCAAAAAGGCAGTTAGTGTGTTGACCCTGACTGGATTACAGGCACCCACCAAAGCTTCTGTATCACTTTACCCTGTAACTGGACAGAGAAGGGCTAATGAGTTGAGATAAGAACAGAGCAAGATCACTCACCAAATACCATCATGGGCAAACCAGACTCGATTAAGAGATATTAATTGAATTTATTACTAACAAAATGAGAACAGGCTAATGAAAAATAACGTTAGACCTTAAAAATACCCTTCCCCACCCCTACCTTCTTCTCAGCTCCAGTGGTGCAGGGAAATGGGGAATAGGGATTACCATCAATTGATGACAAGTTGTTTCTTCGGCTGCTCAGGGAGAGGAGTCCTTCCTCTGCCTCCAGTATGAGGTCCCTCCCATGGAAGACAGTGCTCCACAAACTCCTCTGATGTGAATCTGTCCCACAGACTACAGTTCTCCCTAAACTGTAGCAATGTGGGTCACTTTTCCATGGGTCCTTTGAGAACAACCTGCTCCAGTGTGGGTCCTGCATGGGGTCACAAGTCCTACTAGGAAACCTGCTCCAGCGTGGGCTGCAGGTCCCTGCCAGGAGCCTGTTCTAGCATGGGCCTCCCACAGGTTCACAGCCTGCTGTCAGGCATCCACCTGCTCCAACATGGGTCTCCTCCATGGGCTGCAGGGTCACAGCTGGTTCTCCATGGTCTTCACCATGGACTGCAGAGGAATCTCAGCTCCTGTGCCTGGAGCACCTCTGCCTCCTCCTTCTCCACTGACCTTGGTGCTTGCAGAGTTCTTCCTCTCATGTATTCTCACCCCACTCTTCTCTGGCCGCAATTATATCTGTGCAATAAATTTTTTTCTTCTTAAAAATGTTATCATAGAGGTGTTACTTCCATTTCTGATTGGCCCAGCCTTGGCCAGCAGTGGCTATCTTGGAGCCAGCTGGCATTGGCTGTGCTGCACATGGAGGAAACTTCTAGCAGCTTCTCATGGAAGCCACTGCTGTAGCCACCCTGCCCACCAAAACCTGGCCATGCAAACCCAATACACAATGAAGCAGTATATACAATTAAATTTTATTTCTCAACCATTTCATCCCCTTTTTCAGATTTTCAAGGATGCAGACTGGTAGATTATTTCTCTCACTAATTTACTAATTTCTGCTGATTAATACACCTTACCATTGGAAAGATTTTCCTGAAAGTTCAGACTAAGGTTTATTCCTGCAGTCTCTGTAATTTATTGTTTATGGAAATAAGTGAGTTGTCTTGGCTTTACACTGTGGGTAAGACCAGCAATATTTCCTGAAGCTATTCTTAAGATCAAGCTGATTGTGAAGCCCCCACTGGGGATGGGGCGTCTGAGCCCACAGACTGCTCAATGTGGTCAGTTGTTGCCATTTGTGTTCCTCAGGGCTTCTGTGGTGTTTTGGATAGGTCCATGTGGAGGCTGTACTTGAAAAGTGTCATTGTTTTTATGACTGTTCTTGTGCCTGTTATGTAGCTGTGTTGTAGTTATTTTTGGAGTCTGTAAACCTTTTGCCTAGAGCCATATTGACTTGCTTAAAGCCACAAAGAATTCTTGTGATAACTCTTGTGTTACCTTGTGCATTGCACCATGCTGGGAAACTTTCTCATCTGACGTATGGGTGGAAGTCTGGTGCTCCAATGGTCCAGCTTTCTGCTTCTCAAATGCTGCTAAAGCTCAGCACAGGTGTTAGTGTTGAATGCAGGCTTGTTTGCAGTACTTTTAAGGACAATAAGGTGCAAATGTGAAATGAAAATGAAGAAACATGATGAGCATTTGGGGGTTTTCATGGTCTGGGGAAATATATTTTTGTTTTTTGAATAAGTAACTGATATTTCCAGAAAGTCTGCTGATGAATATGAATGTTGTTACACACTTAGAAAAGATAATGGCTGTCAAAGGCTTTTGGTAGCCTCCTCTGTTTTTATACCTAAATGTTTCCTAAGTTACAGAAGTCATAAAATATCTATTGCAAATATGGTATTGACTCTTCGAATTCTGTCCCCAGTTAGAAATTTCATAATTGTGTTATATTTTCATATGATATTTCAGCTACTGTGGAAATAATGCTACTTTAAATTAGTGTGTGTTTCTTAAACAGGAAAGAAACAAAGAGATTTTTAAGTTAGCTTTAGTTAAATTGGCTACCATGATAGAGCAGGTCTTATGGTATTTTTAACCAGTTTAAACTGAACCAGTGCTAGTTTTTATGTAGGTAAGACTTAGGTCAGAAGACTGTTGGGCCATATAATAGACATTATTCTGTATTTTCTCTTAAAATATAAGTTATAGAGTGAATTGTGAAATTATGATAAAAAATAAATTGCAGTGGCCATGTCCTGATGTGCAAGAGGTTCCTCACATTCTGTTGTCTCCCACACTTTAGAGTAGAAAGCCTATGTTATAGAACAAGAGCGAGGATGAGAGAGCGAGCAAGAGCATTCTTATGTTGCTACTATTATACTGCTAAATATAACATGACTGTTAAATTGCACTAAATATAAAAGTATACTGTTAAATTTTGTTATATATACACTACTGTATGTAGCTAGTAAAAGTAACTGTTATTTTTATTTTAGGATTATTTATATTTCCCTTATAATTATGACTCAAAAGCTGAGTGAAAGTCTGATGTTATTGTCCTTGCTTCCAGCCTCAAGCAACAGCTTCAAGGTCTCACACCTTCAAAAATAAGTCTTTTAAGAAATCCAGTATCTGCGGAATCTGCAAACAAGTAATTGATAGCCAAGGAATTTCCTGCAGAAGTGAGTAATACATGATGCGGTATTTACTTTATTGCTTTGTAAAGAAAATCAGTTTTATATTAATGTTAAAGTTTCTACAGATCCATATTTCTGGTACTCCCCTTGGACTTAGTTATCTTCAGTTTATTTCCTTCCTTTGTACAATAGTTTCCTGTTACTGTCAGGGGATAGAGTGCTGTAGTAGCTAATTGGACTTGTATAATCATGTACTTATACTACTATGTTATTCAGACAGAATAAGGCAGTGCCTGTAGAGGATCTGTGAGGAGCATATGAGTGATATGTGCACAGTGAGTGACATGCTTCTGGAATTCAGTCTACAAATGAGGAAGTGTGTGACCCTTACTCCCTGAGGCATGAAGGATTTATCTGTGTTAATTTCCAAAAAAAAATCACAAGAGCAGTTGCCTATTTATTTACTTTAATTTTTCCATTTGCATTATGCTCTGTCTAATCCTTAGTCTTTCAGTCTAATCACTCACAGTAAGAATAAAGGTGTTCTGGGTAACACAGATGTACTAGTTTGAAATCAAACCAGTGGGAGATCGTAAGTCAGAATTATAATTTTAATAGGAAAATGATAAAAGAATGAATGCAATAGTACCAAAACACTGACAGAGTCAGAATACAACCTGGCACCCTGTTAGGGTGGTGGTAGTCGTCCAGACGAGGTGGTTTAGTTGAAGCAGTGATCCTCTGGAAGAAAAGGGGGTCTGGTCTTCACCTGAAGGTCCAGCAGTAGCTCCTGTCCTCTGGGAGTCCCGTAGGTAAGGGCTCCTATGGTGTTCAAATTCCCAGCTTATATCCAGGATGGAATGTTTGGTTCCTCCCTCGGGGCGGAGCATCTCACAATGGGATGGTGAGTCATGAGATAAGGCATTGATGGGCCATTAACAGAAGATAGCCCAGGAGGGAGGAGGCAGGGAACACCACCCCACCTGGTTTCAACAGTTCATGAGGATGGTGATTAAATATACTGCAACGCAGGACAACAGACTAGACACTTTGCCTGTGGTATTCCCGCCTACACTATGCTGCTGGTTTCCCTCACTCTTCTCCCTTGCTGTGTAGACTTACACATCTTTCCCTCTTCTCCATGAGATACCTGTGATAAAATTAAATATTGGGAAAACTCAATGGGTCCTTTCTGCAAGTTGCCCAGGGATAGGGCTTTTGATCCCTTGGTTCTGCCTGGTTAGTGTTTGACTCCTGTTGTTCTATGTTAATCAAACAGTTCCTTTACTTCAGAGAATGCTATTGTCTGTTCATCCAAAAAGTAGTTGCTGTTTTCACTTAGAGGTGTTTGCACCAAATTCAGGTTCTAGTTGGATCTCCTTCTCTCATCTGCCCCCTTCCATATTCTTTAGACACCTTAGGATCCCTCTGAGGGTTTGAAAGGGAGGTGTGAGAGAGTATGGAAGGAATGTGGCTTTTTCCTGAGCTATGGTGCAGACTGCAGATGAGCAGCTATATATTCAGCATTATAGCTATCATCATAGGAGTGTTAATTTGTTGTAGTGCGGGGAATCCTTACAACAGTATATAAGATAGCGATGGACTTGGAAGGAAAGATGAAGCGATATTTTTGGGAAATATCCTCAGATATTACCTCCACAGTAATTATGTATGCATTTCTTTAAAATATTTCTTTTCTCTGTCCTTCTGGAGGTTGGTTCCAAAGTTCTTAGGATTTAGTTGTTTTAAATTTAGCAGAAATAGTATTTTTGAAAGGAAGACTGCTTAGTGGAGAAACTGCCTAAAGACCCTCTTGATCAGGTTCAGTGTAAACAGTACTATACTCGGAGAGAAACAGAACTTTGATTCATAAAATCATTTAGGCTGACAAAGACTTCTGAGATCATTGAGTCCAAGTGCTAACCCATCACTTCCTAGTATACCACTAAACCATGTCCTAAAGGGCCACATCTATGTGTCTTTTAAATGCCACTTCCCTCCAATACACTCCCCATTCAAATACATTCATGTCTATGGTACATCTATGTCTATATCTAAGTCAGTTTGGGATAATCTTCTCTAGGTTTCTGGGTGCAATTTTCAGAAGGAGCCACTTGACTTTATTACCTAGCCTCTTTTGTTGATGTGAGCATGTGGCAGACCCACCGTCCTCTTTGCTACTGTTACATTTTGACTGATGGTTGTTTGATACTTACCTGTGGGATGAGAGCAAACAGAAGTTACACAGTGAAGAGATGATTCCAAGTAATTTCAATTTAGTGAGAACTCATTTGCATTTTAATTTACACCATGGACTTAATAAAGTGTAGTTTTGGAAGAGCAAGAACTAAAAGTTGTCTCTTTCCTTGCCAGCACTGCAGGTACTTGAAATGTAGCCTAGTACTCTGAAACTCTGACTGATACAAAGAAAAATAAACTAGCTGTTTCAAAGCCAAATACTGGTGCTGCTGTGCTGCTTCTGATAAATTCTCCCTGATGTTGCAAGTTGGCATTGCAGGGAGGGGAGGAAGAAGAAAGGCTTATAGTTGAGAAATAGTTTCTCTGTTAATAAGAAAATCTTCCCTTTTAACAGTTTCTTCTCAAAAATTGTCAGCTCTTTGTACAGACTGCAGGTTCCTTTCAGAGTATATCTTAAAGGAAAGTTACATGTAAGTGAAATGAGGTAAGGGGAAAGCTCCACATTGGTCAGTATGTAGTATTTGCTGTTTTCTAGCAATGAATCATCTACTTGTTGTAACAAGAAAGAAAAAAAACTGTAACTGGGTGTTGTATAGGTTTTTAATAGTATGTGGCAGTAATTTTGGGGTTATGTTTGGGGGTGTGTCAGTCCTATCTTGCAAACGCAGTACATAAAAACTTACTGTGACAAATGAATGATTTAATGAAAGGTACCCTTGAATCATGTCCCTTTATCCTTTCATACTTCATTCAGTCCATCCCAGTAAAAGTATACTCAGTTACAGTTTTTCTACAAAAGCAATAGCAAAAAGGATAGAGAGACTTGAAGAAAGGAAATCTCCTGTCTCTTTTTTCTACGTGGTTAGCATGTTTGTCTTTGATACAGATTCTCATTACGTGGTGTTGGGGGGTGGGAATTCCCTTTCTTTTTTTCTTGAGGAATTTTCTCCCATACTATGTTATGAGGTCAACAAATTGCTGGGTACTTGAGGGAAACAAAAGAACTGGCCACGGAGGGGAGGAGCCCATCTGGGGCTGCTGTCCTCACCTGGGTGTGTGCTGGGCACTCGCAACTTGGTGTGGAGACGGGAGAGACCACTCTCATCAGCACTGCGGGTTTTCCTGCTGTTTTTTTTTCCTCTCTGCTGGAAAAAACCCCGGGATCCAAAACCTGTCCTTCCCTGCCTCGCTGGGAGCTGAGCTGCAGACCCTGC
>VYXG01009494.1:81444-103333 GCA_013397235.1 Lanius ludovicianus
TAACAATTCAGAGAGAAGGGGGTTGCATCCTTCACTTCAAGGGAGGCTCCTGTCTTCCTTAACAGGCATCTGTCTTTTCAATCCAAGACATGTGGTAAGGACAAACAGCTGTTGATTGATTTCTCCACTACCTGCGTATCTTGTAGTCAGCTGAGGACCGCATGTCTCCCTGTGTCTCTTCAGCACTACCTCAAGCTTGATTGCTCTTATTGATTTTCCCTGAAGTATAGTATAATTTAATTCATGGCTAAGCAAATAATACATAAAAATCTTGCACATTTACATGGTGAGCTAAAGGCCACTAGGGTTACAGAAACCTTTTGATTTTATTTTTTAAAGCTAGGTAAATGTTGAATATTCAGTATTTTGCTTTATTTATAAACAAGCTGCCATAAGGATGCAATTTCTGTCTTTACACGTGAATTTCGTCTTTTTTTTATGTTATATTTTATATATATAAAATAGATGTTAAATTTTTTTTTTACTTTATTTTCCTTTGCCTTTAAAATTATTATTTATCATTGTTGTGTTGTGATCAAATAATTTTGAGAGTAAAACAGAGGTCTGAATCTCTAGACTTTCTGGCAATTTAAAAAACTGGAGACTAGATTAAGGAGATTTGAGTTATTTTAAATAATAAGATTTTATTTCATAGGTCTTAGAACATTGATGTGATGGGTTGTCTAGGAGTGATGTTATGATGTGTATCCCCTATTGCTCCTCTATGCCTAGAAATAAATCTTGTGCCTTTCTGTGCTTTTAAACTAAGCCCAAGAGAGGAGAGAGGAGAAAAAACGATCAACCTTTTCAAAACAGTTGTTCAAGGTTCTGCTGCTGCAGCGAGAAGAGCAGAGGAAGCACCCTGCTTGCGTTTCAGCTTTTGGCTCCTTTTCTCTGGAGGGAGACGGAGAGCTGAACTTTGTTTTCCTGGGACTTCAGTTTTTCCCTTCTTTTCTGGACTGTTTCAGCATCAGAACACATCTGGAGCATTTCCCCCTGAGGCCCTGGAGGTGGGCCCATGGCCCAGCTAAGAGGAGGAGGAGAGAAACCACACCAACAGAAGGACTCTGAAATCTTCCCAGGTTTCTCTCCACAGCGAGAAGTTTTATTATTCAGCCATATATTTTTTTCCTGTGAGTTTGTTAAATAAATAGTTTTTCATCTCTTTAACTTTCCTCCAAGGAAAAATTTTTTTCCCCCAAACCTGGCGGGGGAGGGGTGCCTGTAACCTACCTTCTATCAGAGGTTATTTTCCTCCAAATTTGTCCAAACCAGTACATGGGTGAAATATGTGTGAAAAGTTGAAACACGGTACAGACATCTTTTGGTGAAACTCCCCTCATCTTCAGTTGACAATTAGGTTACTTAGTTTAAGTTTAGCTGCTAGTGAGGCTTTACAGGCACTACAAGCATTCCATAAACTAATTTTTGAGTGTAAAGCAATTAATGGTTGTTTGAATAAACTGAGTGTCTTTTTGCTAATCTAATGTAGCTATGAATGTATTGGTTTTGGAAATACATGTTGGAATGATCCAAATAGCAGTTCTTGTAGAATTTTAGTTCCTGTATTTTTTTTTTTTCCTGAAAATCTTCTTCCTTGATGCTTTGACTACATTTGAGTTTCACTTTCTTCCTTTAAAACTTTATTACTTTAAATCATGTATGTTAGCCAGAGGTGCCAAATTATATTGGCATGTGCTGTTAACTGTATTGTGAGCAGAGATATTCTTATCATGGTGTTATGTGCAAGCTAAGTGTAATAAAAAGTACAATTAATCTTCTTGACTTATTTGTAAGTTATCTGTATAATAACTTTCATTTTGTAAATTGTGTTAACCTATGTTTCATTCAGTTGTTAATTGACTTCCAGTAAATAAGTCCTGGACTGTTTCATTGAGCAGGTTAATGATAGAAACTATGTTCTCACCAAATTGCAGAATCTGTGTTAATTCAAGCGCTTTCACAGGCTTACAGACCATAGATAAAGATTTGAAGACGATTTGAGCTATTCTTCTTCTTCAAGATATTTTGAGATTCACCTGCTTGTTTGTGACTGTGCTTGTGGTTGGCTAGTGTTCCACTTAACATCTCACTTTTGAGTTAGTTGGCGTTACTCAGTTGGAAAAGTCCTCTGTATTTAATCAAATACGTTGCATAACAAGTCAAAATACATTTTTATATTGACTCATATGGAGATGACAAATTGTTTGGGCATACTGTGTGTGTAAATATATGGATATTTAATTTTATATGATTATATTGCAGGTGGTTTTATATACTCTGTTTTTTAGTAAGTAGAAAGACCAGTAATAACTTAGGAGCATTTTAATAATGTGCAAAGCATGTCTCTTGTTACAGCCCTGGCAGACAATTTGAATTTTAATTGGCAAACTAGAGAGCTAGAATTTGTATCCTGTTTGGACTAGTGGCATTATAGTTGGCTCTAAATGGCAAAGTGTGTAGTGAGGTAGGAGTGTTTGTGTCTGTCTGATTTCCATGGAGTGATCCTTGTGACATAAGATCCTGTAAGGTGCATACCTGTATTATGAGTTGTATCTATATATCTAATATTTTTATTTATATATACTATAATTTCAACATAACTAAACTATCTTCTAGTTTGTTATGGCAAGGGGAATTGGTTGATTAACCCTAAGAATATTAATTATGGCAACAGGCATACCCATCTACTCATGTTGATGTTATAACATGGGAAGATTTTGAGAGGATGAAAAGATTCTCATCAAATTAAAGGGGGTTTTCATCACTATTTGCTCTCTGTGTGGTGTTTGTACACTTCCATGTTTTCTTGAGGACTGATCCAGCAAATCATATTGTCTGTTTTAAGATGGCATTGAATCTCATTGTATGTATGGTTCAGACTCACTAAGAAGCAGCAGAAAACAAACCAGAAAATGTTTTCTTTTCCCAAGTAATTAACTGCTAATTTCCTCCAAATTTAAAGCAGGATATGCAGGTTATAGGACCAAATGGCATGGTCTGTTGTTGTCCCTAGAGCAGATTAATAACTCATAGCTTCAGTGAACTGTAAGGAAAAGAGATTACAAATTGCCCAAGCAAGGCTGAGTTAGGTAGGGACCCAGGCTCTTGCTGTAAAATTTCATTTGACTGTCAGTCTTGTTCGTGAAAGTCATCTGTGACAATGTCCAAGTGGGACTGCATTAATTGATTTAGTCACAGCAGAGGCCTTTTTAGTGACCTCTCAGAAATGGGTGGGTTTTGACCTGGGCATGAGTGACACAGAGTGTACTGTCCTGGGAAGGAGGAGAGTGAAAAAAGAAATGTGGACTGCAGTCCATCTGTGGCATTGGAAACTCGAGATTGTCAGTTCCTCTTCTTGAGACAAAAGGTGCACACAGTAAATAGCAAGTTCCACTGGATTAGTAAAATGTTAACACAACTTTACAAGATACATATTATTATTTCAGTGCAGAGCTTAGACAGTGAGACATGGAAACTGTGCTTAACAAGAGCAAAGACATGAAAGGGAAGGATGCTTTAAGACTTACTGGAGCACACAGAGATACAAAAGAAGCCACTGTAATCAGCAGGCATTACACAAGTGGTATATAAGCATTCTAGCTGAACACACCCACTGTGCAGCTGAGAGAGTAAAATTGACATCCTTTGATGGCATATTGTTACCTTAGTGAGAACTTAGGGAGAGGGAAGGAATTTTGGCAGAAATCTCTAAGATAAGTTCTAAAGTTTTTAAGTTATTAAAAATAAAAAATACACAAGGCAGAGACCTCTGTGGAATGTTTATTGTTCACAGCTGTTACTTGATGTTTCAGAAAGTTATCTGTAGAACCTGAATTCTCTATTTGTTTACCTCAGAAGCACCAATTTAATCATGCCAGAATTTGACCTGTGATTATTTAATTTATTTTAATTTATTTAAACCCCTAAGGTTTCTAAAAAGCTGTAACTTCTCTTTATTATTGCTAATAAATAATTAAATAAAAGGTATATTTGATCCCCCACCCCACAGTTTTTGCTAGTGTTATAAATGAAACTGCCAATTAAATCGAATTAATAAATTGCGTGAGCCAAAATATTAATATAATAACAAACAGAATTTATTTTATGATCAAATTGACATTATTGAATAGCCACTATAAAGAAAGGCAGGGCCAAGCCTAGGTTCTTGACTCTGGGTGACAGCTACACAGCCCTGAACACCAGCAGTTAGGGATGGTAGTGCACACCTTCGAGGTTTTGAGTCCGGCTTTTATACTGTTTTTCTTGCCCCTGGCTAGGGAATCCTTTGTCCTTTTCATTTTTGATGGTCCTCTGGTCCAGAGATCAGGGGTTCATTTAGATGTTGATGTGTTCAGGGACTCTCTTTGTATTTCGGTTGATATTTTCCAGTAACTCATCTTAGCGTTTCTGGTAAAGGATCTGTTCAGATGATGATACTTCCGAGAAATCCTTGAGTGATTAAAATGAAGAGTCTTGAGTAAGAGGTCCATTCATCAGCAGTGTCCAGGGAGTAACAGATCATATCTGTTACTCCTTTCAGATGGAAAGGATTCTCCAACTAGGCAGAATGAATTCGTAGTAGATTGATGTGCCAGATGGATAGCTGGCTTCCTGATGGTGGATGCATGACCACTTCTCCTCTCAGGTTTGCCTTCACTTCATATGCTAATTTTCACCTTCGGGAGAAGTGTTTTGTAACTTTGAGCAAGATGCCAGGAAACATGCCAAGGCACATTCCAAGCACAACATATTTGGATATAGGTACAATTCTTAATACATTCTATGTACAATCTGCTATGTTTCAAATTCACAACCCATCTTGATATCTTTTAATTTCCTATGAATTTTGACTTATCTATAACACTAGTAAAGCCAATGACTGCTATTTCATCTGGCATTCCTGCAATTTTATAAGCTTAGCCCACTTGAAAGGAACATAAAATTCCTAAGGATACGTTGAAATTAGAATTATCTGTTCTAATGGGAAAATCTGAAATGAAATACTATTATCTTTAGAGTATATAATTCAAATTTGATGAACTTGATATGCTATGTGGGGAGAGGAACATCAAGGTAAATATTGATGCATTTCAAAAACAACTTGACCCTTCTAATTGACTTCAAAACAAGGGGTGGGGCAGGGGGAACAACTACCATAGGAGACAGAAATAATGTATAGGAAGATAAAATTTATTTAAAGGGAAGATGGGTGAAGAAAATTGTTGTAATACTGAAGAGTTTGTTCTGGTACATGAAGAAAACTTCAAGACACTAAGGCAGGCTACAAGCATAACTCTTATACACATTCAGAATTTGAACCCTATAAAAAGGTAAGAGGAGGAGTTGTTAACTGATTTTGTGCAGCATTTCCATCTATTGTCATTAAAGAGATTTTAAAAACACACCTGGGAAGCATGCCTACAACTATGTAAATACTTGAAGGATCATATTGAACATTTCCTTTTCATAGCCTATATTATGTTCTCATCTAGTGATTGTCTTTGTCACTGATATTTTCTGTAGGAGCTTAAGAACAGTTGTGAATCAGAACTTCCAGGCCCATAAAGTCTTATCGACATAAGCTAGCAACATCTGCCTTCTTACTTACTTTGGAGATCACCCATTTTAAGCTGATCACTTCTTATTTTTCTTTGATCCTTGCTCTTAGCATAATTTATGCAGGATATGTTTTCAAGATCCATCACAGACATGCAAGCTCATGACATCTGACAGTTCTTGCACTGTCTGCAGCTGAAGAAAGACAAGCCTGGAGACAGTCCAGCCATTTCTGGGTTTCATGTGGGTTGCTGACTACAGTAAACCACAGTCTGGTTGAAATGGTTTTGTGGATGAAATGTTGCAACATGGGGTTATCTTTTTAGCTGGAGGGAGGAGGTCTAAAAATAACCTTTGTTTCTAAACTGGAGTAAGGTATAATAATATCCTAATTGACTGGCTAGTGTAGCTTAAAAAAAATGGGAGAAACTTACTGTGTGAGTATTTTTAAAAATGTGGAAAGATTTTCGTCATTGCTAGTATTCCACTTTTGTAAGCCTTTTGTGGTCAAGATTTTTCTACAGGACAGGAAGAAGGTAGAGTAAAGGAAAAGCTATTGCAGCTATAGTGCCAAAATATTTTTCTCTTAATGAAGATTTTCCACTGCTGTGGTTGGCAACAGCAAGTGGTATATTTCATCTGTGGGAAGGCTCATTCACAACACTGTATAGCCACCCCAACTAACAAAATGCTGAAGCTCTGCACAAATTTCCTGTTTGTTAGCCTTCATCTTCAAAAACAATGTCTGCTGATACTGTCATGAAGTAGTGGGGGCAATATTCAGATGAAGAGACAATGGTTGGCTGAATATGAGAAAAAGAACAAAAGAAAATCAAGGATAATATTTGAGGCACAGGAAATGCACCAGCAGATGTTGTTGTTGAAATGTAGCTGTCAGACTTGTGACATTTCTGGCATGTGACTCTGGTAACTTCTTAAAAATAAAAATGTTAACTTTTGCATCTAAAGACAATGTTTCCAGCTAGGCTACACTTCTCCCACCCCCTACACAATGTGGGGTAGGGGAAGAAATGCACTAAACTGCCTCACACAAAATTGCATGCCCACTTATTTTTAATGCTGCGCAATTTCTGTGCGTCTGATTTTCATACTGCTTTCCTTTTGACCTTTTTTTTGAGTTGAATTGTTGCAAAGTTGGAAGGAACAGGTTGGCAGAAATGTGTGCTTTTGTGAGTTTTTTCCTAAAAATCTGAGCACAACATTATTACACACTTGTTGACATAAAAATAGCCTACAAGCTGCACTTGTAGCAACATTTCATCCACAAAACCAGTTCAACCAGACTGGTTTACTGTAGCCAGCAGCCATTTGGGAGATTTTGGTCATAGATAGCCCCCTCTCCTCTGCCCCTAGGAGATCTTGTGGTGGTCCTACTCTGCATTTCAGAAACCAAATCAAGATATTTTAACAAAAAGAAAGCATATTTTCTTCATAGGCAATGGCAGGTCTGATAATTTGTGCAGGACATTTCCTGCAGGTGTGAGATGTTGGTCAGCGGTATCACTAGCCTAGATATTAAAATAACTGGGCTCTACAACTTCTGTGACACTCTGACACCCATCTTTCCTGGTATTAAGAGAGAAACCTGGAATCAGGAACTATAAAATTTAAGTCTTGATTGCCCATATCTTTTTATATGCTTGGTTTAGATTACATTCTGTTGTGAATTTTCAAGGACTGTTCTCTTACTGTCAAAAAATATCTTTAATGGCATGTGTCTGTTTTGCTGAGTTGGAAATGCTGAGGGAGAGAAAGTATCTTTGAAAGATCTAGGCCTGTGATTAGATATCCTGTGGAGGTGCCTTCCCCTGAAATCCCGGGGGGAGGGACCCTGCAGGGTACGGGTCTATCCCTGTCTCTGTCCCCATGTCACGTGTGCCCCATGCCTGTTCCTGATTGGTTGGTGTGTGTGCCTAGGGCCGGAAAACAGAGGAGGGTCCCATAACTGGGGTCTGCCTGGGAACTCCAGCCATGCGGCTGGAGGAATAAAATAATCTCTGAACATCTACAGAAATATCGCTTCATCTTTCCAAGTTCATCGCTATCTTATATATGTTGCAAGGATTCCCTGCACTACAACAGTATCCCACTTTATTTTGTCACCAGAAAGTTAAAAATTAATATCCAGGCCTGTACAGTGTATGTTTTTGGAACAAATAATTTTTCTTAGGGATTAGGAAGGCATTAAAGTGGCTTACATCTCTTAGATTTTCTATTTATATGCAGATTTCTACCCCAAGAGGATTCCTGAATCATCTTTCTACCCTTACCATACAAGGTCTTGTTTGAAAACAGACACACAAAAACCTATCACGGAGAATCACTTGATAAAACCTGTGGTTAAGAGCAAGGTTGTCCTTCTAAACCAGCCATATTCACTACATGGGCAGTGTGATGGAATATATGAAACATATAGCCATACTCTGTGTCCATTAAATGCCTAAATAAGTCAAGGTGCAGAGCCCTTACCAGACAGAGAAAAGGTTAAGCTCTTTGTCCTGGTAGGCCATAAATCATTCCGTGGTTAGTTTACAGCATTAGTTTCTTACTTTGTAAATGTATTGCTACTGGTTTTCAGAGAGCCTCTTACACACAAGAATGTAAGAAGCAGAACTTTCATTTTACAAAATGTGTGGAGCTTAAGTCTAAAAAGTAGGATTCACTTTTCTCTTTACCCTGGCAGCAATATTGGTAACTTACAGTAGTTAACGCATCTTCATTTTGATACAAAGAAATACCTTACCTACCTTTACGCCCTTTTTCTCCCTCTTACAAGAAAATGAATTATTGGAGCTTTTGTTTAGGAATCGTTTTGAAGTGCAGGAAATTGACTAAATATGGCTCGGTCTCCATTTTATTACTAGCCAGCATGGGACAGCTGTTCTTGAAGCTGATGCCAGAATCCTTGAATCCTTTATTTCCAAATAAATTTGGAAAGTCTGGTATTTGATGAGAGCTTGTGTGTAGGATGCAGACATTCAGCTGTTTTGCCAAAGAACTGAAGTAGCCTTGCAGAGTGTGACATTAAGTCCTCTGGACTGTCCGAGGCACATTTTAAAATTTGAATACATTTATGCTGTAGTCCTGTGAAGGGCTGATTGCCATTTAACTTATAAGCTTTGCCTGAATAATGCCAGCATTTAAGAGAAGGTTCTTGTTGAGGTCTTTTAAATGTAAGTTGCATGTGTTTTCCTTAGCATACTATCAGCACTCCAGTTGTTGCGTTATTCATATGATTTTGTATTGCATGTTTGTTACACTAAAAAGTCATGGGTTGCACAATTATGGTATAATACTGCTCTTTTTGCCTTAGAAATTTTCTGAAAGTGCATCTTGGCTATTCAAGGCTTTTCATAAAAAAAAAAGCTGGCACATTGAAACATGATTCAATCTCTCTTGCAATCTAATTATTGAAGTAATCTCTCTCTTTGGAAGTACTGTAAGTGCCTAGGCTGAGCTAACAGCAGCCTTGGTCAAAAGGGGTACAATCATACAGGCAGCGCAGTTCTTTGATGTAGCAGAATTCATTGTATTTAGAATTCATCATAGCTGTGGCACAATGAATTCTAAACAATGTAATATCAAGCAAATCAGTGTCTCTTTATGGGTAAAGTTTAATATGCTATTGTTGGTGAAGGGAGGGATCTCTCAGTGTTCATGATGCTAGCAGCTGTAATGGAAAAAACCATGTGAATTGCATTGTGAAAGGATGTGCCTGGAAAGGCAATGATGCTTCTCTCTAATACTTGTCTGTGCTCAGAAACTGGACCACTGCAGCATGGCCCTTATTCCATTCACTCTTTCGGGATGTGCCTGTATGTTTCCTTATAGCCAATTCATAGAACTTTCTTAATATCTTCCTCACTTTCAAATGCTGCTGTTACGTTTTCTGCCCTGCTCCTCCCTCTCCCCCAATGGGCGTGTATGTGTGGGTTTGTTTTGCTTCTTTCTTTCTTTATTTTTTTTAAAGTTGATTTTAGCCACTGAGTGTATGTTTACTAAAAACAAGACTTTTATGCTTTTTGGAGTATGTGTACATATGTGTTTATATATTTGTGTACATATGTTCACACATGTATGTATTTGTAAATGTGTGCACACACATATATAGAACATTGTATTCCTAGAAGTATTACCTTCCCAGCAAACAAAAACTTGTGGTGCTTGCTGTACCTCAGTAGGACATACCTAAGTTACATTAAGTATTTTGAACACTTGAGCATCTGGTAAGTGCAAAGAACACTCCATCAAAATGGGCCCAGTCATTTAAATTTTTGTTGTTCTGGGCAGAAACTACTGAAATTCAGACTTGTCAAGAAGAGGGAGTTAGATTTTGGATCAGTTATGCCTGAGGATCCATTTCTGTTGTTGGGATGTAGCTGGTGTGCCTTTTAGGAGCAATATATGCAATGAGCAGTTTGAAGTTCACCTGAGAGGGAAGATGGAGAACATCCTTTCTGCATCTGAGCACAAAGAAATGCTTTATTTGCTCCTAGCATCTGCACAGTCAGTGATCTCATTTTGGAGTACTTACTTCTATCCAGTTTTGTTATCATAATCAACTTTATTAGTTAGTGAAGAGGAGAAGATAATGACTTAGCTCAGTCTAATGCATGCAAGTGCTGGATTTACATATGATTAGAATATTTCTGGATGCTGAGGAGGAGTGAAGCAGTCTTTGTGAATCAGATCTCTATGCTCAGAATATTATAAATCTAAACACCTTGAAAAATACACAGTTTGTTTCAGTCAGAAAGCATTGCCTGACTGTATTAGACTCATTACCTCTGGAGGCTTTACTCTTTGTTTCCTTGAATCTCATAAATATAGCAATATAGCTTTGTGAAGTGTTCTCGTTTCAATTATATATGGAGTTTCTATGCTGTATTTCTGTGTTGCTTATGAATTTGAATGAGATGCTCCTGAAAGACTCAGTCTTGAAGTTGCTATCCGCATTACGTTCACATCTGACTTGAGTGGCTTATTTCCAGAAAAGACTGTAAGAACATAAGCCCATAAGTATTACATAAGCGCAGAAAACACTGATTTTCTTGTACATGGAAACTAAAAACAACAACATCTTAAATAGAATTTTTATGTTTTGGTGATATCTGTGATTTGGTTTTACATGAGCAAGTAGCAAAATCACAGAAGTTGCCATGGAATGAAATCTGTTTTGTATTTCATCTTGCCTCACAGAAATCTAGATTTAAGCATCTATAAAGTAGATGAGACCTTGTCTGTAATATCAGGGCTTTCAGGACAGATTTGCCATTTTATTCTTTACTTTGTGGTTATCTTTGTTTTTGCAGGAAATCTCGAAGTACCTTACAGAATAAACAGATAGTATGTGTATTTTTATAGCATCTGTTAGCCTTTTGCAAAGTTAAAGCTAATCATACTAATGTAAAATATGAATTCTAGTAAATAGACAGTTTTTGTATGTGAAATCACTTAAGGAATGTAGCAATTTATCCCCTATGCTGTCATGCAAGAAAATTAAGTTTTGTCTCATGGGTTAAGAGCAGTCTTCAATATGCTTTAAGATTGATAGAGTTTTTAAGTGGTATGATCATTATCAAGGCTAATAGTCTATTTGTGTGAATACTAATAAATTTTTAGAATAAAGAAACTTGATTCTGTAAAGCACTTTGAACAAAGAACTTGCTCCTAACTTACATATGGGGAAAATAAGTGAACATAACATGTACAAGATAAAATAGAAGATGTTTCAGTAAGCCTTACTTCTTTTTCCCCTGAGCAGTGACTGGAGCATGAGGGCTTTTCATTCAGTGGTTGTTGCTCTTGAATCTGAAATGAGTATTAGTATTTGCTGACCTCACACCTTGGTACTTGTATCTTTCCTGTTGTGTCAGGCTGCTGTGGAAGCACCAAGAAACAAGTGTGGCTTTCAGCTTCAGCGTTCTGAGGTTATGCCCCAGTTACTCTTCCAGTTAAATCTCTGTGGTATTCTGCAGCTTACTGATCTTGGTGATTGAATAAGTAAATTTTTCCTGAATGTAAAATACAGGTTAGCTCATGGTAACCCAAAGGATAGACACCGCATGGAATTAAAGCAAATTTCTGAGTAAAGAAGGAAGTGCGTATGGAAAATCAAATAAAAACCAGCTTGTGTCAGATTCTAGCTAGTGTGCTTTGCATCATAGTTACATCACTGCTCATCTGGCTACTTTTTAAGTTAAATACTGTTTCCTGAATCTAAAATTGCTGGTATAATTCATCCTTTCCTGCTTTTAGGAAGAAGGAATTGAAAAGAAATCAAGTGCTTACCTCTTGAAAGTAATGTTTGCAACACTGTATAACCTGAATTTCATAATCAGAAATTACAATCTGGCCAGCACTAGTTGCCTGTGAGTTTGAAGTCAACCTTCCTTTCTTAGGTCTTTGGGAGAGGTTACACTGGGAACAATTTTATCTTGCTGTCTGTCTTATTTAAATGGTATCGTCTGTCATAGGTGAAGCTTTAAAAGTAAGTGTCAAGATATTCAGCCCATGATATTTAACCAGACATAGAGAGTCATGAGCTTACAAAAAGGCACAAAATCTGGTAACACTGCTGCAATTAACTAATCTTTCAGGAATGGGTGAAAACTAAATGCATGTCTTCTTTTAGTTTAGGGTTTTTTTTTTTTGGAAGTATGTAAATACTTTTATATATACAGACTTGAGTTTGGCCAGATCTCTTGTAGAAAGCTAACCTAAAGAAAAGAAGGGGACAGTCTACCTACTCTTTTAGTCATATATTCTGTGTGTTTTTGTTTTAGTTTGCAAGTATGCCTGCCACAGGAAATGTGAAGAAAAGGTAAGCATGTTTTTTAGCCTCCCTTCTTGCTCTTGATCTACATGTATTCAAAGTGGAGACTACAAAAGCTGCATGAACTAATTAAGAATAAGGTAATTATTAAATCAGTTGCCTAGCTGGGGTATTGCTCTTGCCATTAATTAAAAAAAAATCCCAATATAGTCAAAACATTTGCACCAGTAGTTGAGTTTCTCATTCTTCCCACAGGAGGACATATTTTAAGTTGAAAACATCAAGTTAATTGGGTGAAATAGAAACCAAACAGTTCTTCCAGAAAAGAAAGTGACTGAATAAGGTATATAAGCACTCCTGTATATCAGCCCCCTTGCGTGTGTGTATATACAAACCTATATATGTATATATAAAATTTGTACAGCAACAGAGATTTAAAGGCAAACTTTTTGCACTGGATTATAATAAGCATAAACATGTTGCAGTGAGGGGAATCCCACAACAATATATATGACGACGATGGGGTTGGAAGGACAGATGAAGCTGTATTTTTGTAGATGTTCCAGGATGATTTTATTTCTCCAACCGCATGGCCGGAGTTTCTCAGCAGACTCCCTTCTGACCTTCTCCCCCACCCCAGCTCCAGGCACCCAAAACACCCAATCAGGAACAGGAATGGGGCACACGTGACCTGGGGACAGGAACAAGGACAGACCTCCACATAAACATACTATTGTTCTGCAGTGATTACTGTAGATTCCCCCAGTTCAGTTTCATTACTATATTTTTATTACTTTTGAAAGTCTTCAAGTTCCTTTTTCACATAAGATGAGCTCAGTAGTTCCATGGTCTCACGTGACTTACTTTCCCCATTGCTAGATTTGTGTAAATCAGAGACACTTAGAGGTTCAGTCTAAATCCAGCGGTGTTGAAGGGCTTTATTTTGCCAGAAGCACTTTTGTGGGGCAGTGTTCCCTTCTTTTAAATTAAACCTTTGATTGGTACTTTCTATCTATTATAGTCTCTTCTGGGGACCACAGATCTAGTCCTAATATCCGTGTTGTAACCTTGATGTTTGGCTTTATGCAATTTTTTGTTTGGTTCAGTGCATCCAAAGTGTATAACTGAATTCAAGAGAAGAATCTCTGCTTTGTGAAAGACTTGGAGATTTTTCAGGACATTTTGGGAAATTCTAGTAAATACAAGTCAGTCGGTTGAGCATCTCCTATTTTGAGTAAAAGTGGTACATGTGCATTTGAAAATCACTGTGTTGTGTGGTATGCTGGGTAAATGCAAGATTCTGGATTTTTTTAATGAATTGATAAAATGTACAGTGGTAATTAAGTTTTTAAGTAAGGTATTACATTTTAAAGGGTTTAATCACCTATGTACATTCAATAATAATTAGTAGTAATACTATAGTAATGGTGGTCTATTGGTGGAAGCAAAACAGTTTAGTAGAAAGATGTACTTTTTTCTTAGATCAGATGATGCAATTGATCCCTCTGCACAGTAGCTTTGGTTCTCCAAATAGTACTTGTAGTATGGAGTTCTACTAGTTGGATAAGAAAGAATGTGGTTTGTTGGTAACATTGGTAACTCGCAGATTTGCTTGGGTAGGTGCTACATAGAACTAGAGTTTCCAGATATAATGATATTTAAGCGATTCTGGAGACTGTTGTAAGTGATTCTTTAAACTTGTTTAGGATATGAATAATTTCATCTGTATGCCTTATGTTTAAAACAGGAAACTGGCATTTGAGCTCTCAACCATTTGGGTGTTGAGTGTTGAAAAGATTAGTATATGGAGTACCAAAAGTATATAATAGCCTAACATCAAGATATTGGCGTGTTTTATGATTTTTGAATAACTGAAATGAAATTATTAGCATTTGTTACATAATAGTAAAAAAAATTATGAAAACAAGACCAAATTCAATAATCAATTATTTCTTACAAGAGGCTTATTTTCGGATTTTCGGAGTAGTCAATCACCACATAGTTTAAATTCAAATTTTTTCTATGAGTCTTTTTTTTTCTGACTACTCTCTAAGGCTCATGACTTCTGTACCCATCAGTCTATATGATTTCAGATAGTTGGTTGTATTGTGTAAGACCCAGGTGGTACATTGTCCTAGTTTAAAGGAATGGCTTAGAATGAAAAATGTGACCCTCTCCCCTCCAAATTATTGTAACTTGGAAATGAAGGGGCTTTCAGGCAAAGATATGGAAAAAGGAATAACAGTTCTTTACTTAGATATATCTATATCTATATCTATATCTATATCTATATCTATATCTATATCTATATCTATATCTATATCTATATCTATATCATCTCTATATCTATATCTATATCTATATCTATATCTATATATCTATATCTATCTATCTATCTACCAATATATCTGTCTGTATAACAAGGCAAACAAACGACCATGATGGCAACAACAACAAACCAAACCAGAAGCCCAGTGCCAGCTTTCTCTCTGCTGTCAGGCCCTTTCCCCTTTGCTGTAGTTCCGGCCACAGCCGGCAGGGGCCATGGTTCCCCCACGCCTGCAGGGGGCGCTATGGCGCGAGCTCAGCCCCCTCTCCACATGGGTAATGGCAGCACAGACAGAAGAGGTAGAAAAGGGGCTTCCTTTGCAAACTCATGGTGGCAGTCAGTCCTGGTGCCAGTCTGGATGGCAAAATGGACTGTAGCTGGAACCTCAGAGTAGCAGGCTGGAACAGCAGAGGCGAGAACACCCAGTGTGGCAAGCAAAAATGTGCAAAATGTAGCAAAAATTCCAAAGCAGTAGCAGGAGCTGCAGGTTGTCCTGGCACTCACAAGGTGTTGGATTAAAATGTAGCAAAAAAAAAAAAAAAGCCTGAAGCAGTGGCAGAAAGCAGTGGGGCTGGGCCGAGGCAGCTGGGCTCCCACAAGCAGACCGGAGATGCTCCCTCTGGAGGGGGTTGGCGATCAGGGTCCCAGGTTTTCCCCTGAGGCACTCAAGTAGATGGCTATGGTCCTTTCCAGTGAAACTGGGTTTTGAAAGGGTCCCAGTTCAACAGCTGCTCTTGTGAGCAAAGGCTCACCCATGGTAAGGAGAAGCTGTGCAGGGCAGAACTCCACAGTGGCAGCAAATTCTCCCTGCAGCAGCAGCCCTGCACTGAGACCACGACTGTCTCCCCTCTGATCCCAAGAGTGGGAGAGTGAGCAAGGGCTGAGCCCAGCCCCTCACCCCCCAGCCAAAATCTCGCAGTATCTTCGCACTTCCCAAGAGAAAGCCGTCCAGTTAAGAGGTGGTAGCAAATTGCACCCTTCCCCCTCCTCCTTCTCCCAGCCACTTCTTCTGTCTTTTAAGTGTTAGTTATCATCTCTTAGGCAACACATGGGATAAAATTCCCTGAGAGAAACAAAATAGAAAAAAAGGAAAAATCCTAACCAACAACAGCAAGGAGTTGCCTTACTGACTTGATAAAAAATTGAAAACTGAATGACAGGCATCATGAATAACCACAATTAGGTGGAAACAGAATTACAGTATTATCTATTATGAACATTAAACTCTGTCCCAGAAGTTCTGACTGTTTTCTATCAGCAAGCTGAAATGTCTAAGCTTTGTTAGAATTTGCTTTTACTACTTGTGTGTGAGAATACATTTCATAGTATTTTACTAGTAATTCTTTCTAAAAGGCTGCTTCCCTTATCTTGTCCTGTGTAGCTGAAGACAGCATTTAAAATACTTCCTACACTTAAAGCATAATAAAGCCAATTCAGTCTTAGTCTGGGAGAGGTAGTTTTGATGACAAAATATGTATTTAAATGACATTCTGTATTGTTCTGTTGCATTATCTCTTCTCTGAATAGCTGGAAAACTGAAGGTGTATTTGTGTTGTAAGTGTTTAAGACTTTATTCTAATATGTTTTGAGATGAGGGAAGCTTGTTAAAATGACTAGAGAGCTATTAAAGCCAGTATTGTGATATATGAAAGTCAGAAAAAATGCCATAAAATTTAGGTGTTTCCATGTCAACCTCCAACAAAGTGCTCTCAATCTTAAAACTGGGTGAATTGGGGTCTCATAGAGGGGACCATGTCTTTACAACATGACATTTTCCCACTTTTTGTGGGAAACTGGAAGGGTCCTGCTTGATTCACAACTCTTTGGGCAACTTTAGCCTCATTTGGCTTGCTGAGCAGCATATTCCAGCAGCAATTGCAGAGTTTTTCTATGAACTTCCTGCTGGAGAGGTCACTGTCTCTTTGACATGATTCTTGCAGACCTTCTGTCCCAGATTGAAACCAGGCCTGTGCTAAATTACTATATGTATCTTAGTATTGCCTGATGCAAAGACCGATTTTTCCTTCTTGTGATTTAATACATTTAAGCATTAAATTTGCCTTAGGGAGATACAGAGAGTCATTCTGTAGATGGATGTTATTCAACTGTAGGGAAATAAAGCAAAGAACCAAAATCCCACAAACTAATTTTTGATTTTTGCTTTTTTACCAACAAGTTTGACATGTGACTTCTGCTTTCATATCTTTCTGTGATGTTGAGTAGAAAAGACTGACATTACTGTGTTTTGGTGCCCCTCTCTACCACATTCCTTTGTTCCCTGTAATATGTATTAAAAAAAAGAAATAACATACTTCTCCCCCATTTTAACCTATGCTTATTGTTTAAGTATTGCTTTCATCTTATCTTTCATCCTTTTATTTGATGGGCATAGATCTGCCCCAGATCTCAGATGTACACTAGATGCAGTGAAACCTGTGGGCTGAGTGTAAAAATAAAAAGGTTCCGGGGACAGGGCAGTTCAGGTGATTTCTACAGTTCAAGGCAGCTCCCAAAACGTGCAGTTTATTTGCAAGGGTTGTGGGTGCAGGAGCTCTGCTTAAGCTGGCAGCCACAGCTTAGAGCATGCCCCAGAGAGAGCAAGATGTAGAGCAGGAGATACAGAGGTAGAGAGTTAAAGTCTAGAGAATGAGAGAACAAGAGAGAGAGATTGCAAGAGAAAGAGATAGAGAGAGAGAGATTGCAAGAGACTTAAGGTCTGGTTACATGATATTATATCTCTTCTTATACTGAATATGGTAATAGTACAACATCCAATCAATAGACGACAGAAATCCTTATAGAATTTACATACAACCTATCAAAACTCCTACATTACCAAACTGTGTTACATTTTAACTCCTGGAAACTACTTTCTAAAACTACTTTTGTCTTCCCTGCCACGCTCTGACGCTTGGACTTTTCTGCTTGCTGAAGCATCATCTTCTTTGCTAAAGACGTTGTTCAATCAAGAGGGATTCTCGTTCAGCTGGCTAGCCCATTGTTTTTTGGTTGTACAGTAACTAACAGCTTGGTATCTTATATCTCAAAGCTAGCTTTCATTTCTATTTCGCTTACAGGTTTCATATTTTCAGAATCTTTTGCCAAGCAGTCATATTTATAAGGTTTCCCTATTTCATCCTCCCCAACAGCTGAGCAGTGATATCTGCAGTTTGTTGTGACAAAATTCCTGTCTCCTTCCCCTAAAACTTCTGATACTGTCAGTTGACGTGCCAGTTATGACCATAGGAACCATAATTCCTGTAGCTCTTATGACTATTGCTCAGATGTTGGAACCCTGAGGAATCAGACCAATATGTTACAGGTCCAGAACTCTGAGGTACAACCAGTCTGGTGCAAAGTTTGTTTCCATTCAAGAAATTTCAATCCATACTGGTAGTTTTTTCCTTTGGGAGAGGAAAATGTTGGGAGAACAAAGAGCCCCTCTGCTTCCTGGCCCCCTCCCCATCTGGTAGTGTTGCAAGTTTTGTTTGGCTTTGCAAATAAAGAAAGTTTTCTCATGGAGTTTGTACGAAAATACATACATGTGGAATCTTGAAAGGGTAGCCTAGTTCCCTGAGTAATCTATGCCTTATAAAGCTTGGAGAGGTCAGATCTGATACAAAGAAAGCAGAAGTTAACTCTCAAAAAGATACATACAATTGTCAAAATTAGGATTTTTTTTTTTTTAGCTAAAGAAGCCACAAAATGAGAAATTTTGAGGAAAGATACTGTATTTTTGCACTTATTTGTGTCAAATAATTTCAACCTACTTTATAAAGCTCTTTAATCTGTTATACAGATTAAATCAGAAGGGGCACTAGCTAGCAGTTACAATTCAAATTGGCAAATTAAACCACAGTGCAGAGGGCTAGCACGAAGTCCAGTAAAATTTGGTTTTAAGATCTTGGTTCCTGCTGTCTGATTTAACCCCTGTTAGTAACACCTGAATTCTGACTTTCTTTTCCCTTGCTTCTGAACTCTTTTGGAACAAATCCCATGATTTGAAGAAGGAAGGAACTTAATCTCTGTTTACTAGTTTACAGTTATCAAGAGAAACTCATCACTTTTTCCTTCCAAAAGTACTTTCTGTTTCATTAGAGGATTTTTGTTTATGCTTTTCCCAAATAACCTATGTACCAAGTGTGTTTTCCTTGTTTATATTCTTCATAGAATAGAAGAACTTTATTGATGTAGGTCAGGACTGTGACATTGCAAAATGAAATACCACAGCATGGAAGAAAGCCACAATTTGTCATGAGTGTTTTGGAGGGTAGGTTGGAGAAGGGGAACAATAACTGACAGGCATGCCAGAAGAAAAAAACTAAGCAGATTTTTTTTCCCCAGACTTAACTCCAAAGGTGGTGTTGTGGTTTGACACAACTAAGCATCAAGCACATGAAAATTGGTTATTTTTATAAGGAAAAAAAAAAATATTGAGGAAAACTAGATAGCTGCGAGGCAAAACAGGTTCAAACTTAAACGGTTGCAGTACAAGGAAAAAGTTTTATTACTAACAGAATTAGAAGTTAAAAGATATAACAAGAAATCAAAACAAACAAACACACACCCCTTTTTTTCCAAGCACTTTTCTCTTCTTTTGTAACGAGCACAAAAGATAACACAACATAGGATTCTAGTCAGTGTTAAATTTCTTCAAAAGTCTTTTTCTTATGCTTAAGGAAAAAAGGGTTTCTTCTTGCTTCGTGTGGTTTCTCAAACTTTCCCCTACAACAGACCTGCCCGGAAAGAAACAATCTGCTGTGGTGTAATACATCTCTTCTATGAAAAAAAAAATCAGTTTTTTCACACTGCCACACCTGGGCCATCACATGGGGTTATCAATCTTTTTAAGGATGGGTCATTTTGGCCGTAACACAAAGGCTTTTTTTTTCTGCTGCAAGTCCTTAAAAGCCTCTCACTGCTTCTATATAGCCTGGCATAGGCACTCTTCACAATCTTCATGGGCCACACCTGAGTCTTCCATTCCCCCATGCACTTCAAATGGATTGAAGAGACAAACAGTTTGAGATATTACAGTTTCTTACCACCGCATGCAAGAAGTATTTTTAAGCTCCGTGCGAGGAACGTGGCACCGCCCCTTTTCTCCCATCCCCATTTCCATCTCTGTCTCACATGGCTCACTCTCTCTCTGACTCTGAAACCTCTATGTTGAAGAATGTTCTTGTTCAGGCTTTATGGTGAAGAAAGCCTTGCTCTCTTTTTGCTGCTGGCTGCACGGTGTTTTCTTCAGTTCAGCCTGAAGTGTGCTGGCTGCAGAAAGGAGGCTCCCGCCTGCTCCGTGTGGACAGGAGGGGGACCCACCGGTCCCAAGGAGCCGCTCCAGATAGATTTTAGCTGTGTGGCAGTCCATGGCTGGTTTTAGCTGCCTGGGCTCTGGGATGGTTCCCTCCCCAGCAACCCAGGGTCCGTACCGCAACATATCAGGTAGAGGGGAAGTGGGCCAGGACCTCGGCCCGGCCCAGCGGGGCCCGAAGGCTCCGAGGCCCCCCCATCTCCCGCAGGTGAGCTGGAACAAGAGGGAACTCCCACCTTTCCATGTGGTTTAAATGTGTAAATTGTGAGAAGTGTATTGGTCCAAAAATCTGTCTATCAACTCAGATTCAACCCACTACAGGTGTAGATTGAAATAAATAGGTGTGTGTGGTTTTTTGTAAAAAAAAAAAAAGGTATAAAAAAAAAGATGTGCTTATGTTTAAATGTGTGTCTGTGTGTATGTTTATATATAATGAATATATATATATATAAAGATTGATCTTAAATATGTTCATGAGTTTACCATATGGGCTCCTGACAGTCATCTATGTAACATTCAGAAAATCTCCTAGTGTTACTATAACTTCACACTATTTGCAGGATGTCAGTGACTTCATTTTGCTGGTCTTTTCACCCTTTCTCCTCAGTTTTGTAACATGATAAATAGTTAACTAGAGTGAACAGGTTTTTTAGTAGGTCACTTTATAGGTGAAGATTCTTTCCCCTGCACATAGTGTGTGTTACATATAACCTGTGGCAAGCATGCCAGAATTTCTTACTTGATAAAACTGTAGCCTGAAAAAAAATGATTCATTATAGCTAGAGGGTTAAATTGCTTTTACAAAAGCAATATAATTGTGTTTGAAATTTGGACTTTGAAATGCACCATTGATAATAACTGGCTCATTCTTTGAAGATGGTTCTTCCTCTGAAAAATCACATACTCCTTGCAAAAAGAAAATAAAAAGGATGGAAGATAAAAATGAAAGGTAGATCTGAAAGTGAGAAAAAAAATCACTGAAATGTAATTAATGGATATCCCAGCCAATGAACTGTTGTGCATTGCAGGGGCCATTATTGTGTCGCTGTTATAGCAAATGAGGACAGATTTTATTTCCTTAGTGCCAGATACCCTGCCATTTGCTTTTTTTTTTTTGCTTGACTTAACATTTATCTCATGTAAGTCAGTTACTCATTAACTGATGTGACTCATGTTACGGTCATATGAAGAAAAATTACCCACAGATTCATTGTAGTCAGACATCTTCATCAAAAAACCCCCTTTAAATCGTTTTTCCATCAATATGGCACTTTTTCAAACTAAAGCTCAATGCAGGAAATATCATAACAGGAAAATGCTTTCAAATTAACTGTGTATGCAAGAACAGGTAATTTTTCTTTAAAATATTTGCTTGATTATTTGTGAATAGGCTTATAATGTACCTCTATATCTGTGTGCTAGGCTCTGAAAAAGTAACTATTTCTGAAAGCAGGCAAAGCATTCTTATATTCTGATATTGTTTGTTAATATGTGAATGTACAGAAGGTAAATCCACCTTGATATGGATTTATGAAATATTACATTGATGCATATATAGTACATTTCTTACAAGAATAAAAAAATATTGAAAGCTGTCAAACCAGGTTATTGTAGATGTCTTTAAGATTAGCTGTAGCTTCAGTAGGTGAACCAGAATAGTCTTTCTGAAGTTTATTGTTTTGTGCAGTTGGTACACAGTGTGTAACTTTTTAAACCAATGAATGAGACATTTATACTTGCTTTTCTGTCTCTGTTGTAACTGGATTTAAGTCTTGCTGTTTTGTTTTAAGCTGTATACTTTAAAGCTTATTTTTTAGCATGTCCCAGACCTTTGAAAACAAGGAAAAAGAATTGGAGCCACTCACATATTTCAGCAATGTCCAGAGCTAAT